>CM017567.1:31678879-32139154 GCA_007844125.1 Sinonovacula constricta
AGGCAGCCATCTTTGTGGGCAGAACTAATGCAGGCCGAAATCGGGAAATATGTGCTGTATTAAATTCACCACTGTGTTTCTATTTTTCAGTCTATTTTACTGAATTTTATATCAAAGTTGAACAGCTTTTATAAAGTATTTTAATTATCAAAAGGTTAAAGAAATATAACCAAAAATGATACATCGTTCATTTTGTTTTAAGTATGAGCCAAGTTGTTGTTGTTGTTTTTTATGTGTATTAATTCTGTATGCATTTATCAATTGTAAAAATGTTGTATTCTAAAAATATGAATTTCAGGAGCTTTCCAATGGTGTATAGCTTTTAATTTTCGGACCACGAATAAAGAAATTACAAGAAAATAAAATTTACCCTTCTATATAATTCATATGATCAAAGATGGCTGCCAAGATAAGGGATAATTATACAGTATGCATAAAATTGTGATTCAAATCCTTCTTAAGGATATTTATCACAAGCTGTTGCGTCCCTAAAAATCCTAAAAAGATTTTACGATGTGACGACGTTTCAAACTCCATGCGCGGCCTGGAAATAATGCATTTAAAAAGTAGGCCGTCACCATGCGCGTGACAGGTTTATCAAACTCGTGTTTGATAAAGCAGACGTTATCACAGTGGGCTTTATATATCTAGTGTCCGATGTGATGGTAGGAAAAAATAATATTCTGATGTTTCTATGTTGCTGCTAGCTGGCTGTATATTATATGTTTATATTAAATACACGTAGTGTAAGGTCAATGGCCCTGATTTTCATATTTCTAAAGGCGAATTTGTGTTCGAAGACAATTCAATAAGTGAAAATAGAAGTAAACAAATGTATTTGTTGCTATTAATATTACTCCTGACTATAAAGCTTAAGTTTATATCTTACACTGAAGCAATGTTGTTGTTGTTGCTGTTTTCCATTGGTCTCAATTGGAATCACCGCGACTATTTTTACCGCGCCTCAATGACGTGTCAAAATGTCACGTGAATTTCACTTTATAGATAAACCGCAAAATGTCCGATATTAGTGACAGGCCCAATCGGAACACCTCGGACAATTTACATTCATCTCTCAGATGTATGTAGGTAGTCGGATTACCTCGGCCATTTCCCTAAATGGGACTTCTTTTGAGACAGACGTCAAAACAAAGATGGCAGCTCGGATGACAGCTCACTATAGTACGATGCCTGTAAAACTTCACTTTGTGTCTGCTTAAAATTTAAATCATCCAAGTTTAATTTACCCGGCGCAGCAAAACACAGCTGTCAAACGACGCCATTGTTATGTTTTGTGCGAACTACATTTTGAGCATCTTCTTTCGACTTCCGGCGAACAAAACGATCGTGATTTGAGCACGTATCATTGCACCAGATACATCCGAGGGATGATGGTCCCGAGGACGAAATTGCCCGAGGAGTTCCGATTGGTGACAGTCCGAGTAAGGTTTGAACTGACAATTCAGTAACACTCGTCACGTGACGTTCCCAATACGCTTTGCTAAAACCACGCAAAACCTTAAAATAGTATTTAAAAGGCTTAGTAGCCTTAAGCTGATAACACCATGTGTAAAATAATAATTATAATAAAACAGATTATTTACTGTGCCACGTGCTAGCATTCCATGAATTCAATCTAAATAACCGTGTTGTTTTGTTTTTTTTGCATGAACATCTTGATTCGACCTTTAATTCACAGCACTTTCGTTTTTTTATATTATTTGGCAGTTTTAATAAAAGTTCACCTCTTTTAATTAAATTAATTAAACTTTAATTGTTATCCCATAACTAACATGGCAAGAAATATTGGTTTAGATTGAATTTCTTAAACCAAACAAAATTATCTTTAACGAATCATCCGGAAATATTGAGCCAACGATCAATTCTCCCTGTCTCATCTAAGGCATGAAATTGAAGTTTAATTTTTATGGAAATGTGTCGTCAGCGAAATGCACCATAACTTTACAGATGCTAATCACGGGAATTATATTTGGCGAGAAGGCAACACAAACTGGTGTTTGATTAAGAAATAAATTTTGGAGGCTAAGGGATAACCAGGGTGTTTCTAAGATTTATAATCGGCTTGGTTCAAACAATATCTGCGCAACAATTTACAATTTCAAAGCAGTGTTTAATCATATATTGACTTTGTTATTAAATATGTATAAAGGAAATGCATTTCAATTCTTTATGACTAGTCAACCGAGAGTTATGGTTAAGCATATTATTTTTTGTATTTATTAATTTTAATATGAAATAAAGTTCTCATAATTGAAAAAAAACTAATATCAATAAGCTCAAATTAAAGATTACATTCTATAACTTTTAACTATAACTATTAATTACTCATTAAAACATAATTTATCATACAATAAGTAATGTTTGATGCAATATACAAGTATGAAGTCGTTACAGGTCAAATCTGTTGGCACCATATACATGGAAATTATATGTGAAAACAAATGTCAACAAAAATAATTAAATATAAATTACACACAATTAAATGTTTTTATATGACATCCGTAATGGAATATTGTCAAAACTCTGTTTTATTGGATTTTTATTTTGCATTCACAGGAATTAATATTAGATTTAGAACTCTTTTTATTGTAAAGGGAAATAATACCCGTCAGAATGGAAAGACGTGTAAGAGTTGCCGCTCTTAAACGGCTCTCGCATATATGACAAATTAAAAATATCGGGAAAAGTACACTATCATGAGATGGAGAATAACATAATTATTATTTTAAAGAACGCAGAAATTGTGTGTATCAGCGATGGATCCAGGGATGGGGGGGGGGGGGCGGTGATGGGGGCTACATGCCCTCATCCCCCTCCAACCAGGTAAAAGAGTAGAGTTTTAAAAAAAAACAACGCATACATGTTAGCTTAAAAATACCAAGCTTTTGAAGTAAATTAAGACTGCTTAAGTCGAAGTAACCAAAAAAATTGTCTGTATCCGCCCCTGGTGTGTATCTCACTTTTTTGATGAAATGATATTCAAATGATGGGTACACAATGTAGCCAAGCTTGAATAATCAAAACCTAGTTAAAATCATGGATCACTAAACTCAATTAGTAAAGAATGAATTTTAAACTCCAATAATAGAAAAGAACAACACAAATAGAAATATAAACAAAATGGGAGACAAAATAAAGAGTACAATAAATATATTTTGCCTTGTTTATTTGCCGCGCAAAAACAGACACAAGACCTTCTTTTGACAACAGAAAAGATGATTAAAGTTTTAAAGATATGTTTTATTACTGTAATGATTTTCTTTAAAGGTGATCCAATTTATATATTGTAAAAAATAAGTATTTTTGTAAATAGTAAAAGAAAAAATCGAAATAAATAGGAAAAAAATATCAGATGGGAGCAATTTTTAGAGTAAAATCTCATGTACAATTACCGTTAAATTATATTCCTGACTAATAAAGAACAACATTTGGGGGGAAAAAAGAGAAAAAATGCAAGAAATATTCAAGTGTCAATTAAAGACTCCAACATTGGAAAAAAAGTCATATAGGTGACATTCGGTCTTCCATATTGACTAATCTTATGGAATCGCCATATCGTGTCTTAAATCCACTTAGCCAAGAAATGAAATCCCATTCCTTACAAGAGTGTGTTTCCTTTAAGGCGGGGGAATTCTAAAGCGCAGCGACATCCACCATAAATAGTACACCAAAAGATTGTCTAGTGACGCAAAAATGTTACTTACATAAATAAATCAGATGTGCAGATGTAGCCAATTACTCTTTTATAAAGTTGAAAACGCTGAACAGCCCAGACAAAGTGGAGAGGGGTGGGATATATATCAAAGATAAAATAAAGGGTCTCGAGTGCATGTTAATTCAAAGCACTAAGCCTTTGATTTTCCTGATAATATTTGTTTTTGATAAGACTATCTTTCTCATTGATTTATTTATTCAATAAAGATCTTCCCTTTCTCATCAGATCTGAAGCACTCTTCGAGAATTAATACTACTGTACACACGCATATAGATAATTCAAACCCATTTGAAGTCATTGTGATCAATAAAAGAATTTATTAAGATATATGTGTTGTTGTTGTTTTTTTGGTCAAATTTAAGCTATTTTAATGAACTACTTGTAATGTTGCTTGTGATAACGGTGGTATGATGGTCGTGGTGGTATTGGTGCTTATGCTTATGACAATAATGATGATGATTCTAATTATAATGATGATTCTAATGATGATGATGATGATGATGATGATGGTGATGATGATGATGATGATGATGATGATGATGATGATGATGATGATGATGATGAAGACGACGATTGTGATGATGATGTTGATTATCATTCTAATGATGAATATGTTTCTAATGATGATGATGATTATCATGATGATGATCATGATGATGATGATTCTAAAGATGATGAATATGATTATGATGATTATGATGATGATGATGAGTCTAATGATGATGATTATAATGATGATAATGATGAAGTATATGAAGATGAGGAGTCTTGTGATGATTATGATGATGATAATGATGATGGTAATCATACTTATTATTATTATTATTATTATTATTATTATTATTATTATTATTATTATTAATGTTTTTATTATCATAATTATCAGTATTATTGTCATCATTATCATCATCACAATTATCGTTAACTAAGACAGCGGCGAGGCCGATGATAATTACAATGACAACGATCGTGAAGATGATGAGGATGATTAAGAGGAAGACCATGATGTTGAACATCATAATAATAATAATAATAATAATAATAATAATAATAATAATAATAATAATAATAATAATAATAATAATAAAACACTTTCATTTGCTTTCATGCACTGCAACAAATCTTTCCAAACAGAATCACAGATTTTTATCCGTTTGATCTGGCCGCAATATTAATTTGCTTAATCGTGTCCCGAAATAACGTAGAAATAAAGTGCTCAAATATGACAACAAATCAATCACCAAAGATTAGGCGTTTGACAGAATAATACTTAAATTATTTCTGAAGCAAATGCCACTGTACACTTTCTCTACATATGTACTCGGGTTCTTGGGAATTGTGAGGGCTGTTGCAAAAAAAAAGCAGCGTAGCGTGCGCTTTTTTTTATTGTACATATAAGTGTAACTTAATACACTATATATAAACGGCTATGATATCACAATGTCTATCCTGCAATGGGAATGGGATTTTTGCTGTTGTTTTGTATATAGATCTCGCCAATGCGCAATAGTTATAACAAAAAATAGATAGTTAGTTTCCCGACCCGACAAGGGGCCGGGAAAATAAGTTTGGCATCAAAAGGTTAATATTCCAAAAAGTGTGACGGTCGTAGTAGTTATGTAAGCACTTCAAACCAGCCTCGCTGCTGGGTTAACTCTTAAGCGATGCGCGTTAAGCTTCTTCCAAAGTTGCCCGGTGAAGCAACGGTTTCTGTGGTTGGTGCACGGATAGGTGACCGCTGGAGAGCTCCGGCCTGCGTTTTTCATTGGTGGCAGCTGTCGGATAGAGTCAACTGCCGGACTGGAGTTGCTTGCCTAAGACACCCTCCAGGCCAAGTCTCGGGACGAGACTTCTTGAAGGCGGGGTACCTGCAGTCGACTTGTCACTTCTTTGGCCGCTTAGCCTCTCACCGCGTTGGTTCAAGTGCCGTTCGGGTCGAAGGACTTAATGTGGGGTCTTTCAGCTGATCCGTGGTGCGCCGGTGGTTCTATCCAGACATTTGTTTGAGGTCGTCCTCCACCAAAATAGTTGGACGTCACCATTACGATCATGTTTTGTCGCTGCGATGTTTTCGACAACACAAACAATATCCCCGCAAGAGGCTCTTGTCAAGAAAGAGGTATATTATGTTTTAAGAGGTTCGTGTCTGTTGTTTTCTTCAGTATGAAAACTGGATATTACTCCCAAAATTTAGATATAAACATATACTTCTAAGTCATGGCAGATAGGCACGCCTGTGTATAAAATAACACTGCATGTTTAAAACACAGATGTCAACTGCAAAAACACAATGGGTAAGGAACTTGGCTTCATTTAATTTAACAATATCACAAGAAAACATCACATCCTTCATTCATATTTCACAAGCTTAGTGTGCAGCCAAATTGCAAATTCTATCTTCAAATGTCTAACATTTAATTAAACGCCATGTTGTGTCACGTGGCGGTAAGTTCCCTGAGCCTGTGGCAGTGATAAATGTAATGAAGGGTCAGTGCAAGAAGGCGTCGCCGGCTTGCGATTTATCAGGCCATATTGAGACGGTTCGAGTGCGGACTCCTAATATGCAAGGTCCTTCTTCAAGCTTTTCTGCAGTGTGAAGGTTTTTTTATCCAGACATTTGACGAGGGGGGGGTGGGCTATTTCTTTTTTTCTGAAAGAAGCTAAAATTGCCAAAAAAATGTGCCGCTACTTTTTATATATATGACACAACACAAACAAAAAGAAAATAGAAACAAATATCTTCGAGAAAAAACAAAACAATGTTATTTGTATTCAACAATTAAAATCAAAAGTCATTTGATACATACGAATGTCTTAAACAATAGCGATTGCCCCTATTTCTTTCAGACTTAAATTCAAATAAACTGAAAAGCGCCGGTCGAAACCTACCATAATAAATAGGTTCTTTTGCAATTTAAACTTAAGCAATTTTATGGTCGCAAGGTACAATGATACTATATAAAACAAATGTATACCAAGTAGTCCGAAAAGCATTAGATTTTATTTATTTATTTATTTATTTATTTATTTATTTATTTATTTATTTAATTTATTTATTTATTGGTTTTAAAGACATCTTGTCCCCTTTTCCTTTTTCATATTAACAGCTTCTAAATTTTATGAACGAATTATTATTTAGTTTTATTTTTAAATATCAGAATATGTTGTAGCGGTAACAGACTTATTAGCGCTTCAAACTAGCCTCGCTCTGGGTTAAATTTTCAACGACGCGGTTTTAGCAGCTTCCAAAGTTGCGCGGTTAAGCAACGGTTCCTGTGGCTGGTGTGCGGATTGATGACCATTGGCGAGCGCCGGCCTGTGTAGTGGACAAGATAGAACAACCTACCTTCCGGAGATGTAAGGGCTTTAAACACACCATTATGTGTGTATGTCGATTTAGTAAACATCAAAGTATGCCTTTGACAAGTCTTGTATTACCTATGGTTAGATATGCTTTGAACGGTCGATTCGTATATGTGTCTGCTGTATGAATGGGAAAATATACTGCAATTAATGGTATAGATTCAATAAGACACATTCATTATCATGATTCGACTTTCAGTAGAGTAAAGATCCATATTCTATAGGTCCGTGAGTAGAGGGTGTATTTGCATAACTTACACGAAGGTGCATTTTCAACCCGATCATTTGATGTCTGATTATATGGTGCATATGCTATACAAATGGTATGCTAATGAGTAAATTTGGGGACAACTATATTACATAAAGCAAAATGACCCCTAATTTCAAATTTAATAACAGATTTGATGGCTCGTGCTTTGATGTTTTGGAATATGTTGACAGAATTAGAATGTGTACATGCTATAATACTAGAGTTTTTTGTTTATTTGTTTATCGTGTTTATCGTCTTACCAACAGTATTTCAGTTATCTGGAGACGATGTCCACTTGAAGCAGATATAGTGCTGCCTTCACTGTGTATAGCATGCCGTGAACACCTGGCATGATACCACACCCAGTCACATTAACCTTACACCGAGCCAACCAGTCGTGGAACTACCCTTATATTTGCTTGAGCGTTAGCAAGGGAGCTGTACCACTACCATTTTTAACGAATTTGGTATGTTCCGGCCCGGGATCGAACCCGGGGCCTCCCGTACCAGGAGCCGACATACTGGACTTTAAGAAATCTTAGTAACGTTATAGCAAATTGTGAGAAAAGAAAACCCTTGACTAGGTAAAAAAAAAATTTCCGCTTATAAAATCATTGTCATTTTAATTAAATGATATTTAGTGTAAATAAATTGCTTTATGTCCGCCTAAGTTATATATTGACTGTGTTACCGCCTTAAAAATAGCCAACTGTAAATAAGAAATGCATGTTTGTTGTGACGAGTGGGGCGCTATGCTTCGCTTTTCAAAAAGATGTAGCACATAAAAACCAACACTTTGCCGGATCTTTTCGGGTAAAAACACTTAATTAGGTTGTTTAGAAAATAAAATTTTAGTCCAAACAGTCGGATACAACATTTAACAGACACGCTTAGTAAATTTGTTGACTGAGTTCTGTTACTGTTTATGTATTTACATTTAGTAATACAAATATTTTATTTACTTTTTTATCAACCCTGTCGGATTTTACCATACATTTTCATTGAATAAGGAAATGGCGAGATACTATGAGCATTGCAACATATACTAAAATTCGAAAATGAACTATGCAAAGTTATTTAGATGCAAGCCAATGTAAAAAAGAACATATCTGTGGTGAGTCATTTAACAAAAAGAGCAAACCAACAGTTACCGCCTTGGAACGGTCAGTCGGTAAAACTGACCGACTGGGGTGCCTAAACCGGTTTTTGCAGAGCTCTAACCTCTCACTTCCTTTGGGGTTTCTTAAATGCAACCAATGAAAAGAACCCCGATTTATTTGAACAAAAAGTATGTCCAAGTGCTGACGTTTAAAGTAATTTATGACGATGTTAAAAGAAATGAATGGCGTCTTTTTTCTGGTTCTGACTTGAAACTCAATGATTGGACATGGTAGTTATTGTTAAACGTAAAATTTCAAAAACCGCGATATTTACTTGTTTGCTTTTTGTTGTTTGTTTTTGTTGTTTTGTGTTGTTGTTTTGGTGTTGGTTTTGAGGAAGTAATTTGTTCTAAATTGTCGAATGCAATATTTAATAAATGATTTCACCACATTTAAGCCAATCAGTGTAACGTTAAGGAATAATGAAATCAGATGACGTATATTCCCGTTTGCAACATGTACATCTATATTCTGCATGCCTAGTTCGGAGCTATGCTACGCTGCTGAGCACAAAATACTTTAAAAAGGGAAGGACATGGATTGAAAAACGTCGCGACGCGTTTGAATCTCCCAAGCTTAAAACAAACCCGGTTTGATGACATCATGTTTACCTATAATCTAGAGCTCAGAGGTAACGTCTCGCCTGTTTTTAATAGTTGTTGTTCATATTTTTTTCAAAACTGCATATGTTGCACGACACTAACCAATGAAGTCAATGTATGTACACATTTATCTTACCTAATGACTCCTAAAGCTTCGACCACCTGTAAACATTTTATAAGCATACCAGGGTTGCATAAATAAATAAATAAATATCTAGATACATGTATGTCAACGTGTTCTACTACCGCAGACATACACTCGTTTGTGGAAAATTGCACACATTTATCATTTTAATGAATTTATGATAAGAGTAATGCCGTGTTTTTTTTTGTTGACGAACTTTGTAAATGACTGCATAGTTTGATTATGGCACTTCAAACAAACATGATTGATGTGGGTTGTTTTTTATGAAGTGATACGTGCGATATTTAATAAAAGTGTCAGCTATTGATTTTTCTTCGCGGTTTACAAGCATACGTGAATTAATGGGCAATTAGAAGTTCACCTGTTATTTGAAGATTGACTTTTGGTGTTGTTTCAACAAAACGGTAGATGAAACGAAGATTATTTTCGAGTTAATGGCGTATATTATTTTAAAATATCTAAAATAAAGTACATTCATGCAGAGTTATACTCCTAAATAAATACTTATGCACATGATATATATGTAAATAAAAATAATCATTAGAAAATAAGACACGTGTAATGTTTGGGTAAATCATAAACAACATGTGTAAATGTTTAAACTCGTCTAAAACAATTTATGTTTTACACAACCTCGGTTTTAAAAAGCCCACTTTTTACTTTTATATATATTTTTCGACTAATATTTCTTGTATCAGTTTAAAACAATTTATATTTTTTATACAATTCCTCTTTAAAAACTGTATTATATATGTATAATGTATTTGAAGAATTAGATAAACAATCATGTGTAATGATTCGGATTAGTCGTAGCCAGCAAACATAGGCCGTAAAATCTTAAAACCCAATTTATATTTCTTTACACAACGCCGCTTTTAAGCAGTTAAATATTTATTCAGATTTGTTTTTCTTTGGCACAGAAGGCTGCGGATTAATCCTTGAGTAAGATTCTTTTATGTGTGTAATTCTTCGATAATCGGACCTATTGTAATTTACACCTGCCTTAATTTAGATTAACCTTAATATATTTAAGAGATTATAGATTTAGTTTTATCAATGTGACATTGCATTTGGATAAAGACAAAGTCGACATAAGATAGCAAAGCATGCACTTTTATAATGTGTTGTTTTTAATGTTTTTATTTCTTAAATTGTCGCCAATTTTCCAACAGTAAAAAAATCAACTTACAGCAATGAAATGTAATAAATGTTGGGTAACGTTTTGATAAATGTGACTTCAGTCCGACTTTCTTAAACTACTGTAGAAACAATTATAATTGATGAAAAATCGGTATATTTTACTAAAAATGAAATACATTTTACTAAATATCAGATATAGGTATAATAGTTATTTGCGTATGTCAATATTTAGATCTTTAAGATACATTCAACAGAGATATGCGACTGTTTAATAATTAGAAGAAAAGATCATGCATACTTATGCAATGTACATGTACATAAACCTGTGCACGGGTTTAATTTCGTTTTGTGTACATAATGCAATTAGGAATTAATATTAACACAAACTAACCATTACCAATCGCTAATTCTCGGCCAATTCTGTTGGTTACATAAAAACAGAATGTTAAAAAAAAAACGAGGTGATCCGAATGGGGCTTGTGATCGATAATTGCACTTAGTGTACGGTCGAATAGGATTAGTTTTAAAACTCGAGTTATGAGTGGCTTGGATAAGATTTTTATATATAACAAACTGAGAGTGGATAGATTAGTCGGGTGAACGGTGGAATGCGACAATATCCAACTAGACGGCATGGGACAGGCTGTGCTAACAAGGATCGACGCGTTGTTTTATGGGAATGAACGTGACATATATTAAAGTGTTTGCAACGATAAAAAAGGGAAAATATTGTTTGTGATTTTAAGGGATTTAGATAAAAAAAGTTACAGGTATGATTAATTGTGGTAGGTACATTTTCTTTTTCTTTTAAATTGAATGTATTTTATTATATTTTTAAAGTCGCATAATTGTGTTGAATATGGTTACTTTTGTACAATTGTTTAAAGGTGCATTAAAAGTTTTAAAGGACAAAGAAGAAGAAAAGAAACAAGGCAAAATGAGACCAATAACAACAACACCAGTTGCTGACAGTTCTAGTTTTACGTACATTTCTGTCGCTATTTTATTGTACTACTACTACTACTTCTACTACTATTTTCACTACGACTAGTAGTGAGAATAGTAGTAGAAGTAGTAGTAGTAGTGGCAAAAGTAGTAGCAGTAGTAGTGGTAGTAATAGTAGTAGCAGAAGTAGTAGCAGCAGTAGTAGTAGTAGTAGTAGTAGTAGTGGTGTTGTTGGTGGAAAAAGTAGAAGTAATTGTGGAAGTAGTAGTAGTAGCAGCAGCAGTAGTAGTAGTTATAGTAATAAAAGTAGTAGTGGCAGTAATAGTAGGAACGGTAGTAGTAGTTATGTTTGAAGTAGTAGTAGTTGTTGTTGTTGTAGTTGTAGTAGTAGTAGCAAGAGCAGCAGTTGTAGTAGTAGTAGTAAAAGTAGTAGTAGTAGCAACAGCAACAACAGCAGTTGCAGAATCAGAAGCAGTAAAAGCAATAGTTGTAAAAAGAAAATATGAGCAGTAATAAGTTGGCAAAACAGCAATGAGTCAGTGCTATAGATATAAAGGTATCAATCATTCAGTAATATTCATTTTATTTCAAGTCAATAAGCCTTTTCATATTCATTTCATATTGATCTGCCATTCAGAAATATGAAGTACTGTCTACTTTGTTGTCTGCACTATAGCGATATTTGTCTCGCAAGGTTCTTTTGTTTGACTCTTGGATTTTCTGGTAAATCGATGTGAGAAGAGAATATCGGTTACAAACAATCGATCCAATATGACATAAGTTTTTTAAGTATCTTAAGTATAAACCTAATGGCAGACTGAGAATCATCGCTATGAATGGCTAGTTTGTACTCAAGTAGCGCTGCATTATGCCCTGCCTTAACAGAATTAGAATATCATATTGGTAGCCGTTTATAGGTGGTATCCGACAGACTGGACAAAATGATTTTTTTATCAAGCCACGAATAAATTTTTGTTACATTAACAGATCACATTCTCTCACCAGAGGGCGTGCTACACAAGTTTCGCTTACACCTCTGTCAACGCCCGGTGTGCAAGATTCTTGTACAAAATATAAATAATGAATAAAATGCTCGTGAGATTATTTTGATCTCTGTATATATTACTTAAAATGAAAATGGGTATTTTTTTTTTAGAACAATGTTTAAGATATATTTTAAACCAAATTTTCGGGGAACTATTTTGCGACATGTGACGATGGAATATCACGTGTATGAGAACTACTTTTCCCGGCGTTGACAGAGGTGTAAGCGAAACTTGTGTAGCACGCCCTCTGGTGAGAGAATGTAACAGATCATGCGAAATTTTGTTTATTATTGTTCTACATAATTGGGACAAGTAAAGCATAACACTTCAATGTCATAACAAACAGGTATTTGCTTCCTGAGAAGAGTTGCACAGTTAACTATTTTCAAACTAAGAAAACATCGTGACCACTTACTTGTTAGGTCACGTTAACCATTTCCGGTCAATTCGCTCTGATGTCGATGTCTGTTTTGGCAGAAATCACAATAGTCTTACAATTAAGGTAATTTATAGTCGGATTAAAGTTTCAGTTGCTTAGGGTTTTTTTTGCGAAAGATGTACACAAACACCCCCAAACAGGGGTCAGATATTGTTATATGTATTTGATATAGGCAAACTGTTGGTTACCTCCTTTAATAGTGTGAACATATAAATGTTTGTCCGTGATGTATGTATGTACATTTTGTTCGCATTCTGTCTATACTTTTACTGCATTTCGCCTTTCTATGTGATAAAATCATAATATGATATATTTTTCAACTCTGTCGATCGACTGACTAGCTGTCTGTCTGTTCATATGGTTGTTTGTCAGTTATATGTCTGTACATCTGTATGTGTCTCACAGTGTCTGTCTTTCTCTTCATCAGTATTGTATGTCCCTTCTTCCATTGTCTGCAAGCAAGTCTCCGTATTTATCTGTATATATGTATATCCTCGTCTGTCTGTCTGCCTGCCTGCCTGCCTGTCTGTATGCCTGTCTGTCTGTTTATTTCATTTTCAGTGGCATCATATGTATGTCTCTTCTTCCATCTGTCTGTCTTCCTGTCGACCTTCTGATAGACCGATTGACCGCCCGCTCATCTGTCAGTCCGTCTATCCGTTCGTTTGGTCGTCTGTCTATCTGATTATTTCATTTTCATTGCGAAAAGTAAAGTAAGTCTCTTCTTCCATCTGTCTGTCTTCCTGCCCGTCATCTTGATAGCACGCCCGCCCGTCCATTCGTTTCTTCTTTTGTCCGTCCATCTGTGTGCCTGTTTATACACCTGTCTGTCAATCTGTCTGCTCGATTGCACATCAGGAAAAATACAGACATGACCCATGCGTCTATGTGTCCTCCCCAGTGGATAGCGGTCGAAAGATCGATCACTTCCATTATCTTTTCTTGCGACAGCCAGACATTCTCCCTGTCGATCTATCTATCTATATATCTGCCTGACTGCCTGCCTGCCTGTCAGCCGGCCAGCCCAAACATCCATCCATACATCCATCTTTCTATCAATTCTCTGAATATCTGTCCCAGTGAGTGTTTCAATACTTTCGTATTTGTCGTCAGTCGTTTTAGTCCATCTGTCGGTCTGTTTTTGTTTGCGTATGTTTATATAAACTTTGCTAATTACCACGGCTTAATAATGTTCTTTATATACTTCATATCTTATTTCAGGCCTTGCGCTAGATTTAATAGTCAACTGACAGTGAACTCTTCCTGCATGAAATAAGGAAATGAACAAGGCTACCACATTATTCACAAACAGGTTTCTGCAATTTTACCCAAGTTTGACTTCAAGATGCCGCCGGCAACAGGGCTTCAGTTCTATCGCAAGAAACAAACAACAGATAACTTTGCACTCGAGCGACCCAAATCTCTTCAAGCCTTTCGTGAATGTGTATTTAAAACTCTGTTTGGAGTAGAGAGACGTTTAGACCTGCTTCAGATGTCCTTTTATGGACCTGACAAAGATCTTGAGTTTGAGGTCAAACGGTGGCTCCAACCGCTTGCAATCGTCCTTCGTGAGTTTAAAGTAAGTAGGTTTCTGTGTAAATCTCAATTAGACGGAGCCGTAACAAAATACACGCGTTCTGAAGGAGACCCGACACTTGCGATAGACTTTAACAAAGATGCGGTAAAAACTGTCATAGACGTGGTTGATAGAGTGCTAAACTACCTCAAGACAGGATTTGCGGAGATTATCAAGGATGTCAAGGCGTTAAATGACTATATGTGGAAGTATTGTCGGAGTTTCTCGGACGACGATGGAGATACGTATCTGGATACTGCAGTGAACTATGAGAGGCAACGAAGAGAGCTGTTTAAGGCGATTGCTTTTAACGTCGATGACGTCGTCAATATGGCTGAACAGTTCGAAACGCAAGGAATGCGGTTAGATGACCTGGGGTTGGTGGCAAGAGATTTAGCGGAGCGGTGCAAAGCAACGCATGCTCCATTTTTAGTTATTATCCCACAAGCGTTTGAAAATATCAGAAATGCAATAACTGGAATGAGAAAATGGTTAGATGCTGATGAAAAATATGCGGAGTTTATAAAATACGATATTGCTGACATGGAAACGAGGCGCGACGCGCAAGAACGATTAGTCAGGGAAAGTCAAATGAAGTGTTCTAATAGTGATCATAAACTAAAAACTGCCAAGCGATTACTAAGTGACATTGCTTCAGAAGTTAAAAGCTTTGAAAATCGCTCGGCAGTTCTTAGCAAAGAACGGGCCAGTCTTCTTACTCAACAAAAGAACCTTAGAGTAGATATTGAAATCAAAGAATATCGAAGGGACGAATTTGAAGCTCATCTAGATGACCTAACAGAGGGTGAAGAAGAGTCACTTCGAATTGTTGTAAGAGAGATCGCGGAGTTCTGTGAACGTTTACATGCAGTCGAGAGACGTCTGGAAGACGTTGACAGAAAACTTGACGTCGTTGAGGACAGAAAGGCAGCTATGAAACGCAGAGAAGACGAAGTCAATGCGGCGAAAAGTATACATCATTTTACAAACTTAAGTATATCTGATTTTTGTGTTTTTGAAATATATGACAGCGACCAATAATCGACAGCTTTTTTCGTCGGCGAAGACCACAGACAAATGTCTAGGTAGAACCACTAGTGCAGCGCAGGTCAGCTGGAAGACCTTCCAACATTAAGTTCTTCACCCCGAACGGGACTCGAACCCCTGACTTCGCCAGGTTGAGTTTAGTTTTATACCTATGATACAATTTGAAAAGCCATGTGAGGTGATAATAACATAAATACAAGAGAGCATCAAATGTCGCCGTTGAGGTCATATCAGCAAAGAAACATTTTTGCCTCACAACAAACCGACCAAGAAAAGAAGGAAAACAACTTGTTTTAAATGATTTACAATGACGTCAAATAGTCATGTCTTAAAGGTATATACAGTAACGAATTATCAAAGGGAAAACGTCTGTATACAAAACAGAACAGAGCAATAACACTGGCCTTGTACATAAAACATCGTCTTAACAAATCAATCCCACACATGGAAAACTAACATTTTCAAGTGACAGGTAATGATGTAGCAACATTTTAAGTTTTATGATATTCAATAAAGTTGAATAAAAACCGAAATTCAATGCATGAAAGCGCCGCACTTCATTTTCTGATAGAACAACATGGCGCCATCCATACGTCTTATCCTGGAACGATAAAATATAGATGCCGCGCTCATGCGCGGCGCCGATAATGCAAATAAACACAATACAATAACATGAAAATGTCTAGAACCTAGACAGGTTATTATAGAATGTTGATTTAATTTTTCCTTTGTTCGAAGGCTTTAAAGCGGGTGTCCGTGACGTAGTGGTAGAGTCGCCGATTTGCAACTCCTCAGACTGCTTAGCCACTCACCGCGTGGGTTCGACTCCTTGTCGGAACGAAGGGCTTAATGTGAGAATGTCTCCCAGCTGACTTGCGATGCACCGGTGGTTCTATTCAGACATGAAAAAGCT
Source organism: Sinonovacula constricta (assembly GCA_007844125.1). Taxonomy (NCBI): domain Eukaryota; kingdom Metazoa; phylum Mollusca; class Bivalvia; order Cardiida; family Solecurtidae; genus Sinonovacula; species Sinonovacula constricta. The sequence goes on from CM017567.1 coordinate 31,695,242, forward strand.
GGACGTTGCTATAATGATCATTAATAGTCGCTGCAATAAATGTCAAAAACAACAACAACATAAACAACAACCAACAGATGGCTTTAGAAAACTTTGGTAGTCTGTTTTAAATGTCTATGTTTTTTTAATTTTTCAGACTTCAAGTATTTTTTCTGTTTTTTTCCCCCAAAAGTATGGTTTGCTTAGTCTTTCGCAGTTCTGTGGGTAAAGACCATTGTAATAAGTGAAATTTGTGTTCTAATTTATGAAATATTTACATTTTCTTTCGTTTACTGGTACTGGCTGTGGTGGTTGCCATCGCTCTACTTGTAAATATGTGCGTTCGTCTATGTTTGTCCCTATGTGTGCATGTGTGCGTACGTGTGTGTGCGTTTGTGTGTGCATGTGCGTACGGGTGTATGTAGGTGTGTGCGCGCGCGTGTGTGTGAGTGTGTGTGTCACATTGTTAAAATTAATTAATTATGTTACATTACATTACATATATAAGTGTGTGCGTATGCCTCACTGAAGAACCTGTCTTTGTGTTCCACGCTCAGTTTTCATCTCAAACATTGCAATCCCCGCTCCATACACTCGCGAGTATTTTTTTTTTTTTTTTGTTCATTCTATTTCCATGTAAAGTATTCTGGCGTAGGTTTAGTAGTCATTTCATAGATCTGTCTGAAGAATCATGCAAATTGTTGCACAGAACAGTGACAAGTATCCAATAATTGGTCCAATCAAACCCGTGTTTTTGGCAACAAGATTCTTTCGCTGACAACTAGAAGAGCTTTTGCGGATTGGTTTAGACGTGTATATATAATGACAGACACGAGTTTTGTCTTCTTTTTCATTTCTTTTACCTTTTTTTCCCAAAATGACATATTATATGATACAAAGACACGTTGATAAACATTTTAAGAAAGACAGTAAAACGGATGAATGCTTTTGCGGATGCATCTACAAAGACTATCAGTTCATTTTTTTATTCTTATGTGAAATAAAAAAATCTTTGGTTTATTTTTAAACATTTTTTTAGGAATTATACTGTTTTAAATCCTATTCAGCAAAACGTTAAATTTTTAATTTAAAAAAGTTTAAGTGCTAAAAAAAGATTATTAATGGTTACGCCCTCAAATTTATTCATTCATACTTCAGCTGTACTTAATTCACTCTTTCTTTACACACGTCTAGATAAATCGACAGAATCATATCAAGTTGTCAACAAGTTACCGTCTTGTTGTCAAAACAAGGGTTGGCTCTGAATGGCTACTGACTGGCGCTGCTCTGATTGGCCTCTTATAGAATGCATTTTTATGGGGTCGATAGTCTAGCAGCAATCGGAACTCCTCGGGTAATCGGACAATCATCCATCGGATGTATCTGGTGCAATGATACTTACAGAAATCACAATCGTTTTGTTCGCCGGAAGTCGGAAGGATATGCTTAAAATGTAGTTCGCACAAAACATAAGCAATCGCGTCGTTTGATAGCTGTGTCTTTGTTGCGCCGTGTAAATTTAAATTTGAGGATTTAAATTTGAAGCAGCCACAAAGTGAAGTTTTACAGGCATCGTACTATAGCGAGCTGTCATCCGAGCTGCCATCTTTGATCTGACGTCCGTCACAAAGGAAGTCCCATTTAGGGAAATGGCCGAGATAATCCGACTACCTACATACATCCGAGAGATGATTCGTGAAGTATCCGAGGTGTTCCAATTGAGTCTAGCAGATGTCGCTGTTGTTCTGGGAGGCACTTTCAGAGAATAGAACCTAGTTTTCCGTGTTTTGTTGTTGTAGTTGTTGTTTTTTACAGTGTAGCTTGCAACAATAAAATTAGTTTGCAATTATAAAAAAAGTAGCAGGCATTGATAGGAATTCACAGCCGTTTGGGCGATGTTTTGTTTAAAAAAAAGAAACTGAGTACGCCGATGTAAGAAATGCAGCTTGTAATTACAGATGTAGCAGACAACAAGAAAGAAAACAAAGTAGCAGATGGCATAGTCTCCATCAGAGTTACGGTCCGTTACTTTATATGTATACAATGAATCGACAGTATAATTCGAGTGTGCAGAATAGCCGTCTTCTTGTTTACATCACATGCTCTGTACGGCGCATTGGATATCTCGCTTCCGTGCTCGTTCTGTTAAATAATAATATAATTGCTCTGGCTAAGGCAACACTCTACAGATTTTTTAAGTTAAGAATAATATTCTACTAAGAATTTCAGTTTTGTTTTCTGACTGAAACTACAAAAAATTCTTAAATCTTTAAAATATTTCATTTGATATCAGAAATTCTCTATAATACGTTAAAAAAACATTTAATCAAAGAAAAAGTAAAAAAACCGCAAGTAATTCATGTGAATGCCTTCAAGGTACCGCAAACAACAACAACAACAACAACAAAACAACAGAGTAATCAGCATGTTGTTTGTATTCACCGTTTCGTTTGAAACAAATTTGATCACTGTTGCGCATTTTAGATTTCTTTGTTCACACATCCGTAACTATGGTAAACCACATTAAATACTTAAATTAAAATAGTATCTGTGGTAACTAAAGTAAATGTGAAAATTATGTCTTTCAGAAGATTGTTGTAAGAGTAGGATAAACAAGAGCATCGCGACGCTTTTCGTCCACTTTAGTTCAATAACCCCGTGTCTTCGGACTGCGCATGCGTCATGTGTCTACGTCAGTCATGGACAGTACGCTGATTGGCTCAATAATGAACAATACTTATACGCACCACTAAGATGCTGATCTATACTTTTGTAAAAAAATGCTTGAATGGTGAACTTTTCTATGCCATGTCGTTCGTACGACAACAACCACCACAAAGGCAACAGCAAAATCGGATATTTTAGATGAAAAACAAAACAAAAACAACATAGGCCTACACTATAAATGTATAGATATAACTCAATAGCCGCAAAACGCGATTCTACAAACATGTACAGTCCTGTCTGCATTATGCGAGGTTCGGTTATACTAAATAACTTGGTAGTACCAATTAAAACGTAGTTTTTGTAATTTAATTTGTGCGTTAAATGAACGTTAGATCGAATGCAGAGAGACTGAAGAGATCAGCTTGTGTGATTTTTTTCGAGAGTACATAAGGTCCCCACGTCCAATCAATCGTTGATTAGTTACCAATCAACAGTTGATTAGTTAGCCGATTACACGAAGTGTCGGTAGGTTTATTCACACCTTCGGTGCTGTAATAGACTTTGATCCATAATACCGTAAAAGTTGTAGAGTTTATCAATCATCGTTGCTCATTGACATTTTTGTTTTAATGCGTTACACTGGTACTGTTCTTATGGCGACGTCCAGATACTTTGATAGACACAAACACATGAATGTTAAACAAGAAATGTCTTTAAAAAGACAAACGGCGTCGGATTAAAAAAAAAAGGAAAAACAAGAAATTTCTTTTAAAAGGCTATGCGGCGTTTGTGAAGCATTAACTTACACATTTTTATTGTGTTTATGTTTCTATTGAATATAAATTTGTGAGAAGAATGGCATGGAAATGGTGTACATTTTTAAACGAGTCGCTTGCTCCTTCTGCGCCTCATAATTCTCACGTAATAGGCACTTAAAGTTACGAAGTAGTTAGATCGTGCCGGAAGTGAACGGTCTGCTTTGCGGCATACGACAGAGATGATGTTTAAACAAATGTAGGATCAAGTGACATTTTATACACTATATACAATAATACTGTAGGAAATGGGGTACATTGGTAAACTGGAAATTATCTCCCTTGTTTGTTAATATCCGAGGTATTCCAAAGAGTAGGTAGGTCCTTTATAGTCGGAATTCTTGGACTTTATCGCCCGTTCTTTTGTAGATTATGCAGTTACAAACGGTGAAATTTCTTTTGCACAAATATAAGCTTAAAATCCATTTAAATACTTATAGAGATTTGTTATTTAAAAAAGAAAATGGAAGTGTTTGTTGATGATGGTTAACTTGAAAGTCAAAGAAGTCAACATACACTCCAAAAAGAACAAGCATAAAAACCGAGTAAAACAAATGAAAGGACCTACTTGCATTTAGGGGTTATTCAGGGGAGACTATTCATTAATGTCACTCATTGATATAGACTTGTTTATGACTTAAATACCTGTATAAATAACAATATATCGCCACCCGAGGACGTTTATTAGAAACACTACGGTATATGATGCTATTAGGAATTTCTACCAATGGGAATCGCTCTGATATTCATTCAGGCTAGCCTTGAGTCAGCATTTGTAAGTAGGTCAAAAGTGAGGTTAGACAGCTTCGCCGAAAAAACAACTTTCGCAGTGCATGTAGGCTGGAATACTTACCAAAATACAAGATTTCGCTGAGACTGGTATGGTATCCGGTCTGTTTACCGGTGGTAAATACAAAAACCAATATCCAACCACTGTTTTGGGGCTTTTGGTCATACTTTTTGCATAAACAAAGACTTTAGTCGTCATAAAGAAGAGTTTAAAAATAACTTTATTGTTAGACTGTATAATCGCGAATAAAATACTCCAAATGTTCAGTCTTTCCAACTTTAAAAAAGCGCGATATTGGTCTCTGATCAAAACAGATATCGACGTCAGAGCGGATTACCCGGATGACTATATAAAAATAAGTGGTTATGTGGTTTTCTAAGTTTGAAAATAGTTATATAAAGCTGTTTTCAATGACGAGCGGGTACTTATCGTGGACTGTTCACACAGATCTTTGGCATCAGTGAACAACGTTTTGCAAGACCTTTTCATTTACCTATGACTTATTTGGTTATTTTAAAGGTATCCTTGGTCCAAACTGTCGAACACCACCTTTAAGCTTATGTTATGTTGTGGCATGTATATTGTGTTTATTTCTGGTTATATTTCCAACTACTTACAGTTGAGGTCAAGAGAATGAAGAAAGAATATCGGAAAACAGAGGTCGAGCTGGAGCGATTGGACGTTAACCTTGCCCGCCTGAAAGAGATCTACAGATACAAGACCTCACCGGAAGTGCTCAAAAAGATTTTTCACGGCATGCCGTTAACGGCACGTCACGTGGTCAACAAAGGAAAACGTCCGTTGATGGGTGAGTTTACATGCCTGTGCCATGGCGATAAGACCTTACCCTTGTTCCGAAGTATTGCTACATAAATTTACACTTTAGTTTAAGTGAAGGCTGTTTATTACATTTACCTGAATTGCTACGCCAGTAAAAATCATGAAATATATCGTTTTAAATGTCCATACTTTCTAAATATTTAAAGAAACACGATAGGGATTTCAGCTAAAAATGACAACGACGTCAGAGCTAATTACTCGTATGATCTTGTAACGTGATCTCAACAGTAAGTGGTTTTCTTAGTTTCCAAAAAGCTAACTGTGCAGCGTGGCTCGGATAGGAAAACACTGATTCAAGACAAACGGGGCTTTATTTACTTTTTTTTTACATGGATGCAAGACATATATAAACAGCATATTGACGGTTTCTTTTCAAGTAACAATATTTTGATTGGTTGCATGAAACTAAAGATAAAATGGCCAAAATTTGTACATTTTTAACACCGCATCCAATAAATATCACTGAAATAATTTTCGAATTCATTTTCGAACAAACGGTGCCCTGGTGGCGTACCCGAGCGACGTGGTATCATCATGGCCGGCCATCAATATGGACCTCGCGAACTTAGCACGAATGCATTTGTAAATTCAAGGTATTCGCTCTGTTTCAAAATACATCACAACGAAAAAAATGATTGTCATTTTAGCAACAGTTATCTATTATTGGTGGACTTAGACTATAGGCAAATGTTTGGATAGAAGCACGGCGCACCCCAGGTCTGAAAAAAAAGTTTGTTAAATGACATTGTACGCTATCGGGTTTTGCAAATAAATGAAATTCATTTAAAACTCAAATTAGTTCTCTTCCTCTGAAGATACACGGGTGCGATGTTGACCATGCACACGCACGCAAGCTAGTTTTGGGGAATATAAGAAATTAATTGAAACGTACCTTTGTTCTCTTTCTCTGTAGATGCCATGGAGCGATGTTGATCCTGTACGCGATCAAGTTTTGAGAATAGATAAAAATGAATTAGAAACGAATCTTTGTTCTCTTCCACTGAAGATACACTGGAGCGATGTTGACCATGCACATGCACGCAAGCTAGTTTTTGGGAATGTAAGAAAATCATTGAAACGAACCTTTGTTCTCTTCCATTACAGATACCCTGGAGCGATGTTGTAAGGTGACGGCGGCCAACATTGAGCACGACTGGGCGAAGCTGTATAGGGCACTTCCCTTTTACCCACCCAGAGGGGAGGAAACCGTGCAGCACGATACTGACGAGATAGGCAAGGAGTACATGAGACAGGTCCCGGATGAAATGTGCCGGTATGTCAACAATTCATTATTTATGAATACCGGTGTCTACGTAAATACCGCACGCCTAACATTTGATTCAGGCCAGACACGAAAATGATTCATTCAGAACACCTCAGATAATACACAGAATCATCTATTGGGTGTATGAAGGGGAAACCCCTCAAATACATCCATGTCGATGCCTATGACGTCATCAAAACAACTAAGATAAATGTACGTACAATCTCATTAAAATCACATCCTAACTTTCGCTTCATTACTTTCCGCTGGTTAGGATCTGATGACATCGCAGTAGGTGTCACCTCAATTTGACCTTTGATTAGCCAATGAAATCGTCGGCTGCAAAATGTCGGCTGCAAAATGTTGGGGTATAACTGATCGAAAGGTATGGATGCCACCGTGTTGAAAGATTAGACGAACTTGTTTCGTAACGAGGCTTCTGATTGGTCAAGTATGACGTCATCGGCTCATTAATATTTATAACTTAAAGGTCACTTCGAGGCGACCTTTATCGGGATCCTAACCATCGGAAAGTAATGAAGCGAAAGTTAGGATGTGATTTTAATGAGATCGAATGTACGTATTATCTCTATTAATTGCAGTAATACTTGTACTTGTACATCTAAAGAAATGTGAAGTGTACATTGACAAATGACACTTTGTAGTATATATTATATGACAAAACAAAATAAGCAAATCGCATTTTTTAAGAACTTTTTTTTGATCGCGTATTCTTCCTCCGGCGAATAAAAGAAGTGATTCTAGAAATAACATTGCACCCGATACATCCGAACAATGTTTGTATCGAGGATGGAATTACCCGAGGAGTTCATATCTGCCATCGGGCTCTACAAACCTATCGATAGAAATAACTATGAAAGGTTAAAAACATATATAAAAAAACGTATCTGGAAAGAAAGAAAGAAAAAAAAGAAAGAAAAAAGAAATACCTCTAAAAGAAAAGTTTTACTTCGAGACAGTTAAAAAGAAAAAAAAAAGAGTTGATATTGTAAGGACCGACATATGACCAAGAACGATCAAAATTCCACCAGACACACGCTTAATAAAGTTAATTGGGATAACAGATAGTTCCCACATCAGTGAAGATCCCTTATCTTGGCAGCCATCTTTGATGGCAACTTCAAGGGATTTTCAGATGAATTGTATAGAAGCGTAAATTTTATTTTCTTGTAATTTCTTCATTTGTGGTCCAAACCTTAACAGCTATAAATCATTGAAAAGTCCCTAAAATTCATAATTTTAGAATATAATATTTTTAAAATTGATAAATGCTCAAAGAAAGAAAGAAAATAAATAAAATCATTGGCTGATCCTTAAGCAAAATGAACTGTGCATCTTTTTTAGTTGTATTTTTTCTACCTTTTAAACTATCAAAATATAGTTTTGATATTTAACATACTCCATAAAAGCTGTTAAATTTGAAATAATATTCACTCAAATAGAAAGAAAAATGAATACACAGTGAAGAGTTTAATACAGCACATATTTCCCGACACACTGCATTAGCTTCTGCCTTCAAAGATGGCTGTCTTAAACTGTCTTTATCAGTGCCTATGACATCACATGGAAACTATTTATAATTTAAGAAAAGAAATTATAAGTATCTAACTTTATGGCCATTTTACACTAAAGTTCGTATTTCTTGATATCTCTATCAGTAAAGGTATAACACTATGTTAATTGGTAGAAACATAATATTTCAGTGTATGTTTATTGCTGTTATGTTGTTGCTTTTTAGCCAAAGTTTGTGGCGGTGGCGGAGAATGCACACCCGAGCCAGCTTGGATGATCTGAAGAAAGCACTACTTTCTATCCGGCGGAAGGATATTGTAGATCTGATTGAAGCAGATTTAGCAAAGCGAGCCTGCAAACCGAACATCCCGTCACCAGCGTTTAGAACTGTTCGCTTTCCGAAATTAATCACGTGATTTTTTCTTGAACTTCAAAACTGTTTATTAACTTTTATACAAATGATTTTGTTAGGTTACATTTTAAGGTGTTCACTTAGCCCTTAATGGATTTAATTGATATGTTTTATACAATTGGAAATTAGCACGTGAATTACGGTTGTACTGATAGATAATTAAGTACTTTTGTTTGTTTTTTTCAAACTGGTAACCTTTAAAGATGTGGTCCCAAAATTTGTTTGATTTGTGGCTTAGCATTTATATCAGCGAAATTTGAAGTACTTTTATTGTTATAATTACAATCTAGTGTATGATCTGGTCTAATGACCCCCACATGTTGTTGCTTGCTAACTAATCAGCATTTCTACCTGACCCGATTTCTATACGCACAACAGTCTTTCTCTTTGCTCTTATAATCTATGGGGATTTGGGAGGGACAAAAAGCTAGTATCAACATACACCTCTTGCTGTACAGGCACAGGCACAATATGCCTCTAATAAGATAAGAATCAATAGTCAGCGGACTGTTCTTGACTGAACAACTTGGTTTGCATAAGTATTTTTGTGATGTCCATTATCACGAAGAGATCATGAGAACACTGGACATTGTTGTTGTAGCACTTTTGGCTTTATATGCCTTAACAATATTAGGAGAAATACTTAATGTTTGTGGAGATTTCCTTTCAGATATCATGCATATTTATAAGCACGTGTTTTATGCAAACGCAAATGGGTTATAAACCATATAAGATAGGGAAAACAATAACAAACATAACTTTAACCTTAAATAAGTGACTATAAGAAAAAAAAATGTTTATCAGATGTATGTTTCTTTGCATTTAACTAAGACCTACCAGGTCTTTGCATTAAAATATGCCTTGCAAGTAAAAGCTAGGTCTTTATAATAAAATATGCCTCGCTAGAAATAGTGTTACGTTGTTTCTTCATCGTTATTTGAATTTTACTATTCCACAAGTACTCAATAATGCTTAACACAACATGTGCTATTACACAAATGTTAATTAAAGGAGCTGGTGATAGCAGTCCTTGGGACTAGCTCCAATGCTGTGCTGGAGTTAGCGTTCATTTGAAGCAGATATACAGCGTTACCTTCAATGTATGAAAACAAATATGTTCACTCATGGCATACTTGTACTGCTTTATTCGTATAGCCCCTTTTTGTTTCTTTATTTTGTTCCATCCCACCAACATATGATGACGTCCAGCTAATTATTGGTTGAGAAAGATCCCTGACATATGTCTGGGTAGAACCACCAGCATTCCCCAGGTCAGCTGGAAGAGCTCCCCATATGAAAATTCTCATCTCGACTGAGACTCGAACCCCGGTTGTAAAGGTCTGACGCACCCGTCTTTTTTGTTTGTTCAGTATTAAAAACACAAAAAAACAATATTCATTGATCAGAATAAAAATAATGAGAACATTAGACATTACTATATAAGTAACTATATAAGAAAATCACTGTAATTTAACTGCATCATCAGACAGTTGAGATTTGTCTTAAACGTTGTATTCGACAGTATGCCTATATCTAATACACGTAACAACATCTCACCACTGGTCTTGAGAATGTATGCATAATTTCCTGCATAAACTTATATTTTAGTTTATGTAAACCTTATTTATAACATTACCTTAGTAGTTAGACAGTGCAAATCTCAAAATATACGGCTTAAAATTCCCATTATTTCCAAATCTATAAATAAGTACCAAGTAATAGTTAGAACATATTAAGTCGATTTTTAATGGTTAAGAAGGGGCGGAGCGAGCGACAGCGAGCGAGCTCCTTCTTAGCCATTAAAAATCGACTTAATATGTTCTAACTTACTTAGAATATAACCTACATTTTTATTGGTCGATTCAAAAGTCATGAAACTACGTCACTCTTCCTGAATGCTGTGTAATCACGTCATCTGTGTTTTAGGATAGTCGTGTGAAATGGATATTAAATTTGACCTAGGCGATCTTGATTTATTGTTTAAAGAACAGGATGACTTTGACTCTGGAGAACTGGGTACACTTACTCAGTTAATGGATATACCAACACAGCAGCTGTTCAATAATCAGTCAACTAGCACACGATTCTCGGATCCAGTGTCAAGTTCGGATATTAAAATACAACAACAGGCAGGTGTGCCCAAGAAAACTAGGCAGGCTAATAATTGGACTCTTAATTTGTGGAAAGACTGGGCTCGACACCGTAACGCGCGACCAGAGACGCTTCTGGAAATGGGACCAAATGTTGTGATTCCGGAGGATATTTGCTTGTTAAGCGATTGTGACCTCAATTTCTGGATGCAGAGATTTATTGTTGAGATTAGGAGAAAGGATGGCAGTGAATATCCACCAAATACACTCACCCAAATAGTTGCTGGATTACAAAGGCACCTCCGCAGTGTTTGTGTAGGCCGACAAATAAACTTTTTCAAGGAGGAGGACTTATTTTTTCGAGAATTCCGAAAAACATTAGATGCGCGCATGAAATTACTAACAAGCCAAGGAATTGGTGTCGACAAAAAGCGTGCGGACCCCGTGACGGAGGCCGATGAGAAGAAGATGTGGGAAACTGGTGTATTTTCCATGGACACCGCTTCCGGGCTGAGCAACGCCATATTCTTTTATAATGGCAAGGCTTTTGCGTTTCGTGGCATGGAAGAACACCGACAATGTGTAGCGGAACAGTTTCAAATTCTTTTTGATCACGAAAACAACCAACGATATATTCAGTACACGCCTCGTGTTACCAAAAATGTACAAGGAGGACTTAAGCACCGTCGAGTTGAGATCAATCCTATTAAACATTATGAGAATCCGGCGAATCCACGCTGTCTTGTGCGTCTGTATGACATGTATCTCAGTTTAATACCAAGTAGAGGACCACTTTATAGGAAGCCTTTGGAATCGGTTTCGTCGTTTGGCCCACGATTTAGTGCCGGTACAATTCCTGTTAACCAAATGTCTCAAATGTTCAAGCGATTCTTTGCTGAGGCAGGGATAGACACAACAGGTAGGACCATTTCAAATCACTCTGGGCGTGTTACCTGTTGCACTCGCCTGTACAACGACGGATATTCGGATAAAGCAGTGATCAGTCGAAGTAGCCATCGTAGCAACGCTGTACATGCCTATCAACGAGAACAATTTAAGATACTCAGTGACATCAGCAATACTTTGGGAGCGCCACACCCACACGTTAAATCGGAGGAACTTGTCCGTGCTGAGAATGCAAAAAAAGAAAATAAACGGCCAGCTGACATTACTACAGATTCTACTGTAAAATTAGTGTTGCCTGATTCAGTCGAGAAAGTTGTTTTAATTAAGGGTGACAGAAAAATTGAAGTAACAATATGAATGATGGTGGGTGGAAAATGATCAGAAGTAAACTGTAATGGACCGAATGGTCTGATTTGGGAGATGTTTTGTTATTCAGTTAATATTTGCTAACGATTATCAATTTTGTTCCATTTTTTTACCTGTAAAAAAACAGGCTGTATCTATTTGAACCGATTGTATTACATGCGGTATTGTTTATGCAGTAGATCTACACTGAACTGGTTTGATTACATAGTTAAATGTTCCATTGTTTGTATAAAATAAACGAATATAAATGTTCCATTGTTTTTATAAAATAAACGAATAAACAATCGTTTTCATTTCCAACACTTTTAACATGGTGCCGTACACGAATGGCATTACTTTAATGTGTAAGTTAGCCTTATTTGGCAATGTTTACTACAAACGTACGAGAGGCGGAGCTAAACTGTCCCGCCAAATAGTCACGTGCTTTAAAATAGATCCATGCTCTTAATAATTAAGAGCGTCACTTAATGAAGGTTTATCTGAAAGCTGATTGGTGGAAAATGTAGGTCATATTCTAAGCGGATTTCTGGTAAAAAAATATCAACATCAGAGTTGATAACCCGAATTATCATGTAAAGTGAGCTCAAATGTAAGTTGTCATGTTGTTTTTCTTAGTTTATAAATAGCTAACTATGCCGTGTGGCTCGGATAGGAAATACATCTTTTTGTAATGACAACTGTGGTGTTACGCTATCCTTTTTACATGGTTGTGGGGCGGCAATGAACAGCATTTTGCTGGATCTTTTCAGGTAACAATAGTTTGTTTGGATGCAGTAGAGAAAATAAAATGGTCCAAATTGTGAGATACCACCTTTAAAGCGTCGGCTTGCGGAACGGGAGGTGGTGGGTTCAAACCCTGGCCGGGTCAAACCAAAGACTTAAAAGTTGGTAGTAGTGGCTTCCCTCCTAAAGCTCCGGGCTATGGAGACAGCATTACTCCGGACATGTGGATGTCAAAATAATGGATGTGCTGGGTTCAGTTCCTGGGCACCTCACAAGTGCCCCTATGCTATAATGATAGAAATGTCGCTGCACAGTATCGGCAAAAATGCCGGCAAATCCCTTTAAAGGTAATATCTGACAGTTTGCCTACATCTTTTACAATATCTGTAAATAAAAACGATGGGATTCCTGATAAAAATAGACATCGGCGTCAAAGTGGATGATGTGCTTGCACTAAAAAATAAGTGGCCATATGGTTTTCTTGGTTTAAAAATAGCCAACTGTCACGAGTGGCTCAGATAGGAAATACATGTTTGTATGTACTGTGGTGTTGTTGTTCACTTTAGATAGGTGAAGGACATCAATAAACAACATTTTGCCTGATCTGTTCAGATAACAATGATATACTTAGATGTTTAATGAAAATATATTTGGTACACACTGTTAGATACTACCTTTAACATATCTGCAACCATTTGCTGCCAAGTATCAAAATTAATTTCTGAATGTTGTATAAAATCAGTGCATCATAAAATACTTCCTACAGACAAAAAGTCACTCTCTACCATCGGCTCATACATTCACCTCTGTTATTGGCTCACTTAATGTCGGGACAACTTTCGATCCACGTGGCTGCCTCGTGGATCACGTCCATGTTTATTTACAAATGCGCATTAATATCCCTATGTTCTTCTTCAAAAAATAGTGCGCTTGAATTAATTAAATATCTTTAATTATTTACTTCAATATATGTCATTTTTAGTAGATGTTTATTCATTTTATGTAGAAGTATTATTTTAATTTGAAAATATCCTTAAAATAAAACTTTAAAATTTGCGTCAAAAATCTTGACGCGAGCCCATTGCAGAGGTGTATGTGAGAGGAACGAACGACAACTCTGCATGGGAGATTGACAAAAAGTATGAACAATTAACAGTAGTGAAACAGTCTTACCCATTTATCTTTCTTTCTTTATACTAGGTTTATATACAGAAAATAATTAACTATTCCTTCCTGCTATGCCCTACACATTGACTTGTACTTTGGGTAGTGCATTGTATACAGTCAGCGTAGCAATAACTTTAAATGAATCATTAACAAAAACATCAGAATATGAAACTCATCATCTGATTGTGTGTTTTTTCTTACATACATTAAGGCGACCAATTCTGATCTGTATTCCCACTTTTCAAAATGTAAGAAATGTTTTGGTTATCTCTCTTGTGGAAAGGTATTTGATATACTTCTTAAAAGAAATAAAATAAATTTGACATGACTGGCCCCAAATCCATCCCTTAGCTTGCTATATCCAAAGTATTAGCAAGATTGGTTTATTCAAACTGCAGTTACTGACCAGAAGCTGTTGTTTTTTTTTCTATTTATAGTAACAACGACTTTGACCTTGATGTGCGCCTCGCTCCAAATTCAATCCCAAGCTAGCTCTTTATGCAAGCTTGCTATATCCAAGCTTCCGCAAGATTAATTTATCCAAATAATTGACAAAAAACTGTTTTTCTATTTTTAGTAACAGTGACCTTGACCTGACTGGCTGAATATATGTGTTTATCTAAACAAACTGTTCGATTTCATTTTCTTTGTCAACACTGGTTTCTGACTACTAGACATCCAGCCTGGTAGTTTTCTCTTTCCTTGATTTGCTTCTGCTGCTGCTGCTGTTGATGATGATGTTGCTGCTGCTTTTGATGATGATGGTGCAGATGACGATAATTTCTGTGAGTTATCACTACTGCTCTGGGAATCATTCTGAAATGTTAAAATAAAACTAGAAGGGTCTATAAACTGACAGTACAGTATTTTCATTGAGGTCTAACAAGTTTGATATTAAAAACAGAAACCCAATTACTGCCTCATGGCAACTTACAGTGTTAATTTTAGGTACAAACTTCCTCCTTTGAAGCATGGGAAAAAGCCAATGGTTTTAGAAAGGTCTGGCATTCTGCATCAAAGGGCCATTAGAATATAATTGACGAACGTTATCACTAAAGGGCATTTTCTATTAAATTACACATTTGAAGTTTTATCAATACTTTATTAATTAAATTACATGCACATGTTTTGCAGCATAAGTTAAGTCAATAATGAACCAGACAAAAAAAGACAATTTACATAATTTTAAAAAATCATGTTTGTCAAAAATTGACAAAAAATAACCAATGACTGAATACCATATTATTTTAGATAGATGAAGAACTCTTGGTTTGATTGTCTTCGAAACTAGTTTCTCCACATGACCCTCTGACCGTACTGATGTACCATTCTCACTACCACACGGTTGCACTGGATAGGTCAGCTGTAAGACCTATCACATTACATCACCACATCTTGTGTTAAGTTTTATTCATAACTGCTACCATGTTTTTACTTATAAAGCAATTATAGCTAACCTGTGAGTGAATGCCATCTTGTATTTGAATTCATTCATGAATGTAACCAATTTATTACTTATCAACTAATTATAGCTAACCTGTGAGTGAATGCCATCTTGTGTTTGGATTCGTTCATGAATGTTACCAATTTATTACTTATAAACCAATTATAGCTAACCTGTGAGTAAATGCCATCTTGTGTTTGGATTTGTTCATGAATGTTACCAATTTATTACTTATAAACCAATTATAGCTAACCTGTGAGTGAATGCCATCTTATGTTTGGATTCGTTCATGCAACCAACTTAAGACTTATAAAGCAATTATTTCTAACCTGTGACTGTGTGCCAACTTGTGTTAGATCCATCAACAAGTCTGGTTGGTCCTGACTACCCTCCAATACTGTCTCCCCGCTATGCAACACCCTCTGACCGTAGCGATGGACAAGCAGAGCTATCACCACCTTTATATGGTTGTACTCGACATAGTCTGGCAATTGGTCCTTTATCCTGGTTAAGGATGAGATATCTGTAACACAAGAAGAACATAAATTTAGATTCAATTTTCAACTATTTTTTTTGGCGCACAAAACTTTAGTGTAGTTTTGAAACTTAAGTACTGATAAGGACTTGAAATGGTTTGTTTGGTTTTTCATTTATAGATACATTTACATTGTACAGACACAAAAGATAATTTCCATTGTGATGTCAGATTAAGGCAGCAATCTTGAAAAGCAGAAGCTAATACAAGCTGAAATCTGAAAATATGTGCTGTATTAAACTCACCACTGTTTTTTTTTATTTTTCAGTCTATTTTATTGAATTTTATATCAAATTAAACAGCTTTTATGGTGGAATTATTGATGGTTATTTCCAATGTAAAAGTAGTTTACCTCATAAAATCATAAAGAATATCACACATAACCAACTAAAATAGATTTTCAAATGTTACTTTTAAAGCAAAAGTATCTTATCTGCTAACATCATATTAAACATCACATAATGTTTTTCAATATTAATTACCATCTATAGATGACACTAAAACAAAACAATACTGTCACTGTAATTACTTGTGTGCAAAACATTAACCAGCATCTAAATGCCCCAATGTTTTCTAGTAAGACCAGGGCTATATTTTCCAGAAAATCCAACCTGCAACTATCAAGACCCTGGATATATCAGTATTAATCTTCAAACATTTTATTCCCATCATTAGTACTGATTACCAATTTACAATCTCTAGCACTTGCATGCAAAATTTAACCACCAAGTTTATGCATAAAACTACTATGTCTAACATAATATTTCAAATCTATCAAATTTGTAGATATGATCAATAAAAAGACATATGTAAAGTTTTATTCGAATCTATACAAAGATTATTAAAGATATAAGCTTAATAAATCTGATATGCCAAACTTCAGCTTTTTGTAAATTAAACCATTGCAAAACATCATTAGGCACAAATCCAATATGGCACTATTTAATTTGATTACATTAGTAGCCATGATTAATAGGAAGACTTATGTGTAACCACATAATTGCTGCTAAATTATGTAAAATAAGCAATTATATTATGGCTATATCTTTTAAGTTTCAAGCAAATACCTGTGCTAATTTCAGAAATATTCAAGTACATGTTAAAATTTAAGAACATTTTCTAAGTCAATTTTGACCTTCAAGTGTGACCTTGACCTTAAACCGGCACAAAGGTAACATGGGTTCTGCACATAACCTTGTTGAGTTGAACATTTGAGGTAAGTTTGAAGAAAATTCTTCTATTAGTATAGGATTTATAGAGGGGACACGACATATTGTCTAATACTTGATTGTATGTAAATTTGAAGACTTAAAAAAGGGCATAACTTTGTCAAAATGCAATACAGAGTTATGAAACTTGACCTGCATATCCTAATTGTGACACTTCATACATATTTTAAGTTTCATACAAATACTTTTTCTAGTTTCAGAAATATTATAAGTATTTGGTACATGTTAAAATTTAAGAATTTTTTTTTAAGTCAATTTTTGACCTTCAAGTGTGACCTTGACCTTAAGCCAGCAAAAGAGTAACATGGGTTCTGCACATCCCCTTGTTGAGGTGAACATTTGAACCAACATTAAAGAAAATCTTTCAATTAGTGTAGGACTTACAGAGCGGACACGACATAATGTCTAATATTTGATTGTTTGATGTTTGGCCTTCAATTGTGACCTTGACCTTGAGGTGACACATAGGCAAAATGGGTTCTGCACATCCCCTTGTTGAGGTGAACATTTCAGCCAAGTTTAAAGAAAATCCTTCCATTAGAATAGGATTTATAGAGCGGACACGATAATAAAGACGGACGGACAGACGCAACAAAGCGAATCCATTATAGCCCCCCTCCACTGTTTTTGTGGTGGGGGTATAATAATTAAAAGGAAACTGGGTTATTATGACCATAAATGTTGGTTTCGATTGCCAATATAACTTTTCAACTGTCTTTTTGTTGAGGTAAGGCTTGGGAAAAAAGGATTTTTTTACTAGCTCATAGATTGTGTGCACCCCCTACTTTTTAATTATAGATCAGGCATATTAATGTGCACTTTCTATAGCCCTTTACAGTTGTTTCATTCTTATCTATGCACAGGCCAATGATAAAAACACGATGGCACTCTAGAAGGCAAAATTTAAAACATTTAGCATACAGCTATGCAGATGACTGGTGAGAGGAAAAGCTCTTAATCATACAAGAGTCAAGCATAAAGGGATTGGAACTTGGAATATGACCTTTTCTGGCTTCGTACTGCGATCACAGAGGGAGGTTAATGGATAGAGGTAAGGTAAGGTGGGGTGGGTCTAGCCAGCTGGACACAGCTGCAGACAACAGTGGTATCAGGAAAGGGGTGGGGAATAGAGAATTATTGACCAATGGCAGTGCATTAACTCATGTGCATCAAGTGTGACCAATTTTTGCGACCTATTTCCCTATGACCTCTCTGTGTATAATAAACACATCAAGCGTCCAGTCGTGATCTCACAGCAAGGTTTTATATTTAGGTGGGGGCCGAGAACTCTACATGAAATCCATTTCCAGCAGGGTTCCCACAAAATTCAAGGTCTTTTCCAGGTTTTTTCCAGATATTTTGTCCATTTTCAAGGTCTATGAATGTGAACATTCAAGTGTTTGGCGGTAAATATTTATGAGAGTTTACAAATGTATGCCAACAAATAATCTGATTTTTTAAATCAAATTCAGTTAAAATGCCTTATGATTATTAAAATGCACTAACAGTTTTCCCGATAATTTCCCGTTTTTTTCCGTATCATGTCAAATTTAAGGTCTTTTCCCGACCGAGAGTGTTTATTTTCGAATTCCCGGCTTTTTCCCGATTTCCCGGTTCTGTGGGAACCCTGTTTCCAATGCTTTTAAAATCTTGAGACTACTCAATAATTTACTCCTCTATAGTTCACACAAGTACATGTACCTGACATAATGATAGAGCCTCGTATAACATCCGTGACCAACTTCTGAATATTTGGTGTCACACCTAGGCGCTCTACATCCACAGGCAGTCCTTCTTTCAGCGCCTCAGCCAGATGACTGGTGATAGTTGAAATCTTCAGGCCTCTTTGGCAAGCAACCTCTTCCTGTTATATGTACCATTATGTTTAGTTATTTTTATTTGTTTTTGTTGTCGTTTGTTTAGGCAACTGAATACTAAATTGAATTTTAGTGATATTAGTGTAATATAGATACTAAGATGCATACTATCTCTTACAGCATTCAATGAATTAAAAATATTAATATTTTGTTAAGTTGGTATTTTTACACTAGAACGATTTTTTCAATAACAGAAATACTCATGTTCCTATCATTCCTTTGGCAATTTTAGGTGAAATTTATTAACACTTTTTGAAGAAGAAGAAACTGTTTTAAACTATTTAATGTTCTCTCAATCAATGCCAACAATTTATTTATATCTGGATTGGACTTGCCAGTATTTGTGCATCTAATTTTAGATTTGTCAGCCCTTTGATTCATGATTTTAACACTTCAATATCATAATATTATTTCGGTAATTTTTATATAAATCAGATAGCAGTTACAGTGGGTTATCTCTGTTTGAAAACATATAATGCCAACTTATTGACAATAAAGACTAATTTAAAGTTTAACAAAATATTAAAACAACATGAAGGAACTAACATACACTTGGAATCAAATCGAATCTAATTTAAACTAATGTTAAAATATACAATAATAATAATAGAGGATGGAACGAGGGACCAGCACCATTATTTGGTAAACAATTTTAAGTATCAAATAGTTTCATCCCATATCAGGATTTTTATCAGGATAAACAAACAGTAAGTTTTCATTACTGAAGTACATAACTTCTGGTTCTTAAATCATGTGACTAAAAATCTGGATTTTTCCCCCTAAAATAGCACAAGAGGGATATAGTCTATTTATAATAACATAGTGATCTAAGATTAAATAAATTTCCTTCAATAAAAAAAATTCCATTATGTAAATTAATGGGTAATCATCTTTAAGCTAAAGTTTTATAAAAAAACTTAATAACCGTTAATATATATAGAGAAATCTATCATAATCTCTCTTAGTTGGTGGGGAAAAAAAGTTTCTCTACAAGACCTGGTACCACAACTGATACAGCATCAGCTCCAGGTATGGGAGGGACTGGGATATCCTTTAAAAATAGTATAGCTCCTTTGCTAATGCTCAAACAAATATAATAATTGTTCCACAACTGGTTGGTCTGGTGTCAGGATTATGTAACCGGGTGTAGTATTATGCTGTGTGCTGACAGCATGCTATACATATATTGAAGGCAGCTCTATATCTGCCTCATGTGGACACTGTCTCTAGTTAACTTAAGAACTGTTAGTCACATG
This sequence comes from Sinonovacula constricta, assembly GCA_007844125.1. NCBI lineage: Eukaryota > Metazoa > Mollusca > Bivalvia > Cardiida > Solecurtidae > Sinonovacula > Sinonovacula constricta. The sequence continues at coordinate 31,715,135 of CM017567.1, forward strand.
GTGGGACGATAAACCCCATAAATAATAAACAGTTTAGGGATGCGACACTTTTTACTGATGTGAGGCATAGGCCTAACTTCACCAGTCATTCTTTAGCAAGAATTGATTTTCTTTAAGCAATATCTTCAAAGTGTATTAAGCGACATGTATAAATTTTTGCATGGCACTAACTTTGCTGGGTGAACCTCAAAACCCCATTTAAACTATAATATTAAGCTTCACTGTGTTGGTATGAAAATGGTAACATTAGTTCAAGTCATAACTTGGGTTTAAGGATGGTTGAGTGAATACGTGCCCAAAGACACTTGAATCCTACCAGAGATTGTTGGTGAATAACAAACAAGATGTATGTCTGTCTCTGGGTGTCTGTAAGGTTGTAGAGTTCTGACTGCAAATCCTCATTGGTCTGTAAGGACAGAAAATGACAAATATAAAAAGTAGTTTAAAAATATGGGACAGTTTTAAAGCTAATACAATTATTTTAATGAATGATTTAATGGAATTGACCATTAATAAACTGTGCAAAATCTATTTATTGAAGTAGGTCTATCGAATCAGTGTAAGTCTTCATTTTTGAAATACATTGCAGCAACCATTTATGATCATTATAGCAATGTACAGCTATTTTGGTGGAGGGAGACCACAGACAAATGTCTAGGTAGAACCAATGATGCACTGCAGGTCAGCTGAAAGAACTTCCCATACTAAGACCTTTGCTTCAAACAGGACGTTAACTCACTCATCGCAAGACACAAAGATGTTATATCAGTTATATCAGTTTTGTTGTGTTTGTTTTATAACATTATACTAACATATCTGTCCAGATAATTACTCATGGATGAAGACTAAAGGCAAATGTCTGGGTATAACCACAGGTCCACTTCTAGTCAGGTGAAAGACCCAGACTCAAACCAAAACAGTGAGTGGCTAAGAAGCAAGTAGGTCCTTTTAATTGGAATACTTGGTGCTATGCATCTGTTGACTTTGTGGTTAAATTGTGATAAGCCGATAATCATTAAACAAATCTAAATTTAGGAAATAGATTTTAAGTTTCCGTGATCTATCACCCTTAAAAAAAATGACTTCGTGTTCAGATGGCCTTCATGATTAAATTTATGCATCTGAATTCAAAACCGTGATAAATTAGGCATTAGAACACAGAAAATTAAAAATCTATTGCCATTCAAACACGTTCTACAAGAAATTTTGACTTAAAAGGGACACAAATGGGCACTACAATTTATGAAATGTTGTTAGATGGCTTCTTGTGTTTGGTTGTTCTATTTCACCCCTGCGTTTTATTTATTTTTTATTTTTAAAGAATATCAACAACTGACGAAATTGCGTATTTATTTACGGGTATTTATTTATCACAGTTTAATATTTATGTTATAACTAAAACAAAGCTGTTACTTTCCAAGACTGGGTAAAAGTTCAGGTGAAGGTCATGTGAACGAAAAGAACAATGAATCACAAGATGTCAGCTCGGTCAACAATATGAAAATGGGTAGGGAAAGTAAAAGGAACAGCTATTCTATTGCAGTAAAATAGTCCCGATTTATGCCATGATATATGGTTTGTTTTATTACGGCAGAATGCTTCTTTGTTTATAGACGCAAAACACTGAGTGTTAGAATGTTGTTTATATAATAAATGTCTAGTACTTGGATGGATTTAGCATGCACATTTTTTCATATCTAAGAAATAGCACTGTTTCTTTGGAAACCATTTGAAAAATCATGCTGCGAAAAAGATCAAAGATACCAACTGAAATGACCCTAATTACTCCAGACCTTTTCTTACAAGCAATAAAAAAAATCTCCATTAAATTGATGTTGAATAGATGTTGTAGAGATTACCTTGCTCAAATTGATGTCAGGAAATTCATCCATGCTCAATTTGTTGGTCTGACAGAAAGAAGTGATAACTTGTATGAAGGCGTCGCCAAATTTCTCAATCTTTGCTTCTGGGAAATCTTCAATCTTCTTTAGATTTGCCTTGATACTGGGTCTAAATACGACATAGAAAAAAGTTAATATTGTAGTTTCCGTTTTTTATGGAGAGGGGAAGCGGGGATGGTAGGGAGGGGTGGGCAGGGTATTGTTTCCACCACCAATCAATCAGTTATCCAGATATGGTGTTCACTTGAAGCAGATATCGTGATGCCTAAACTGTGATTAGCATGCTGTGAAGACCTGTCTTGGAAACACACCCACACACAATATCCTTACACTTTGATGAAAAAACATGGAACTACTTTTAGATTTGCTTTTGCATAAGCAAATGAAATTTACTTCTTTATTTTTTTTTCATCTTTGGTATGTCGCTGCTCAGGTTTGAACCTGAAGCCTCTTATACCTAGAGCTCAACCTACTATAGAACCATGTCTTATTATTCCATAGATAGTTTCTATGTAATGTCATAGGCACTGATAAGACGGTTTAAAGCAACCATCTTTGAAGGCAGAAGCTAACACAGGCCAAAATCTGGAAATATGTGCTGTATTAAACTCACAATTGTGTTTTACTTTTCAGTCTATTTTACTGAATTCTATTCCAAATTAAACAGCTTTTATGAAGTATTTAAAATATCAAAACTATATTTTCATAGTTAAAAAGGTAAAAAACATACAACCAAAAAAGATACACTGTTCATTTTGGGATGAGCCATCAATTTTATTTATTTATGTGTATAAAATCTTTGTGCATTTATCGATTTTAAAAATATTGTATTCTAAAAATATGAATTTCAAGAGCTTTCCAATGGTGTATAGCAATTAATTTTTTGACCACAAATGAAGATATTACAAAATTTATGCTTCTGTACAATTCATCTGAAAATCCTTGCAGTTACCATCAAAGATAGCTGCCAAGATAAAGGATGTTCACTAATGTGGAAACTATCTATTGTTGGCTTCATAAAATAACTAGGTGGACTAGGTAAGCTTGAAACAAACACCGTTGCAAAGTGGGTTTTTTTTCAGATACATTGCACCAACACAATTATGCTCATACTGAAGACATCTACTTTTTTGTGGAAAAACACCCCAGATAAATATCTGTTGTAGAAGCACATAACAGGTCAGCCTGAGGCCACCCCACATTAAAGTATCTCTGACTTGCACTGGGACTTGTACCCACCCGCTGATGTGCTGAGGAGTTACTAGCGTCTGGTACTAAGGCATCCGAAGGCTTGATTTTTAGAGTTTAAATTTAAGTCAACAAACTCATAGCAGTCAAATTTTCACAGACAATTTTGTTTGTTCTGTTTGTTGTTTCTTACACCACATCGATACAATTATGGTCATATTGGCAACGTCTAGCTAAGTATTTGTGGTGGTAGACCCCAGACCTATGCCCGGGTAGAACCACCGGCACACCGCAGGTTAACTGGAAACATGAAAGTTCTTGCCCAGACCAGGACTCAATCCCATGCGTTGAGGTACTAACAATTTTGATTCAAATCATATTTGACAACCATGGTCTGCATAAGGAAGGCATTGGAGACAGCAGTGTATTTGCTTAAAATAGTTAAGTTGTTGGCAGAATATTGATGGACATTTGATTCACTGTCCTGACTTTGGCAAGGTCCAGCAGCAAAAAATCATCAAACTGCCCTATTATTATGGAAATAATTTCATAACTCTGAACTGTTTTTTCACCTTTAGTTAATTTTCAGGAGTATCATACTCCCTTTCTCAGCCCTTATTTATGTTTATCGGGTTTATCATCCCACCAATCGTATTTTTCAGTTAACTGGAGACAGTGTTCACTTGATCAACAGTGCTGCCTTCATTATGTATAGCATGCCCTGAACACCTGGCATGATACCACACCCAGTAACATTATCCTGGCACTGGGCCAACCAGTCGGAACAACCCTGATATTTGTTAGAGTGTTAGCAAGTTAGCTATACAACTGCCATTTTAATGACTTTGGTATGTCGTGGCCCAGGATAGAGCCCTGGGCCTCCCGTACCTGGAGCTGACGCTCTACTGATTGTGCTATCAGGTCATGTCAGCACTAATTTGATGAGATTGATGGTACAACCAGTGCTTGTAGTTTTGTTTTCATTTAACACCTTAATAAACTATTGTGGGATGGGATTGGGATGGGATTAGCCGGCATTTTTGCCGATACTGCGCAGTGACATTTCTATCATTATAGCACAGGGGCGCTTATGAGGTGCCCAGGGACTGAACCCGGCCAGTCCATTATACTGACACCAACGAGTCAGGCGTAATGCTGTCCCCTTTGCCCACGACCGTTAGGAGGGAAGCCACTACTACCAACTTTAAAGTCTTTGGTATGACCCGGCCGGGGTTCGAACCCACGACCTCCCGATCCACAAGCCGACGCTCTAACACCTGAGCTATTGCGGCTGGTTAAACTATTGTTACCTGAACAGATCTTGCAAAATACTGTTTAGCGATGTACAACACCTGTCTGAAAAGTGTACCATAATGGCACAATCATCATTACAAACATGTATTTCCTATCTGAGCCACGCTGCACAATTTGCTATTTTTAAACTAAGAAAACCACTTATGTTTTAGCTTATCCACGTCATCCTCTGCGACGTTGATGTCTATGTTCAGCAGATATCCCATTCATTCTTATTTATAGATTTGGAAAGAATGAATATTTTAAGTGTTGATTAACGAGACTTACTTCCCCAAAATTGAGATACTCTAGAAAAATTGGCAAAGCCTAGACTAAAGACTGTAGGATATCACCTTTAAACCCTGGGTTTTCTGTAAGGAGAGGCCCTACCTTTTGCACTAATGTACCAGTATTATTTGTATTGCTTACTATATGTTTGATTTGTTTCACTGACCTGACTTTAGCAAGGTCCAACAGCACCTTATTGCTAGCAATGGTGTGTGGAGAGAAGCCCGTCTCCTGTGATAAATCATTCCTCTCTTGTATCAGCTTGAAGTACAGATCAGCCTGAAAAATCAAGACACAGATAGAATCAAGTTATGCTGACAGGGTTGTCATTAGGAGGCGGCTGGCGGCCGATTTGACCGCCTCAAATGAAAATTGGGCTGCCTCAAATTTGAGAAAAAAATGAAAATAAGTCAAGAGCATGCCCCTGGATCCCCCTAGCAGCGCTTCTCGACTTCGGCACACGCATAGCCTAGCCTCCTCAAAAGTTAATTGAGCCTGCTCAAAATATTTCTAGTGACAACCCTGTGCTGTCCAAAGTGATATTTGACATAGGAAATATAAGTAAGTCTCACACTGAGTTAGGGTTCTTGTGAACTAAATAAAAAACATATAAATTAACAGTGGGAGATAATTAAAAGAATAAAATACACGGTTATGGTTCTTGTGAAAAGAATACAAGCTAGAAATATAAACTAAGGGAAATAATTCAAAATCAATGTATACCGAGTTAAGGTTCCTATGCACTGTACTTCTACTCACCATCAAGTACCTATTTTCCAGTTTGAAGGTAATCCAACAAGTAGTGTTCATGCTATATTCCAAGCAAGAAAATAAACTCATGGAAATAACTTAAGAACTCAAGAATTATGAAATCTCCAAGTTTTAAGTCAAGATGTGCAACAAGCTTTGAAATATGCTCAAGACAAAATAATGGACAACACATGGTAAGATAGGCTTACGGATGGACAAAGCAATAACTATAGGCTCTCCCCTTTGCAAAACCCCCCAAATTAAACCATTCTTAACATGGCCAAGAGAGCCATGATGGTCCTGAAATGTTCACCTGGCTTTTAATAGGCTTTAAAATCTTAGCACAAGACTAAATGTACACAACTGTGCCTATGGTATGAAGTGATCACAAGTCACGTTCAGAAAATCCTTTCTCACATTAAACCATTTCCATGAAGATTTCCATGCAGAAAAAGATTCTGATACAGTTCTATGAAGATAAGGCCTAACAAAAATATTTAAATGTGTTCACAGGGTGGCTTAAGGACTTGACTTAGTGACCTCCTTTATCCCACATGAAACAGTTGCAAACTTATCTAAGATTTCAAGCAGACAAACTTTTTGACCAAGTTTTAAGAAGACTGGCTTGAAATGTGGCTTTTGAAATTTGGCCCTACATGACCCAGTTATGAATTTGTTCAAGATTTCATGCAAACATTCTGACCAATATTGGGCCATTTATGTGCTCTCTAGTGTGATTTCAAGTGTTTTACAACAACCTGACCTAGTGACCTACTTTTTTCCCACATGCGACCCAATTATACAATCAGGGTGATTTGTTTGTAGGGTTTATTATCCCACCAACGGTATTTCACATTTATCACGTGAAAATGTGCAGGATAAAGCCTTGCCGGATAAACTTGCCGGATATCCAGTCAATAGATCATGTGACCAAACCATGGGTATGAATACACTGTTTACCTTAGTTATGTTCATACGCTCTTAATCAAACTTGTAATTAATGCCTTTTCGCCGATTCATGTAATCATTCAGGGATTTATTTAACATTTATATATGTTGACATGGAGAATAAAAGTGAAGAAAATATTTTTTGAATGTAGGATCATGAATAAATAAAGAACGAGTAAAGCGAGTATTGTTTTTCCATTATTTTTTCTTCAATCTTCCTCATTTGTTTACCAATTTCCTATTTTTATTAAAGCAGGACAAATCGAATACATGGTTGGTGCTAAGAATAAGGGGGTTTATCGGGTTCTCTTCGAAGCGTATCTTGGCTTCCTAAAGCTCGCAAAGATATGTGCTTCTCACTCACCAGCTAAACTTTCTTATTCTTAGGACACTAACCATGTACTCTCTATACCTGGAGATAGTACATACAACTTTATATTACCTACAAATGTATATTACCTAAACAACTTTATTTGATCAAGTACCACAATCTCACCTGTAATTTCGCAGTTGCATCATCCTGCTTAATAAGTTCCTTCATCTTCTGTGGAGAGTGATCTGCCTTTTGTAGAGTTGTTGCCTTTTGGCTGATATTTGGAGGTTGGGACCTAATGGCAATGTTTGGTGCAGGTTTCGAACTTGGGACATTAGGACGCAGTTGGACATTCACAGTTCTATCTTCACCGGCTAGCTCTTTGTTGGGTATAAACTCAAGAGGGACAGTGCCATTCGAGCCGCCAGATGATAGCCATTGTTGACCTTTCTTAGATAACTGCAGAAAGAAAATCATGATCATCATAACTGTAGTTGAAAGCAAAATGTAAAAAGTAAAAGTAATCCCTCAGCCCTAAATCATATGTATTTGAGTCCCTCTACGGGTGGAAACTTTAATATAAGGAACCATCAATGCCTGCTTGTCCAACTACCTGATAGTAGCAGTACTAGGCAAATAACAAAAATTCAAGTAGATATACAGCAGGTGTTTTTTTTACATCATTTCTATGAACCACCAACAGTATCAGTTGTCTGGAGACAGTGTCCACTTGAAGCAGATATAGTGCTTCCTTCACTAAGTATAGCATGCCGTAAACACCTCAAGTGATACCAAACCCAGTCACATTATCCCGACACCAGTCTTACCAGTCATGGAACTACCCTTATATTTGCTTCAGCGTTAGCAAGGGAGCTATACCACTACCATTTTTAAGGACTTTGGTACGTCGCAGCCCTGGATCGAACCCGGGGCCTCCCATACTTGGAGCTGATGCTCTACCGATTGCGCTACCAGGTCCAGTACTTTATTATTTAGTTTTCTTTTCTGACCACATGTTGAACAATCTCACCCTTTTACTCCTTATTACTTGGGTGACATTCACAACGCCTGAAGTGGAATGTAGGTCTTAGCATAATTTCTGCTTAGTGAGTAAATTATTATTATTATTTTTTGTTACATGGCACTGACACAATTATGGTCATATCGGTGACATCCAGCTAATTATATGTAGAGGTAGACCCCCTAGACTTATATCTGGGCAAAACCACAACAGGTTATCTGGAAAACCTCCCTACACAAAAGTTTGTACCCCATCCGGTACTCGAAACCCACACAGTGCGGAGTTGAGGAGTAACAAGTCACTGACTCTAATTGGTCAAGCAAGGGCGCACCATTGAGCAAATTACTAGCAAACAAAGTATGGCAAGAAACAGTTTGAAGGGCCTACTTGTATGGTTGAGCCAAACATCCCCTGTCCAAGGGCCACTTCCTCAAGGTATCCTTCATCCAAAAGGTTCTTGCCAAATGCCTTCCACCACCCAGCCTTCTTGTACCTGGGCAAACAGAACGCTTTTTTGATTATAAAAATGAGAAAAAGTTTTCTCACTAAACTAGATCAAACAATCCCAAGACATTACTGGCTTTGGTGGAAAAAAATATCACTTACTTGAAAAACATTTTTCCGAGATTGATTTATCCCAAAATGTGTTGGAAAATGTTATCTCACAAGGGTGAAGCACTTGCATATTGTATTCCTAAACACTAAGGAAAGTATCAATATTATTAAAACCAAAAGCAGAACAAAGTTAATACTGGAGAAGTATTGCCCCAATGAAAAATCACTTTTATTTAAATAAGGAATAATAAATGAGTATTAAATTAATAATTTAATTTGTTGGAAATGGTACAAAGGTACAAGTTTTTAAGGTAATTTAGCCTTTGGAAACTTTATTATATGTTCATACTGCGATTTTGCACAGCCACTCACACACAAACAATACAAGCATACACAAGTCATTAAGTGGCCTGATGGTTATGTGCTATATTTTAAACGTGAAATATTTGTAAAATACCATCTTGCTGCCTGATTTCACCCACTGATACCAAAATGATTCAAGGTCATTGTAACCTTGACCTTTGTGTCAGACCCCATAAACCCAATAGCAGTTATCTACTTCTTATGACTCCTGTCTCTACAAAGTTTGGGGATTGTGGAATCATAAGTTTTCTAGATATCAATAAGAAACAAAATGGCATTCTGAGTGACATACAAATGACGATCTGACATCTGCAACACAATATGCCCCTTCTTCCTTGAAGGAGGACGTAATAAATATGATGTGTAGAAAATGTTAATTTTTCTGTCATCTACATACACTACATTGTGTCATGGCCACTTTAACCCTTTCTTGCATGTATACACCATTTTACGCCTTTATAAACCATTCACAATCAGAATCTACATGACTGAGTGTTTATGTGTAGACTGGTTCAGCCTTAAATCTATTATTACAAGTTGAACATACACTTATTAAAATCCTTTTAGCTCTTTTAAAGGAAAACAACAAAGTCAGGTGAATTTTCAAAATTTTAGATGAACTATGAATGAAGGGGTTAAGAAGTTGGAGTTATTCCCTTTCAAGTTTCATTTTCTTGCTTCAGAATTTTTACACGCAGAAATTATACTTCACAAAATGGTAATGTGCCAACCAATCAGGCTGAAATTTTGTTTTTGTTTACTAGAAACGTTCTGTTGACGTCATGCGGAAAAATCAAGACGTTTTGGCGCCGTTATTTTGAGAAACTTCAAAAAGAAAATAGTCATCTCATTGCAAAATAAGGCAAATTCTGAAGTGCTGCATATTAGGGTTGTGGACATGCTAAATGTGAAAAAATAAATTCAAATACTTGTTAAAACCTACTTTTTCTTTCCTGTTGATATTAGATTTAAATAGAAATACATGCATGGTAAATTTTATGATGATCCAACATCAATAATGTGTTTAAAAGGACCAGTCCGGGATCTTTCTGACTGTTCCTTGTAATATGTTGTTGAAAGAATCAATGACTTACTTTCCAACTCCAAATTCTTTGAGACCAGCAAACTTCTGCATTTTCTGACTGGTAGATCCTGTCACAACCAGGACTGTATTGTTGACACCATAGCCACCTCGTAGGGCCTGGATAAGACGAAAATATGGTATCAGGACGCCATTTGTTCTTTTTTGGAACACTGGCATATCAGGAGTTGTCATAGAAAGTGTGATTTTTTGGTTAAAACTATGTAAGGGGGATAATTCAAGGACCAGATACGGAAGAATTATGGTTCTTTAGAATTGCATGATCACAAACAGCTATTTAAACTATATTTTATAAAAGAAAGTAAGAATCCATCTATTTTTCCAGTATTGAACTGAACTATTCTTTTTTAACCTTGTTTTATTATATAATAACATTTTCTTGCACTTGTGGTAAAGAGTAATTTTATCTTTGTTAAATAGATTTATTTTTATTACAATCATTTATAGAAAGAATAGTTTTTCCTATGATTTAAGTTAGAATGAGGTAAACTGGTGAAATGGAAATTGTTTCCCTTGTTACATTATATCCACAGTAGTCCAAATAGTAGAAGGTCCTTTAAGTTGGACTTCTTAGAACAACTGCTCTTTTGTAAATGGTGCAATTACAAACAGTGAAATCTATTACTTTTGCATAAATTTAACCTTTAACCATGGAATACTTACAGGGATATGTAATTTAAACAAGAAACAAGAGAATGAAGATGTCTCTATCCCTTATTCCAGGGAGCCCACAATAAGTGACTGGTGTTTATATTTAACATATCCAATGTTGATAGCAAACTATGTTGTCTTGATAGTTTAAAAATGAAGAAAACACACAATTTTACAGTCACATTTAAAATTCATTACAGTTAACAAAAACTGACCAATATTAATTCTGTGAGAAAAATTCTGTTTTGTTGATAGAAATGAAACTTGGTTTACAAAATGCAGGGGGAAAAAAAGCTACACAGGCAAGATAAAGATGTCTGCATATACCTGGACAACAGACATAAAATCTTTGGCTTCTTTCCTGAAGTCCATTGGCTTAGTCTGGGCAGCCATATTGGACACTGGTGAACTCCAGTTCTTAGAGTCATAATAACTCTGTTGACGACCAACTTCAATTCTATAAAGTAAGAAATGCAAGAAGGATGTTGTTGATGATGTTGTTGATACCTCAATTTTTATAAAGAAAGGAAATATAAGAAGGCTGTTGCAGATAATTCAATTCTAGAAAGTGAGAAATGCAGTATATTGTAAAAAGTTGTAAAAACAATTAACAGGTTTTGTTGATCAAGTTGTAATTTCAAATTCTGGAAACATCAACCCATTGCTGCATAGGAGACAAAGCATGGGTAAATTTTTTGAAAATTAAATCAAAAGTGCCTGATCAAGATAGGTGTGAGTTCAAAGGATCTTGTATAAACAGGTGCTGATACATGGAAAAATACACTCAAGTTCTAGGCTGGTGTAATGCCTGATGCCCATTTCCGCTTTTCGTTAATGAAGAGACATTACTCTAAATATTGAAATACTACTTTCTTACTTCCTTTTGGGAAGGTATATGCTACAAAGTTACTATTGAAATTTTGTCTTTTCCTCTTTTAAAACAATTCAGAAAACATAACTGCAACAAAAACATACAATTTATGTTATTGAAAGAGATAATAATGAGTAAAAGTGTTTGAGCACCATTTTGAAATTAAGCAAATTAAAAGTAAAATTTCAATTATTTTTTTTATAAATTCTACCAAAACAGCTATCAACAAGGGAGATAACTAGTACATTTATTCATTACAAAAATGGGGAATTGCAATTTTAATGGCATTAAATGGTTGTGTGTGAGTTACTATTGCTATATATCCCTGTTTTAGTTGACTCACATGTGTCTGCAGTTATCGCAACAGTTGCTGGTGCCTCCCACATGTTCAAGATTCTTGGACTCAAAATGGGACAGCAGGATCCTGAAAGACAATTTATCGTGAATTTTATTTTCGTAAAGGTAATATCCAATAAGCCTATATCAATTGCATGTAACAGTTGTTTTTTTTTTTGGGGGGGGGGGGGGGGGGGGGCTTGGCCTAATAGTTTTGTCAGTCGCTATTTTCATTACTAATTAGCTTCACCCAAAGCGCATAATGGATCTAAGATTTACTTTATTGCTTACTCATTTGATTTTCTTATGGCAAAAATAACTGCAAAAATTTGAAAATTCAGTTGTGAATGATCAACTGCTCAAACAAGGATGCTTTGCATCTCGGTCAATAGTAGAGACGAATGCTACTGACTATATCCCGTCATGTCATAAATTCCTTTCAGGAAATGAAAGTAGACTTAAATTATTTTTTCGCTGCCTGAATATTTCAAACAGTCTTTCAAGTACTCAAGAAATATTTTTGGGAAAAGATGAACATTGTCCTAGTACTTTATATAATTTGTTCATGATTTATGTCTGATACAGAAATGTTCAATCTGTTATGTCTTTTGAACCTAAAATACCAGTTTTTGATATATAGTGCTTACTGGTACCGAGCCCTACATCCCCTCCCCCTACACACACACCAACATGCACACATTAACAAACAACACACACCTTCGTCTGCATGTGGATGCCCCTAAGTATTGCTGCATGCGAGACATCATGGTTAGCTTGTGTTGCTTGTAGGCTGGATTTGTGATGCTCCTCATTAGGTATCTATGTATAAAATAGCATGGGGATACAATAATTGATTATTCTAAAAGTGTCAAAGTTTATTCAAGGAATACATTCTGCATTTTATTTATCAAACTTTATGTAGATTTTAATAAAGTAACACAATGAATTCTTTCCATTGTCTTAATAAAGTTATATTTCATGAATGATTATGAAAAATGAACAGTTTGTACTGAAAACAACATATAAACATTGAATTATCTATAGACATCAAACTTTTAAAAAAATGTAATTAATACCATGTTGTGCACTCTCATAATCTTGTTATCTTTGTTACTGAATAACACTTAGTTACTTCATAAACTTTATTATAGAATAACTCCTGTAATGATGATTTTGAATTATAAATTGTCACTAACCTTATGACATTGAAATCAGCATTGGCATAGAAACAATGGCATGAGCTGGGAAATCCATCTCTGCCTGCACGACCAACTTCCTGATAGTAGGATTCTATGTCTCGCGGAGCTGGTGCAATCAAACAGACAAATTATATTGATATTATTTTCAAAGTTTATTGCTGCAACACCATTGAGGTTATAATGGTAACATCCAGCTACTACTGGTAGAGGAAGGACCCACAATCAAGTGTCTGGGTCGAATAAGGAACAACCATCTAGGTTGAAATATCACAAGCACTGCAGGTCAGATGCAAGACCTACCCCTGTGGAGTTAGAAGAACACCAAGCACTATAGCATATAGATAAATGTCTGATTACAACTACTTGTCTCACTGCAGGTAAGCAAGAAGAACCCCTAAAACAACTTTGTTTTTGCAGTCTGAATATTAGATACAAAGAAATTGACAAATATGAAAATGTAACCGCTTGGAAACAGACACACTCTTAAAAGTGGTATCAGACAGTTTGCCTATATCTAACACAATTAATTGAACCTGATTCCTGGTTGGAGGATTTGGGAATAATTTTTTGTATATTTTTTGTGTGTAACCAATGACAATTTTGTTTGTTTGTTGGGTTTATTCTCACCAACAGTATTTTAATTATGTGGAGAATGTTTCTACTTGAAGCAGATATAGTGCTGTCTTCACTGTGTATAGCATGCCATGAACACCTGGCATGATACTACACCCAGTCACATTATCCTGAATCCGGGCCAACCAGTCATGGAACTACCCTTATATTAGCTTGAGCGTTAGCAAAGGAGATGTACCACTACCATTTTTAAAGTCTTTGATATGTCGCAGCCCAGGATGAAACCGAGGCCACCCATACCTGTAGCCGATGCTCTACCGATTGCACTACCTGGTCATTTGACAATTTTGAATACTACCTGAACTTAAAGACTGTATAAATCATGAAAAAATCTCTTAATATTCATTCTTTCTTAATGTATAATTTCAGGGATTTATGCTTAGAATAGATACTGACATCAGAGTCAATTAAGGATGATATAGTATGATCTCAAAGGTGAAAAGTCAAATGGTTTTCTTGATTTAAAAAAATGCAAACTATGCAGCATGGTTCAGATTAGAAATACATATTTGTAATGATGAGTGGGTGTGTGTTTATGTTCTAATTTTCAGATAGATGTAGTTCATCAATTAACAATATTTTGTAAGCTCTTGTCCATCAACGTTAGTTTATATGGCTGGCAAGAAAAAAAATCTTTTCCTTACTGTCAGATTAACCAGGATCTACTTACCTCCATAATGTATGACTTTGCGACAGTCTGGCTTGTCAATGCCCATGCCAAAAGCCACAGTTGCCACGACAACTTGGACTTCATCATTGACAAACTTCTTGTGAGCTGTTTTCCTCACCTTGGGACTCAAACCAGCATGATATGGGAGACAGGAGACTTTCATTCCTAAAATAAGTGTGATTTCCACAATTACCAGAAACAGGGTACTAGCTGTTAGTTTCCACAACTACATGTACCAGAAACAGGGTACAAGCTGTAAGTTTTCACAATTACCAGAAACAGGATACAACCTGTAGGATACCACAATTACCAGAAGGATACTAGCTGTTAGTTTTCACAATTACCAGAAACAGGATACAACCTGTAGGATACCACAATTACCAGAAGGATACTAGCTGTTAGTTTTCACAATTACCAGAAACAGGATACAACCTGTAGGATACCACAATTACCAGAAGGATACTAGCTGTTAGTTTCAACAATTACCAGCAACAGAATACTAGCTGTTAGATTCCACAATTACCAGAAACAGGATATTAGCTGTTCGATTCCACAATTACCAGAAACAGGATACTACCTGTTAGTTTCCACAATTACCAGAAACAGGATACTAGCTGTTAGTTTCCACAATTACCAGAAACAGGATACTAGCTGTTAGTTTCCACAATTACCAGAAACAGGATACTAGCTGTTAGTTTCCACAATTACCATTAACAGGATGCTAGCTGTTAGTTTCCACAATTACCATTAACAGGATGCTAGCTGTTAGTTTCCACAATTACCAGAAACTGGTAAATCCTGATGCAGGTGCTTACTTTTAGTTTTCCCACTTTGATGGGATATTTTTATTTACACAGGTTGTTTAATACCTTAAAGAAGCGCAAGGTTTGAGCGCTCCACAAACCAGGTTTAAGCACCCCAGTCGGTCCTTTTGCCAGCTGACCATTCCAAGGTGGTAAATGGTGGTTTTCCTTTTTGTATGTTGTCTGGTCTCTGTGTTTGTGTCACATTTACATTTACCATGTTTGCCTTTGTCTAAAGGTTGTTTAGATTTAAATGTCTGTGGTTATTTTAATAGGACCTTTTCTTATTTGCCTATTCAAAAAATAAGTCAATCATTACTGATTGCCTGTTATGATTAACACATATAAACACTGATTAAAACTTTTTGCTATAGTCAGACAATGAAACCAAACGGAACTCCTTAGGTAATTTCGTCCTCAGGACATTATATAATATTTCAATATTTATATCATATTGACATACCCCACAGCTTTGGGGTCTGACATGGACCTTCCCCAAGACATTGTTTGCTATGTGGAATGAGCCAAAAGAAAAATGGTGACAAGGCTGGATTATATGGAGGCTATAGTAAAAGTATGAAGTCCAATTGTTGGAAAAAATCAATGTGTGTTATTATTTATTATTAAATAACTTTACGTAAGTAGTCCTATAAAAAAGCACCTGCCATGTTCAATAACACAACAGCCTGCTTTAAATCAGTACCAATATCTACCATATATCACTTTTTCAGTCCCGGGCCGAAAAGAGATATAGATATAAAGCTCTCATTTGAAATAATTTAATTGGCTCATAAAGCAGGGCCAAAAAATGATATAGATTTCAGCAAGCTCTGGAAAACAGCAGCCATTTTGTTTTAACTCGCTCTATGTGGAGACACTGACAAGCTGCATAAATTTATGAAACAAAATATTCTCAGTTTTCAAACATTTATGGCATAAATGGGTAGTGTTAACAGAATGTGCTATAAACTTTCTCACAGTAGACAATCTGACATTTTTCAAATAGATAAAATGAACTGTTATTTTTACAGTTGTTCTTTGTTATAATTAAAAGTATTAAATGCGAAATGTTATAATTACATGTTGTTATTTAATAAAGTGTCAATAAATGATTTGATAACGGCACTGTTATTTGTCCTCAGGTCAGTCGTCAGTCAGCCTTGGGCCAATACAACTGCCCTCAGACAAATAACTGGGCCAATATCAAATCATTTATTTATTAACATATAGTTTCTGTCTCATCAACAGTGTGATTGGACAGGCCTGTTCATAGCCTTTACTGCTAATATAAGAATGTGTGGCCCTTGTAAAACTTCAACAACCTTTGAGAATCTGTGCCACTTCCTCAGTTTTTTTCTTCGTCTGACAGTAGACAATCGTGGGACTGGTGAATGTGAATCTGCCACCCAACTGCTCCATCTGAGATTCTAAATCACGCTTAATAGAGCCACTTTTCTGGCTCACAGACAAGAACAGATTTGGTCTGAAACATTAGAAGTTAAAGATTAGATTAGAAATGTCAGAGGTTAAAGTTTAAAATTTAAAACAAAAGAGGTTATAGATTTGGTCTGCAATATAAGAGGTTTCAGATGTGGTCTGAAAAATCAGAGGTAAGGATTTGGTCTGAAATACTATAGGTTACATATAGGGTGTAAAACATAAGAGGTTACAGATTCAGTCTGAAAGATTATAGATTACAGATTCAGTCTAAAACATAAAAGGTTACAGATTCAGTCTAAAACATTAGAAGTTATGGATTCAGTCTGAAACATTAAAGCATAAGCTCAGGTGAACTAAACATCAGAATTATATTCACATTCAATTATATCTTTTAAGTGCGTAATTACTTTACCTGTCAAACCCTGTACAGGTAACGAGAGGATTCCGTAGCCGTAGACTCTTACATATGTCCTTTACAACCTCTTGGGTGGCTGTTGCAGTCAGGGCCATCAAGGGCACCTGCAATAAATGAGATTTGATGAATAAAGTAAATAAGTACCCAGTAGTTCATTTGTACATGTATAACATTTCTAAATTAATTAAGTTACTTGTATTTGAATCCATCCCATTAAGCTTTAAATTTTGTCTGAACAAGAAAAAATAAAAAAAATAAAAATAACATGAACATCAGCTAGAGTTATAGTGTTTATTGGGTTTATCGTCCCACCAACAGTATTTCAGTTCTCTGGAGACGGTGTAGAGTTATAGTCCATAAACACTGCACTATATTAATAATATACCTTAATTGGATAAATGGGCTTTATAGTAATAATATGAGAGATAAGTATTATTTTTTTATTTAAGCAAATTGAGAAAATAACTATGAATCCATTTTTTGTCATTTTGATTATAGTTGTAATAAATAACTTTCAGTTAAAGTTTTACTGAAGATATAAGCCTGCATGTCTTGGGTACAAATGTTGCCAGGTGATAGGGAAAGAATGTGGTAGTGGTCTGGTTAGCAGTCATTTGAGCATTCGCCCTGTTAGGGAAGGATCCCAGGTTCGAGTCTCGGACTGGCTGCACATTTTTCTTCCTATGTTACAATGGCGCCCAACATAAATGAGCGCAGACTTTACAGTACAAGTGCTTGGGAGTTGCATGTAGAGCATATGGTCCGTGGAAATATCAAGAACGAATTTCAAGTTGCCTAGGGTGTATGTAGCCGGGTGCTAGGGAGTGAATGTGTAAGCGGTCCAGTTAGCTCAGTCGGAAGAGCATTCGCCCTGTTAGCGAAGGGTCCAGGGTTCAAGTCCCAGACTGGCTGCACATGTTGCTCGCTATGTTACATAAAGATGTTTGTTTTTTATCATTTATAGCTTTGATCTGGTCACTGCACATTTTTCTTAATTTGTAAATATATGCTTTTATGTGTACCTTTGGAAATTCAGTTCGAAGTTTGCCAAGCTGCCTGAAAGATGCCCTGAAGTCATGACCCCACTGTGAGACACAGTGGGCCTCATCTATCGCTATCAGATCAATTCCGACTCTGTTGTCAAGGTTACGAAGAAGATCTGTAGCCACTGTAGCAAACTCAGGTGTAATGTACACTATTCTGTACATGCCACTGCAGAAATTGGGAAGAAACATTTTCTATAACACAAACCCTTTAAACATTATACTGTTTCTCTTAATTAACATAAAACATTTGCTCAAAGAACATATTTTTTGTTGTTTTCTTTTCATACACTGAGGACAAATATATGAAGGGAGTCTTTTTTTTTCAAATTAATTACTTTGTTTCCAAAATGGACAGGACATTGGTTCCATATGACAACCTAGATAAACCTAAATTTAAACTGCATCTTTTAGACCAATCAAATTAAAATCCATAAATATGATCCTACTTGCTTAAAACATAACCGAAGCATTTATTTGCTCGACAGACGTGAGCAATCTCTCAAAGGGTCAATAAAGTTAGAAAAGCAGGGCCTAAAATACCACATAAAAACTATGTATTGAAAAAAAAAGGAATGGCAATTTACCAAAGCATCTCTTCTTTCACTTTAGCTGTATTCTCCTGAGCAGAACCAAGGTAACAGGCTGGAATATTGGCAGCCCTGAAATATTAAATACTGGTAAGTAAAACTACTGACGATCCTGCAAAAAGAAAGGCAAGGTCCTTAACAAGCAGTTAAATGTTATATTTTAAATTTGTTTATAGTTTGATTTTGGTTTGAAATACATTGCAGCGACCAATAATGATAATTATAGAAACATTGTGCTTTCTGGTGGAGGAAGATCCCAGGCGAATATCTGGGTAGAACCACTGGCGCACTGCAAGTCAGCTGGAAGACATTCCCACATCAAGACCTTCACCCCGAATGGGATTCAGAACTCCCAAGGTGAGAGGCTAAGCAGTCAGAGGAGTTACAAATCGGTGACTCTATTACTATGCCACTGTGCCCCATAAATATTGTTTATAGATAATTTTATAAATTCAAGACAGTTATTTATAGTTAATATTAAAGATCAAATTGACAAAAGGAATTTATTTTGATGCAGTTTGAAAGTGAACTTAAAAGATTTCTATCTTAATAATAATAATGTTGCAACAAAAAAAGAGTAGCCCTGAAATCAAAACCATCAAATTGACAAGAAATATTAAACTTGGAGTTAAGCTATTTATTCCACAATGCCATGTTATTTTAAATTTTGGTTCTAATCTAGAAGGGGAGGGTCATAACACATAGATGAAGGTTAAAAAGAACATTTAGTAAATAATTTCTAATTGCTTTCAAATTTATATGTTTTCATTGTAACAATATTACATATCACATGGATAATGACAGTCATGTGTGGGACGTACTGAAGTCCAAGCACCTGATCCTGCATCAATGAGATGAGAGGGGAGATAACTAGTGTGGTCCTTCTGCTGACGAGTGATGGGAACTGATAACACAGACTCTTACCATACCCTGCAACAGACAGTAGTTTTGTGTAAAAAACATACTTTTTAAATACATTATTTCATATGATTTATAGAATTTAGAAGCTTAAAAATTAATAGCATGTTTCTTGCAATATGCCAGAATCACAACCTGGAAACCAATACTATCCCCCTTCAAGATGCATATTTTCAAATTCAAAAAATTGTTAAGTTCACATTATTCTGAAAATCGATGCTGTTTTGTTCTATCGCACAAACACAATTATGGTGACATTGATGACGTCCAGCTAATTACTGGTGGAGGAAGACCCCAGACTTAAGTCTGGGTAGAACAAACGGTGCACCCCAGATTAGTCGGAAAACCTCCCTACATGATAGTTCTCACTCCGACCAGGCTCAAACACACATGGTGAAGGGCTGAGGAGGTAAATGTCAGTGACTCTTACTGCTCGGCCATGGGCGCAGCCTTTAATCTGGAAGCATATTTTAACTGACCTGTTGCCATGACAACACAATTGTCCTTCTTTCCTATCAAAACAGACTCCAGTACTTTCCACTGCATTCTGAAAAGAAGTTCAAAAACAAGAAATGTCAATAAAAATGACATATTCCCTTATGGAGAATCAATGACCTTAAAAATGACCAGATGGGTTCCACTTGCTTGTCACTCCCTCAAGTGTACGAGGGATGTTAAGAAAATTCTGGTACAGCATTCTTTCTAGATATTTCATGAATGTGAATTTCAAATTATATAATTTAAGCTGTTTTGCATCATCTGTTTAAGGAGCAATTTTTCATTTGTTCTTTGTTACATGGCACCAACACAATTATGGTCAAAAGGGCCACGCCCAGCTAATTAATGGTGGAGTAAGACCCCCCAGACTGGGTAGAACCACCAGTGCAGGTTAGCTGGAAAACCTCCTTCATGAAAGTTCCCACCCTGACCGGGACTCAAATTCAGTTGATGATGGATGGAGGAGTTACAAGTGGGCGACTTTAACTACTCAATCATGTGCGCTCGGCATTTATTCGATGACACACACATTATAAAGTGGGATGGGATTTGTTGACATTTTGGCCGATACTGTGCAGCAACATTTCTATCTTTATAGCACAGGGGCACTTATGGGGTGCCACGGGACTGAACCCGGCTTGTCCATTATACTGACACTGACGAGTCAGGTGTAATGCTGTCCCCTTAGCCCCTAGAGTAAGCAGGGCTGCCACTACTTCCAACTTTAAAGTCATTGGTTTGACCCGACCTGGGTTTGAACCCGTGACCTCCCGATCCGCAAGCCAATGCTCTACCATTTGAGCTATTGCGGCCTGTCATTATAATGTGAATTGTGTGCATATTATCATACTCATGATAGTGACAGAACTTGGAAACAGCATAAACTATGCTGTAGTGCATATTAATATGAAAGCTTTTCATGGCTAGCACAAAAATAGAAAACATTTGGAGAACATGAATTGTGCACAAAAATATTTATACTTCCTGTATTTTCAGTTTTCAAAATCTGTAAAAAGACTAAAGAGCCAAAATTTTATATTAGAATGCAGGTATTATTTTTGTCATAATTGGGACAATATGGGACATATACAACAGGAAAGTGTATATTTCTGACATTTTTTGTTAATATTCCTGATTGGAACAAATAATCAAGGGGGAGATTTTTTACCCATGTGCCAAACATATTTTGTCATTTAAAAAATTGAAAAAGTCGGAGAATGCATTTATTACTGTCATATTGAGGATTAATTGTTACTCTATTAAAACTGAATCAGAAACAAAAAAACAGAAGTATTAATGCTTACGGCCTGAATTTCGAATGTCCAAAATACTGCTTGAGTACTTTCAGATACTGTGGATCCTGAGGTTGGTTTACATCGTCTGGAAGATATAAAAAAATTCAATTAGTTTAAGTAGAATGGTATGGTAGTTCAAGAGTAAATATTTTTCTGATGTTCATACTTTAGAAAAGCATGTCATGTGCAAGCAAATCCATGCTACTACATGTACTTTATTTGCTTGAAAACATGTTCATAAAGTAGAAACATCAGCAAAATATGACTTGATCTGAATTTTTATGTCATATTTTTTATTTCAGATATGACTTTTGCAAGTGTTTTAGAGCAACTGTTCTATTATAATAATTGGGAACATTTAGAAAATTTACGTAAGATTCAACAGCACAAGTGGCTTGAGAAAATAGAGGTCCGGGGTTTTGATCCTAGGCAGTGCCATATCCAAGTGGTTAAAAAAAGAATTGTAAGGCTGTCTTAGTAATGCTCCAGCAAATATAAGGGTAGTTCCATGACTGGTTGACCCAGTGTCAGGATAATGTGACTGAGCACAGTATCATGCCAGATGTTCATGTCATGCTATATAGTGAAGGCAGCACTATATCTGCCTCAAGTGGACTCCGTCTCCAAATAGTTGAAATACTATTGGTGGCCGATAAACCCAGCAAACAAATCAGTTGCAAGCATCCTTATGACATGCCTACCTGTGCAACTCATCAAATGCCAGACTTAGATAATATTGTGTTGAATAACAAAAGATTTCTTTGAAATAAATCACTGGCCTGATAATCTGTGAATGTATAGGACAAAGGCAAATGAAACTGAATGACTTTTGTTCTGGTTAAATATATTTTTTTTTTATATTCAAAAGATTTAAAGTAACATTCACTCCATTGTTTATTAAGCCATATTACAAGATGCAAACATGCCTATGACATTAATCAAGAGTTACGGAAGGTCATGTTGGTTATAAAAATTTAACGTCAAATTTTCCTTCAAGTTATTGGGTAATAAATATATCAATGTGAATACGTGTTATTAGATTCGATATTTACTAATAAGAAATCAGTTTCTGTGAGGAAAAAATTTGTCAGTATTTTAATTATATGTCATACCTTAGGAAAAAAACATTAAATATTAGTTTGTTTGTTTATTGGGTTTAACATCCCACCAACAGTGTTTCAGTTATCTGGAGACGGTGTCCACTTGAAGCAGATATAGTGCTTTATATAGAAAGGTCTGTAATCAAGAACATACAGGATGGATTTGCAAAACTATCTTGATATTGCTATTTATCATAATTATGACTAAAATATATTTTTATCATTATATTTATCTCAACAACGTCATTATTACTTTAATCACCATCAACATCATCATGATCATAATGACCATTATTAACCTCATCATCAACACAACCATCAACCCAATGTAATTTATCATCGCACATCGCAAGAACTCACCATCTTGTTCGACGACTTCAAGATCCTCAGCAAATTCATCATCATCATCTTGATGCTCTATAAAATTGGTCTCAACTGCTTCAACCTCCTACAAGAATAAAGCGATTAATCCTTAGCTTGCTACATTTGTTTGAAAACCAAGGCTAATTCTCAGTCATCTACTTAATATTGACAGACAATGATACCTACACATATTGCTTAAGATTCGGCAGCAAATAGTGCAGATCTGGATGTACACTATTTTCCAAAGTCATATAAATATGTATTTTGCAAGCTAAGGGTTCAACATCATGCCTTAACAGTTACAGATTGTCTTTCTTTTTGTATGCACTGCATTAACAGTGAATACAACGTTAATGCTTCGCGCTAAAGCAGGCGGCTTAACAAAGTTCAACTAATCCTAGCCTGTCAAAAAATAGTTCTATCTATTCCCACAGGGAGGAATGAAAGTGTTAATCATTTAAAGCTTTGGATTTGGTCCACCCAGGAAAATTTACAGGCGGGATTTTGTCCACATTTGCTAAAATGGATGAACAGGATTTTGTCATCCCTATTAACGGGGATTAAACAATATGTGAATGTGATGATTCATCCTGAAAAAAGTGTCCCAGTTCTGGGTTAACAAACTGGTCCTCTGTCTAAGGTTAGTGACAATATGCAACAAAATGAACAGTTTTGAAGAAAGGTTTCCCTTTTAGCAGGTTGCCCTTTTTATTAAGATTGAAGTGGTCCTTAAGTGAGGTTTTTCTATTAAGTTCATGGATATCAAGGGGAGTGGGCAAGATCATGACAGTGTTGTTTGGGTTCTGGTGTTGTTGTTTTGTTTTTTACCTGTAACATATCCGCATCAAAATCCTCGTCATCAAACAAATCAGCATCATCATCAGGAAACTCGTCATCATAAGCAGCAGTAGCAGCAGTTACCTTATTCTGAGAAGCTTTGACTAGCTATAAAAGATTAAAAACAACTATAATAATAACTAACAGAAATAAATTCTTTAACTAGAACTTCGCGAGTCAGATGTGTCGCCTGACGAAAATTTTGTTAGTCGACATAAAAAATGTTAATTAGTTTTTTGTTGTACAGATATAAGCAATGTATTTGCACAAAATTCACATATAAAACAACCTTTTAATTGTCTCATTGCAAAAAACATTCACAACAAGTTATGCCCTTTGCAAGAAATGCTCTATAAAAATCAATAAAAGGGGAATTATTCAAAAATGAAACAAGGTAGAGTTACGGTTCTTGTGTGCTGCACTTTGAGTCATTGCCAGAAACATGCATACCAAGTTTGGAGTCATTTGGACCTACGGTGACAAAGTTAGGCTCCGGACAAGAAATGCTCTATAAAATCAATCAAAGGGGAATAACTAAAAAACAGAAGATGGTAGAGTTACCGTTCTTGTGCACTGCACTTTGAGTCATTGCTAGAAACATGCATACCAAGTGTGGAGTCATTTGGACCTACAGTGACAAAGTTACAAACTGGACAAGAAACGCTCTATAAAAATCAATAAAAGGGGAATAATTCAAAAATGAAACAAGGTAGAGTTACGGTTCTTTTGTGTTGCATTTTGAGTCATTGCCAGAAACAAGCATACCAAGTTTGGAGTCATTTGGACCTACGGTGACAAAGTTAGGCTCCGGACAAGAAATGCTCTATAAAATCAATCAAAGGGGAATAACTAAAAAACAGAAGAAGGTAGAGTTACCGTTCTTGTGCACTGCACTTTGAGTCATTGCCAGAAACATGCATACCAAGTTTGGAGTCATTAGGACCTACGGTGACAAAGTTAGGCTCCGGACAAGGAAATCCAGTCACCGACGCCGACACAGACGCCGACAAAGTAATCCCTAAATGTCGCCTTTTCAGGCGACACAAAAATACAATACGTTGGACCAAATATCCTATAGCCAATCTGTCAATAATTTCAGAACATTGTTCACTTACATTGCTTCCTTTTCATAGAAATCATGCCTTAAACATGTGATGGTATTTATTATTGTGTTTCCTTGAGCTGCCTTATTAGCTGAGCATTTAACCCAATACTTGCTGGAAACACATTTTGGGTGGGGTATAGCTTATGCTTATGCTCAACATACATGCATTAGAAATACATTAAACAGTTTCAAAGAAATTAATAAAATAGGGTCATATATGTGTTATTAAGGGTTAAAGACTTTGCTTTGTCTTAACCAAGACTCAAAGATGTGACCTTTTGTTCTGTGAACTGAACTAACCAAGGCTCAAAGATGTGACCTTTTGTTCTGTGACCTGAACTAACCAAGGCTCAAAGATGTGACCTTTTGTTCTGTGACCTGAACTAACCAAGGCTCAAAGATGTGACATTTTGTTCTGTGACCTGAACTTATCAAGGCTAAAAGATGTGGCATTTTGTTCTGTAACCTGAACTAACCAAGGCTCAAAGATGTGACATTTTATTCTGTGACCTGAACTAACCAAGACCAAAAGATGTGACCTTTTGTTCTGTGACCTGAACTAACCAAGGCTCAAAGATGTGAACTTTTGTTCTGTGGCCTGAACTAATCAAGGCTCAAAGATGTGACATTTTGTTCTGTGACCTGAAACTCTACTAAGGGAGCACATTGTGTAATGCCATTTGATTTCTAGGTTTAACATCTGAAAAAACTTCTTACGAAGACCCGGAATAGTGCCAGTGCAGCATTCCTTGTTATAGCATAACATAAACAACTGACAGGACAACTTCATTATCACACTACCCAGATTGCAATCCCAGATATACCAGTATGTCTAAATATTATTTTGTCCTCATACAAAATGTAGTGTACACAAATGGGATGGGATGGGATTTGCGGGCATTTTTGCCGATACTATGCAACAACATTTCTATCATTATAGCACAGGGGCACTTATGAGGTGCCCAGGGACTGAACCCAGCCGGTCCATTATACTGACACCGACGAGTCAGGCGTAATGCTGTCCCCTTAGCCCTGAGTGTTAGGAAGGAAGCCGCTACTACCTGCTTTAAAGTCTCTGGTTTGACCCGGCCATGGTTTGAACCCGGGACCTCCCGATCCGCAAGCAAACGCTTTACCGCCTGAGCTATTGCGGCTGGTTGTACACAAATGATGTATGATGAAATATATTGTTTTTAAATATCCCACAACTAAAGGCAGATGCAGAAAAATATATGAAAACCATAGATGCAAGGCAAGTCACCAGAGCTGGAAGTTGGATTATTTCCTAAAAGAAACTATTCATCCTGGCTGGGGTTTGAATCCCAATCAAAGGCAGAAAACTTCTAAGTTGGTGACTCTGCCACAAGAGCTTCTTTTTATTTTTATTTCTTACTTTGCCATTATTCACTGGTTTTAATGACTGAAAATAGGAAGATACTAAACAGTAAGGTAATTTTCTTACATGAACAGATCTATCTTCTGAGTGTTTTCCTCCAGACTGTGTGTCAAACTCTGCATCAAGATCAAAGTTGTCAAAGTTCTCAAGATCATCTGTTGCATCGGAATCAACATCACCGCCATTATTTTTGTTATTTTCATTTTTATTGGTATTTTTGTTATTTTTAAGGTCAATTTCATCATCAGAAGAGTCTTCGAAACTTATATGATTGGCATTTTTCTTACGCAATCCTGGTTTAATCATTTTTAGGTTTTCCTCTTGTCCAGTGGTACCATCTGAAAGATATAATGTATAATAATTAATATGACAGATTTCAAAGTAACTATCAAGAGGAAATAAATAACAAGTCATAAGTAATATTCATTATTTCATGCTTATTTCCCTTTCATGACATAAATTTTTACCCTTCAACCCATGTTACCTGTGGCGACGTCACCTGCTAGGGGTACCTGCCAGTCTGTCACTGCACTAAAGGGTCATGTATAGATTCCAATGGTGTATTGTGCAGCTTTCAGGTGTAACTCGCAATTGAGTCACCTAGGACCTGCTAATCAGTCTTACATTGGGTTTCACTAATTTCCCAAAGACAAGAATGCTAGCAAAATTCAGGCTAGTAAGATTGGTCGTTGTGTTCCGATTGACAAGTGGAAGCCTTTAGTGCCAACCAAACACAGTAGGCTATGTCCGCTTCATTTTTAAGAAAAGTAATATTGGATTAAACCAGAAATAAAAAAGAATCTTGACAACGAAATGAGGTGCTGACACTTGAAGTTCCCAAGCAAGACAAACCGCAGCTATGATAATCAATAAACAGAGGGATGGGATTTGCCGGCATTTTTGCCGATGCTGTGAAGCGACATTTCTATCATTATAGCACAGGGGCACTTATTAGGTGCGCAGGGACTGAACCGGCCGGTCCATTGTACTGACACCGACAAGTCTGGTGTAATGCTGTCCCCTTAGCCCCGAGCGTTAGGAGGGAAGCCACTACTACCAACTTTAAAGTCTTTGGTTTGACCCGGCCGGGGTTTGAACCCGTGACCTCCCGATCCGCAAGCCGACACTCTACCACTTGAGCTTATGCGGTCGGTGTCCTCCCAATTAAGCACCAAGCTTGAGGTATAGTGTATTTAGTTTTATTTTTTAATTATACAAGAAAGTTGGCTAGTTAGACTTCATTATTTTTACCTACATAAAACTGCTTTGTCCCAGGGTAAACAGAATATTAATAATACCACAGACACCTGGGTACATTTACTGCTTATTTCGCTAAGCCATTTTAAATCGCCAGTTATTATTTCATCAATCAATAAGGCCATTTTTTATTGTATAGACATTCAAACTTGATTTAACACTAAAGACTTGCTATTTTTGTTTATCTTTCATTTGCATATCTTTACATAGAGACTTATGAACTCAAAATTAAAATTGTGAGTCATTGGTTTAAGGTGAAAGCATTTATTCAGATACTAAGTATAAAGCTCATAATTTTAAGTATAAGGTATAATGCATTATTATCGAATCAAATACTTTTTTATGCAGAAAACACAGCTTCAGAAATAAACCACCATATTATCGGATCAAATACTTTTTTATGCAGAAAACACAGCTTCAGAAATAAACCACCAATCAAAATTCATTTATGTTTGTCTTTGCTGTCAAAGCTTTTCCAAACAATTCCTATATGCCAGTTGATTTATACATTAGTATTATATAGTGTTGGGAAATTGGTTGCAAATCAAAATCGATCATCGGTTGGAATCTTCTGATGTGATATCAATGATTATAATCGGTATATTAATCTAAGCAGTTTTATGTCCGCAAATGGTTTTTATTAGTAGCTTACATAATTACTCTATACTATAGCATACTTGCTGCCACTTTCTAGAACACATTTTGGTGTTGCAAGGGCAAAGTACACATTTTTTACTTGCTTTCGATTTATATATGCTCGTAAATCTCACGTAAATCTCATGAGCTGCTATTTTAATTTTCAGAGTGATTTCCCTTTACGGCTGGATAAGTCTAAAATCCTTTATTTTGAGTGTGAATATCTTCTGATCATCGGCGTATCACCAGTATTATACAAGTCAACTTTAGACATTGATATAACTTATAAAGACAAATGAACTGTACTTAGGTCTCATATTTCAACAAGAATAAATGTGTCATAATATGGCACAAATTAAATTTTAAGTAAGGTACAGTATGATAAAATTCCTAAATTAAATTAAATTTTGTGAAATTTTCCATGTGTATACTATTTGGCTCTTTTTAAGATAACTGGAAAAAATAACTGCCATTACATTTTTGTTCTTAAGTTTAAATGTGGTTGCATAAATTGTATTGTTAAGGTAATTTTAATTTCAAATTAGCTGCAAAGATATTACTGAAAAAAGTACTTTGCTTTGTGGTGCTTGTCATGACTTGGTCATTATTACTTTTTTTGCAAAAATGTCAAAACTTTTAAGTTTGACATTTTTGACCAAAAATTAAATATTTAGTCAAAGAACACATGGTGATGTAAAATACCTTTAAATAAAAATTATATTTTTATCAAATATGAAATAAATATAAACAAATCATTCCATTTATGTAACCAGATTTGAAACTCGGCAAAAAAAGGTGATGGCCATTATTTTTTTCATTTATCTAAAAAAGAGTTATTTACAACCAACCCATAAAATAATCAATAAATTTATTTAAAGCAAATGACTACAACAATACTTTTACCAAAGATTTGAGATTGGTTAGGAATCAACCATTTATGAAATATGCAACAAGTAATGACCAACTCATAATCATATAAACTAAGAGTACCTGTAAATGAAAAATCCTCATCACTAGATAAACTAATTCTATGTTTTGAAGATGCCTTGTTTGGACCATTAGCTTTCTGATCATCTTGGACTCCATTGGACAATTCGGCCAAACTGTCTTGCACAGAACTGAGTTCTTTTCTCAATTTGTGAGCAGATCCATCCGCAGATTTGAGCTTTTTGTTTAAATCCTCTGCGTGCGTGTTTAGGACAATCTTTTGCAGCGAGTTTAACTCTTTGAAGATTGTCTGAAAGGAAGAGCTTGCATGATTTTTGTAAACACAGCTTGCACTTGGTTGTGAAAGTTTGTGAAAACTGATATCCAGAGCAGATGTCAATTCTCGAAGCCTTGTGATGTTGTCTTGTATATCATCCATGTTCAAAAATAAGATAAATAACCCCGACAATTTATATTTGTCCAGGAAAATAGTACATGACTTAAGTTAACATTTTTTTGGCAACATTTGTTTCCCACCGATTTTTTAAAACCGGAACCGGAAATAAAACGTCATTGAATCACTGAACAGTTTGTTTACGCATGGTCATTCGTCTGTGTGATCAGGATTTGAATAAAATAAAAACATTGGTTACTTTTTAAAGATACTTAGATTTTCACCAGTTAAAATACTTGGACGTAAGTATTAAAAGGTCAATTTATTAATATTTTATAAAGATAATAGATAAACTATTCAGCATCTGGCACATTTATTTGGAAATTTCGAAAGATGTTGTCGTAACGTTTGTCGCGAAATCTACTTACTATTACACTATTAACACTTGGCAAAAAAAGTTAAATTATTAAAATCAAGATATTCATTATGAACAAAAGAAATTTCATCAAAGAACCAAAACAAATAACTTCATGTCAAAATTGTGTGATCATTCTTGTCATCTCAACCCAATTGGGATCTCAATTCTCATCTTTTTACGTTGAAGCATATACAAACATCATATTTCTCAACTTTTTCTTTATATAGTGGCAATATTCTTACAAATGCTTTGACTTGTAAAGTATGTAATTAGGCAAGAAGTTATTGTGCACTTTAGTTTTGCTGCGCATGCACATTTTCCATTGTTACAGGTGGTATTCCACAGTTTGGTCGAAATATTTTTTTCTCAAATAACCAAATAAGTCATTGGTACCTGAAAAGGATCTTTTTCAAAATGCTGTTCATTGATGCCAAATATCTGTCTGAACAGTCAAGGATAAGTCCACAATCATTGCAAACAGGTGTTTCCTATCCGAGCCACGCTGCAGATTTTTCAAAATGCTGTTCATTGATGCCAAATATCTGTCTGAACAGTCAAGGATAAGTCCACAATCATTGCAAACAGGTGTTTCCTATCCGAGCCACGCTGCAGACCTTTTTTTAAACTTAGAAAACCACATGACCACTTACTTCTGTTTATTCATCTAGTTAATCCTCTCTGACATTGATATATAACACTTTCTTATATTTTCGGGTTTTCTCATAAATTCGTGACGCCATTAAATATACAGAATGCGCTCTCGTGCGATCTGTGAGATTGTCCGAAATACTACTCAACTTTGACAAGAACGCTAATACTATTTATTCGACCAAAAACATATGGTCTAAGCAGGTAAATATTGTGCAATGTTCAATTTTGTTATAAATTATCTTGATTATCATTAAAAAAATCTTATTATGTTGAAAATGTTCTTTTGATCCAGACAATAGTGCTAAATCCATAACCTGATTCACACCTAAAGTTGTAAATAGTCGTAGCTGATTTATTGCAGTATGGAAAAATAAGTCACGTGATTTCCAACGGCAACACCTGCCATCCAATCAAAAGTCACGAATTTATGAGAAAGTATCTGCTCGATTTAGAAGACCAGTGTCTACTCAGAAAAGTAAGATAAGCAATGCATATAACTTTTTTTCATGTTTTTTTTCTATTGTACATTTTTCAGCATGGTTTCTTGTGATGTTAACTATTGATAAACGATAAATAGAATAAACATTTATGTCGGCGCAGTTAATTTTATGTGGTTAACCCCCCGAAAATATGAACGAATAGCATATATTTTAGCAGAGACCACTATTGCGTTTTTATAGTGTCGGAAAGACTGAACATTTAGAGATTGTCTTTCACGATTAGTACAGTCTGACAATAAATTTTGTGTTCAAAATTGTCTTTATAATAACAATGTGTGAATTTTTGCAAAAAGTATGACCAAATTCCCCAAAGCAGTGGTTAGATATTGGTACATGTATATAATGCAGGCAAACTGTAGGATACTACCTTTAAAAGGAGATGCCCATGTTTTAGTGGTAGTATAGTAGCAGTCTTGTAACTCATCTGATTGCTTAGCCACTCACATATGGGTTTGGGACTTCATGTAGAAAGGTTTTCCGGCTGATCTGCGCTGCGCATGTGATTCTACCCAGACATTTGTTTCGGGTCTTCCCTCCTCAAAATAGCTGGACGTCACTATAATGATCATAATTGGTTGCAGCAATGTATTTCAAAAACAAAACAAACGCTTGTTAAAAGATGATGCATATGCATTTTTCATATTTCTTCTTATTATTTTTTTTTACATTGCTTGGCATATTTTACTTATTGTTACAAAGTACGACAAACATGTATAAAATCATGAAACATACGTTTAATTTGTAACTGACATTAGCTACAGTAGCCCTCTGAATAAACTATAACTCAGATTCTACTATCCTGATTCCTTTTTTGAGCTGGCCAACTCATTAATATTTGCGTGAATGCTGGGTTAAATCTTACCCACATCCCACATCTCAGGTAACATTGTTGAAGAGTAACTGTCCTGTTCTATAAGCACTATGTGATGTTCGTCCAATAAAAAAATCTAACAATTAATCAACTATGTTCATGTGTGCTACTGGTCAAAATTTATAATTCAACATCCATTATATTAAAAAATATGAGTTACTATATAAAATATTATTGTTTTTACAAGGCAGGAAGTTAAAAATTGTCTATATAAAGTTTAAGTTTGCTATAAATCTACTACATGAAAATTGCTACATTTTTTTAAACAGAGATCAAAATAGCTTCAAATATAGCGTTATGTTAATATTTTTTTTACTACACTTACACAAAAAATGTCAGTGTTGACAATATTGACACTGTAATTGGAGGCAGAGTTTCTCCTTATCCTGTTAACCATCCTAGCACAGACGATTTGAGTGCTTATAATGTAATAAATTATTTGTTTGTTTTTTTTCCATTGGGATTGTCAGTTTATTTTAAGCAGATTTCCATTTAGTTACTTTGGTTAATACATACTGGTAAACAAAAACTTTTCTCTTCTTGCCCCAATCCTCCTTTCTTTAGGTACAGTTTATTGCTTAAGTGACTCTAGTTAATGATAACAATTTTTACACTTTTAAAGCAAAAGGTCTCAAGGTTTTTAGCTCTCAAACAACCAAACGACAAAGTAAAACTTAATTTCCTAATTTATTTACAAAACATATACACTTAAAAATAACTGATGTACTGACCAAAGAGTCTATTGAAATTCAGGAACTAGGCATTCAGGAACTACATGTAGCATATGACCTTTTTCTAAATACATTGACCATTTGGCTACCCTCATCAGTGTAACAAAATGATGGCACCCATTAAGAATGTGTTTTTACTAAAACAATGGAGTATAAGCTGATTGATTCACTTTAAATAGGTAGTTCCCACTAATGAAACATGCAGTTTGAGTTAAAAAAATATTGTTAAGTATTACCTTGAAATATTTGGTATGAATACTCGTACCCTCTTTTGTACATGGTATGGGGTAGTTTTATATATTTGCATCAAAACAAAAGCTATACTTCTAGAGATTAGGGCAAAATTAATACTCTCCAGGCCAAGTACCATCAGTTCATTTACACAAGTTTGTATAGGGTGTACAAATACACACCCCCATCTCCCCCAAAACACATTTTTAAGATGAAACTTAAATTAAAATACTGAAATGCATCTAAAAATAACTCTTATCAGGGCTGGGAAAATGCTATTTTCAGTGACTAGTCCTGGACTAGTAAGCTGGACAAAAATGACTTGTCAGAAATTTACATCGTTTTCAATTAACAAACACAACACATTTGTCATATCTAAATCTAACAAACATGGTATAACAAACAAGCTACTTTTGTCTAGAAGCATTTATGTATCACAAGTGATTGACTGTTGTCGATGCTTGCATTGTACATGCAGCGCCTTTATGTATTGTTGATAAATGCTCCAGACATGAAATTGTCTTCATGGCTTATTAGAAACCGCTGTTTATTTGTCACTTGTCCAACTGCCAATTTATGAATTGTCCTGGACTAATTCAATGATCAATGACCAGTAGCCCGAATCTGCACTTTCACTTGTCCGGGACATCGGGCTACCATATTTTTCCAGCCCTGCTATATAATATTTTATATTTTCAAAGTTTCCAGGATCAAGATATTAAAAATTTTTGAAAAGAAATGCTAATACATCATAGATAACCTGCGCTTTACTATATCGGCCATCTTGGACGAAAGCGTGTGGTACATAGTATCTAACTCTGTGGGTGGGGCTTATCTCACCACCATGGATCTATGCATTTTTAGCTCACCTGAGCACAACGTGCTCAAGGGGAGCTTTTGTGATACCACTTCGTCTGTCAACATTTAACTTGTGAACACACTACAGACCACAGTTTTTATCAAATCTTCAGCAAACTTGGTCAGAATATTTGTCTGCATGAAATCTTGGATGAGTTCGTTATTGGGTCACCTGGGGTCAAAAAGTAGGACACTAGGTCAAATTTTTGGAAAAACTTGTGAACACACTAGAGGCCACATTTATAGCCCAATCTTCACCAAACTTAGTCAGAATGTTTGCCTGCATAAAATTTTGAATGATGAGTTCACAACAGGGTCATGTGGGGTCAATAAGTAGGTCACTAGGTCAAATCTTAGAAAACTTTGTGAACACACTAGAGACCAATTTATAGCACAATCTTCACCAAACTTAGTCAGAATGTTTGTCTGCATTAAATCTTGGATGAGTTCATTATTGGGTAACGTGAGGTCAAAAAGTAGGTCACTAGGTCAAATCTTAGCAAAAGCTTGTCAACACACTAGAGGCCCCAATTATGGCCCAATCTTCACCAAACTTGATCAGAATGTTTGCCTGCATGAAATCTTGGATGAGTTCATAGCTGGGTCATGTGGGGTCAGTAAGTATGTCACTAGGTCAAATCTTAGAAAAAGCTTATGAACACACTAGAGACCACATTTATAGGCCAATCTTCACCAAACTTGGTCAGACTGTTTGTCTGCATGAAATCTTAAATGAGTTCCTAATTGGGTCACGTGGGGTCAAAAAAGAGGTCACCAGGTCAAAACTTAGAAAAAAGCATGTGAACATACTAGAGGCCATAGAGGCCTCATAGCCCAATCTTCACCAAACTTGATCAGATTGTTTGTCTGCATGAAATCTTGGATGAGTTTATTATTGGGTCACAAGGGGTCAAAAAGTAGGTCACTAGGTCACATTTTAGAAAAACCTTGTGAAAACTCTTAGAGGCCACATTGATGAAACTTGGCCAGAATGTTTGCCAGTATGAAATCTTACATATGTTTTGAAGTGGGTCATGTGCATTCAGTAGGTCATTTAGTAAAATTCTAGAAAATGCTATCAACCCAGTGGCCACACTAATGGTCCAATCTTCACCAAAGATTTTTTTTAAAGTAAATATCTATTAATTACTTGATGCCAGATTTGAGCCTACTAAAAGCCTGTGTCATCAGGTGAGCGATTAAGGGCCATCATCGCCCTTTTATTCCATTAGTTATCTAAAAAAAATAGAATGATAGCATATTTGAAGTGACTATTTTTTTGCAGAAAGCTAAAGATGAATGAACTTCAGAAGCTTGAACATCTGTCCTTGGTTTCCAAGGTTTGCACAGAGTTGGACAACCATCTGGGAATGAATGACAAAGATCTAGGTATACTTTCATTAAATTTTTATTTGCATTTTTGCATGTTTTCATGTCTGTCATCCTCTTTTGTTTTGAGAGAAATTCCAAACTTGATTTAAGTCCAAAGATTTCAGCTGAAGTGACCTACTCACAGTTTGGTGTTTCTTGGATCCACCTTAATTTCATTATATGTTGGTCTTAACTATCTTCTCTTAAAAGGTGCAAAACCTGAGTTTAGTCTGTCACCATTATTCAGCTTAATTTCACCAGCCGCATTAGCTCAAGTGGTAGAGCGTCAGCTTGCGGATCAGGTTCAAACCCTGGCCGCGTCAAACCAAAGACTTGTACGTTGGTAGTAGTGGCTTCCCTCCTAACCCTCGGGGCTAAGGGGACAGCATTAAGCCTGACTCGTCAGTGTCACTATAATGGACCGACCGGGTTCAGTCCCTGGACATCTTTAAAAAAATGCCCCTGTGCTATAATGATAGAAATGTCGCTTCACAGTATTGGCAAAAATGCTGGCATATCCCAACCCATCCTCAATTTCCTGTGTAGCTTTCTGTAGTTGGATGTGTCTTAAGGCCACTTTTGAATAATTTTCCACTTAAATTTCAGCAAAAGTAAGATATCAGCCATTAAGTCCAAGTATTCCAACTAAAAGGTCCTTATTTGCCATTTGGATTACATTGGATCTTATCAGACAAGTGAGAAAATGTCCATATCACCAATGTTCTCTACTGAGATACGTGTTTCACTAATTTATTCTGCCACCCAGAAATTACATCTAATAGAGTTGGTGTCATTTCAAAATGCTATTTTCCAGACTATTGACATTTGTTATATTTGTTACATTTTTTCAGCTGAATTCATTATAGCTCTGGCAGAGAAAAATGACACATTTGACTCCTTTAAGAAGGTGTTGCTAGAAAATGGAGCTGAATTTGGGGTACGTATAAAATGATGGTGTGATGTTCAACTATTCTAGCTAAACATAATGGAATAGCATCTATTTTATCTCATGATTATCTTTCTGTTAACATTTATTTATATTTAATCATTTGTGTTTTTGCCAAGTCTGTTAGCATGCTTAGAATAAGCACTTAATGATGGTTTTGTTAATGTAACCATTTCCTCTATAAAAATTCAGAAGCACAGCAGGGATAACTCAATAACAGACTCAAAAATCAGTGGTCACATGGTTTTCTTAGTTTAAAACTAACTAACTGCAGAGTGGCTCAGACAGAAAATAATTTTTTTAACTATGTGTGGTGTAATAATACTTTTGTAATTACCGTAACAGCATTTCAAGGAATCTTTTCAGTTAACATTAGTTTATTTGGTTGCTTGAGAGAGAAAAAGGTCTAAACTGCTTGAACAAACTTTAATGCCTAAAAAAGTGTCTCTTTATATTTTCCTATTTAACCAGTTCAGTATTGTTTTTTATTGATGCTTAGGAAGGATAAGTCTTGTTAGGCTTGAATTTTATTAAATAACTATACGTTATTAGTTCTATAAAAAAGCATCTGCCACGTTCAATAACACAATAGCCTGCTTTAAAACAGTGCCAATATCAATATCACTTTTCGACCTGCCGAAAAGTGATATTGATGTAAAGCCCGCATTTGAAGTAATTTGATTGGCTAATAAGGCAGGGCTAGAAAATGATACAGATTTTAGCAAGAAGCTCTGGGAAATGGCAGTCATTTTGTTCTAACTAAGTCTATATGTAGACATGACAGGTTGCATAAATTTATGAAATAAAATATTGTCAGTTTTCAAACATTCAAGGCATGAATTGGTAGTGCTTAACCGAATGTGTTATAAATTTACAACATGTAGATTTCACAAAAACACAAGCATTTTTACTCGGATTAATGCAAAAACTTAACTAATTAAAACTTTATAAGTACATGTAACTATTTAATAAAATTGTCTTCGGCCTTGGGCCAATATGACTGCCCTCAGACAAAAAACAGGGCCAATATCAAATCACTTATTTATTAACATATGGTCCTGTATTTTGGCACTTGCACTTATTATACTTCGAATTATTTCTGTATATTTATTTTGAAATTGAAATCGGTGGCACAGTCATCATTGATTATTCTTTTGCATCTACGGGCAGTCTTAAAAGCCTGCAATTCACATTACCTGTCACAATCTGGTGGGTGTACCAAGTGTTAAAGAGAGCAAAAAATTCTTTGTCATTAACTACATGGTCACTTACTTGAAGATGTCCGTTGAAGCCGTTTCTTTGTAATTGTATATTGATCATTGAGCGTACTAATAAAAAAACTGCCTTTCACCGCGTGGGTTCGAGTCTCGTTCGGGGCAAAGAACTTAATGTGGGAAGTTCTTCCAGCTGACTTGCAGTGCGTCGGTGGTTCGATACGCAAAAAAATTGTCAGTGGTTTTCCTCCACCAAAAACCTGGAGTTTTCTATAATGATAATAATTGGTGCAATGTGCTTACAAAGAAAATAAAAAAACTTCTTTATTTCTGTAGATAATATATTTTTTAATGTTTTCAGGATTCCTTGATTGCCAATCTGTTGAGACTGATTCAGAAAATGAAGCCTAAACCTGTCCCTAAAGAGAAAGAGAAGATTATAGAATCAGAAATATCAGATTTAGAGATGAAGAAAAAACTTTTCCCAGGACTGGCATTGCCTAATGAGGTCAGATCTTTACAAAAGGTAAGTCATACATTAATTACTTTATTTGGGATGCCCTTGATGTAGTGATAAAGTAGCCTGCTTGTAACTCCGCTTATTACTTAGCCTCCCACTGCCTGGTTTTGTGTTCCATTCAAGGTGAAGGACTTAATATGGGAAGGTCTTCTACTTTACCTGCAGTGTGCTAGTGGTTCTACCCAGACATTTGTCTGGAGTCTTCCTCCACAAAGATAGCTGGAAATCGTTATAATGAACATAATTGGTCACCTCTGTGTATTTAAGTTCTGATACTAATTTTATTATTTTTGACACTTTTGATGGGTTGTTTCGGCAAATAAGATTACTTACTAATGGTGTACACAGTAAAACCTCAATACAAGGACCACTTTTAGTTCTATTAAGAATTTGTCCCTTTAAGTGAGATGGTCCTCTTAGTGGGTAAGCTAAATGA
Organism: Sinonovacula constricta; assembly: GCA_007844125.1. Lineage (NCBI taxonomy): Eukaryota > Metazoa > Mollusca > Bivalvia > Cardiida > Solecurtidae > Sinonovacula > Sinonovacula constricta. The sequence continues at coordinate 31,752,981 of CM017567.1, forward strand.
CACAATCAATTATCAGGCTACAATAATATATTATAGAAATAGTATAAAAATTGTATTGTAATATGATCATTAAAATATATATAAAAGATATAAAGTGTCCCTTTAAGTAGGGTACCCATCTTAGTAAGGTGGTCCTATAGTGCAGCTTTTCTGTATATTAAATTGTGATTTTGTAGTAGAGTATGCAGAATAAAGGACTGCACTTTGTACAATAAAGAATGATGGAAGTTGTTTTAATAATTATAGCAGGGTGCTGAAGGCCGAGTGGTTTGTCACTGACTTGTATCTTGTCAGCCCCTCACTGCATAAACTTTCTTGTGGTGAGGTTTTCCAGCTTACCTGTGGTGCCCCTGTAGTTCTAACCCGACATAAGACTGAGGTCTTCTTCCAACAATAATTCTCCTATATGATCATAATTGTGTTGGCGTGTTGAAACAAAAAACAACAACAACCTAATCATAGCATTATTTAAATTAAGTGAGTTACGTCACTAAATTAAGTGAGTTAGATAACTAAATTAAGGTACGTGAAATGAATGTTGTAGAGAAGTAATTAACTAACATATATTATTTTCAATCAACATTTTACCATCCTACACATGACTTCAGCTTAAAAAAATGAATCATTAAAAATGACTTATAGTTTGTCGGCTCTTACAATTGTAATCATGTTAAAACATTTTCCCAGGACCTCCTAGAACCAGATCTTAAACAGGAGTCGACCATAGATCCGACAGATCAGGATGTAGCTGCCAGCATGATGGGAGAACTGGAAGCACTCATGAGCAGTGCCAAAAATCTGTGAGTTGGCACAGTTTTCTAATCAATAGCAGCCTTATCATTGTTTTATACTCATCATAATCATCATTGTCAGCAGCAGCAGCAGCAACGTCAGTCATATAATATGCTGTTTCCAGTCAGAAAATAAGAAAAGGACCCATGAGAACCACTTCAGATAGTAAAATTTGAACTTCCAATATACAAAGGTATACACAGTAAATGTAAAAGTAACACAAAAAACAACAACACGGTCAGCTGACAAAAGGAACAACTGGGTGCTTAAACCTGGTTTGTGTAGTGTTCCAATCTCACATATTTTTTTTCACAAACAGTGTAAATAAAAGCATCCAAAGTTCATACTGTACTGTGTTTTAAAGCGGTGCTCCACCTGTTCCTGTCCAGTGCAAGAGTTAGGGTTCGAATATAGTTTCTTAAAGGTCTTCTGTGATGGTAGTACTTCAGGACACACTTCCCCACGTGGACCACTTATTGCACACACTTTCCAGGGCTTTTCATCTAGTTTGCAACAAACAGTCTTTCTATGTGACCATAATGGCTTAATCTTCTCTTTCTCTAGAAGCAGGATAAACTTTCCAATCCAGTTTTCTTCATTGACATTATGCTTACCATTATCGTCAGCAGCATCAAAAATAACCAATCCTAGTTTTAAATAAATCAGTTATCATCATGGGTCATCATTTGCATCATTTTGTGATAATTTATTCCTCACGCATGCAACATCATCAGAAAAATAAACATGCACTCAAAGTCACAAGAACGTGCTGCCTTGCAGGCGGTCACTATGTGTAGTGCTAGTTGATTACAACTGCATGAGTTATTTTCCCTGTTTATGACATTTTAGACATGGATATGAAAAGATATTAATGAGCAGGAAGAAATGGGGAGGTTGTATTTATTAGCCTTTGGCTTACAGTTCTAATTGATCATGTATTGTTGCAGATAAATTATTATCACATTTCTTTTATCATCTTTTAAGGGACAAAAAAGAAAAGAAGGAATCACGACATAGAAGTAGAAGTCGCAGTAGGGAAAGAGACAAAAAAAAGTAAGTTCTTGTGTTGTTTTTTTAATGATCACAATACTGTTTTTGTTAACTTTAAATAGCCCTTAAGTCTTAACAACATTTATTTTTTATAAAGAATCCTCTGTATGTTGAAGACTATTTTTCCTATGTGCTTATTAATTGTTTTTATCTGTTTCATATACAAATTACAGGCTCTTTCTTTCAAGCAGCAGTCCTGTTGGTCTTGCCTTCAAGTTAGCTTTGCTTATGAAACACACTTTAGAATTGTTAGAAGCGACCATTTATAGAACTTTTAGCATTACATTAATTTGTTAGCTCATATCACCTTATATCATACTTGGCGCCATTTAACCATTAAAAATTTAGTGTGCCTTAAACCTCATAATGCAATTGCTATAATGCTTAATGGTTACAATGTATCTTTTTGGATTAAACAGAAAGCGCAGATCCAGATCAAGGTCACGATCAAGAAGTCGCTCCAGAGACAGACGGAGAGACAGATCACGTTCTAGAGAGAAAAGAAAAAAGAAACATCGTGATCGGTCTCGCGAAAGGGACAGGTCTAGAAGTAGAAGCTGGGAGAAAGATCAGAGATATAAAGACAGAAGAGAAAAGGATAGATTTAGTGAGAAAGACAGAAAATACAGACCAAGGGAGAATGAATTACCTCTTGAACCAGAAGTTGGGGAGGTACGACAATTGGGGCTTTTTTTATTTCAAAAGAATTTTCTGAATTTCTAGAAACAAAAAACTGTCATTCACATTAAAGCAATTATCTAGCTACCCATTATAAATGAAGTGATGTAGTTAGTTTTTATATATTGTCATTTCAAAACACCTTAAATACCTGGAGTAAAACACTGCATTATGGCTCATAATGTCACTACTTTTAAATAGACAGACAGAGCACAAAGTCACTACTTTGAAATAGACAGAGCACAAAGTCACTACTTTTAAATAGACGGATAGAGCACAAAGTCACTACTTTTAAATATACAGAGCCCAAAGTCACTACTTTTAAATAGACAGAGCACAAAGTCACTACTTTGAAATATACAGAGCACAAAGTCACTACTTTTAAATAGACAGAGCACAAAGTCACTACTTTGAAATATACAGACAGAGCACAAAGTCACTACTTTGAAATAGACAGAGCACAAAGTCACTACTTTTAAATAGACGGATAGAGCACAAAGTCACTACTTTGAAATAGACAGAGCACAAAGTCACTACTTTTAAATAGACAGACAGAGCACAAAGTCACTACTTTGAAATAGACAGAGCACAAAGTCACTACTTTTAAATAGACGGATAGAGCACAAAGTCACTACTTTTAAATATACAGAGCACAAAGTCACTACTTTTAAATAGACAGAGCACAAAGTCACTACTTTGAAATATACAGAGCACAAAGTCACTACTTTTAAATAGACAGAGCACAAAGTCACTACTTTGAAATATACAGAGCACAAAGTCACTACTTTTAAATAGACAGAGCACAAAGTAACTACTTTTAAATAGACAGATTGAGCACAAAGTAACTACTTTGAAATAGACAGAGCACAAAGTAACTACTTTTAAATAGACAGATAGAGAACAAAGTCACTACTTTTAAATAGACAGAGCACAAAGTCACTACTTTGAAATATTCAGAGCACAAAGTAACTACTTTTAAATAGACAGAGCACAAAGTCACTACTTTGAAATATACAGAGCACAAAGTCACTACTTTTAAATAGACAAAGCACAAAGTCACTACTTTTAAATAGACAGATAGAGCACAAAGTCACTACTTTTAAATAGACAGAGCACAAAGTCACTACTTTGAAATATACTGAGCACAAAGTCACTACTTTTAAATAGACAGAGCACAAAGTCACTATTTTTAAATAGACAGAGCACAAAGTCACTACTTTTAAATAGACAGCGCACAAAGTCACTACTTTTAAATAGATAGAGCACAAAGTCACTACTTTTAAATAGACAGAGCACAAAGTCACTACTTTTAAATAGACAGAGCACAAAGTCACTACTTTTAAATATACAGATAGAGCACAAAGTCACTACTTTTAAATAGACAGAGCACAAAGTCACTACTTTGAAATATACAGAGCACAAAGTCACTACTTTTAAATAGACAGAGCACAAAGTCACTACTTTGAAATATACAGAGCACAAAGTCACTACTTTTAAATAGACAGAGCACAAAGTCACTACTTTGAAATAGACAAATAGAGCACAAAGTCACTACTTTTAAATAGACAGATAGAGCACAAAGTCACTACTTTTAAATAGACAGATAGAGCACAAAGTCACTACTTTTAAATAGACAGAGTTCAAAGTCACTATTTTTAAATAGACAGAGCACAAAGTCACTACTTTTAAATAGACAGCGCACAAAGTCACTACTTTTAAATAGATAGAGCACAAAGTCACTACTTTTAAATAGACAGAGCACAAAGTCACTACTTTTAAATAGACAGATAAAGCACAAAGTCACTACTTTTAAATAGACAGAGCACAAAGTCACTACTTTTAAATATACAGATAGAGCACAAAGTCACTACTTTAAAGTCATCATAAAACTTGGATGGATTATTAATCATAGGAAGTGTAGTACACAAGAAACATAAAATGCAGAAAGCAGGAATTTGTTGTTGCCTTTTCTTTTTATTTTCTGGAAATTTCCTCAATCACATTTGTAAATGTAATTAAGATGAAACATCACAGGTGTATAAATTTGAGGCAAGGGGCAGTTCACAAGAACTCAATCATATTTTTTTTGAAGTTATTGCCCTAGATATTTTCTTTTTTGTGTGTGTGTGTGATTGTTTCTTAAATTCTTAAGTAAGTTTGCTTACGATTTAAACTCATCCGGATTTCAGATTTATTCCGGGAAAGTTGTCAACATTATGCAGTTTGGCTGCTTTGTGGCAATTGAGGGTGTGAGAAAGAAATGTGAAGGATTGGTCCATATCTCACAGGTAATTATAAAAACTTGATATTTAATTTGATTGTTTAATTGTCCTATCGCTTATCTAAGTTAGGGAGAAGCTACACTAGGGCCGGCAATTAAAAAACTGAATACTCATGCTTGGGATCATCCCAAAGATCTGAGTGGCTAAATTTTTATTAAAAGTTATAATCTGGCCAATCACATGCTTGAGGTTGATCAAGCTCAAAGTTCCATAATCTCAGGCTTTGGCTCTTACAACTTTGGTATTACTATGCATTCAATTGAAATTTTGACCATCAGTACCTGACAGGGGTCATAGTAGGACCGTCATACCCGTAAAGATTACCATGTTAGTTGGGGGTTTTTTACTTAGACTTTTCTATTTCCCTAAATCCTTAAATATTTCCTTAGATAAAAGAAAATTTATAACAATAAATCTTTTAATCTAAGAAATTTCTTAACTATCTTAATGCCACTGTACATTTTAAAAATTTACCAAAATGACTTTTTGCAGCTGCGACGTGAAGGTCGAGTGTCGAATGTGACAGATGTTGTACAGAAGGGACAGTCAGTTAAGGTGAAGGTGTTATCGTACACAGGCTCCAAGATGTCTCTCTCTATGAAGGTAAAGTTAAGACACTGTGCTAAGTCAAATTATAATAATTTATAAAATCAATTTTTTTTATTTATAGAGAAAAAGCACACCTTTCAACAAATATTCGAACAAATAAAGCAACACAGTGTAAAATTGTTAATGAATGTTATTGATAATTTATTTCTTTTTTGTGAGTCATCTGTTTGTTTTCATCAACAATATGGCTACAGTCTTATCATTTAACCCAGTATTTGCCACTTGCTTAATATTCTTACATCCCTTAACTTTGTGTGCCAGTTTCTTTTCTAGGTTTTGACTGATTGACTTCTTTTCCTGATTACAATGAGTATCGTTCTAGTTAATACGAATACTGTGCTCCGTCTCTTAAGCAAAATTAGGTGAAAGTCAACAATATGGTTGTTGTAGAGAGGTTGTTGCTCTGGAGAGGTAGTCCTTTTTGATGGATGTTCATTGTTAGTTACTTTAATTATAGAGCGTTTTGATGAATCTATATATATTTTTAATAAATTTTATATTATATATTTTCTTCAATGTTTTAGGATATGCTATTTTTTTAAATTTAATTCTTTCTAGTACTTCACTTTGTGAACTTTTTTTTTTTTTCTTTATGTATTGTCTTGATGGTAACTGGTAGGAAAAAAAACTGAAAAGAACAATGTTTTGAAGTTGATTGATTGGAAATAAAACAGATGTGGTAAAGAGATACTTGTCTTAGAGAAGTGACTTTTGAAGAGGGAGTGTCCCTGTATCCCATGTTCTCATCACCAACTTTTCACCGTCACACTGTTATGGTTGTCTAGCGGGATGCCTATTAAAGGTGGTATCCATCACTTTGCCAATATCAAATACACATAACAATATCAAACCACTGCTTTGGGGAATTTGGGCATAATTCTTGTATAAACCCATACTTTAGTCTTAATAAATACAACTTTGAACACTGAATTGTTAGACAGAACTAATCATGAAACAAAAATCACTCTGAATGTGTATTTTAAACTGTATAAAAAGCGTAACAGTGGTCTCTGCGAAAAGTAGATATCAATGTCTGAGCAGAATGCTCGGATGACTATAAAATTTTATCTCAAAAGTAAATGGTCGCATGGTTTTCTAGATTAAAAATAGCTATCTCTGGCTCGGATAGGCAATACCTGTTTACAATGATGAGTGATGATTTGTGCTTTACTGTTCACACAGACGTAGGACATCAATGAACAGCATTTTGAAGGACTTTTTCAGGCAACAATGTTTATTTGGTTATTTGATTAAAAAGAAATTGTGGTCCAAACTGTCAGATACCACCTTTAAGGCTCCATACCGGTATGCGATATATAGTAAAATACCATTGTATTGATTGCTCACATAAAAAGATGTTTACGTTAAGTGCTAAATGTCTGACTATAAATTCGATTTTTAATGGTAAATCAGTCTTTGCATGACTCAATACTGGAATACTGATCATTTTGTCTTGAAATGTCTTATAAAAAGGTTTACCTTACGTTAGAGCAGAGTGTTACTACAATTAAGTTGTTAGAACAAGGAAGGTCAGCACAGTCTATCGCTACTGAGTTGGGCTGCGGCAGAACTCATTACTGATGATATTGTTTTTGTAATAGACAAGCAAATGCTGATTGCCTAAAGTACAAAACTATTTAAAAAAAACACACATTTTTTCTCATCTCATTGAAACCTCTGAGCAGCAACACCTCTCAGCAGCAACACTTTTTCGTGCCTCCGCCAGATGTTGCTGTGGAGAGGTTTTACTGTATATCGAATACTGGAATTTTAGGTTCGATAGATATATCATACCTATAATTCTGACCGATATGGAGCCCGAGTACCCATTATTGAGCAGTTAGATATTCTGGTTAAGGGAAATAATATAACACTGAAAACTATATCTGCAGGATGTTGACCAGCAGTCTGGAGAGGACTTGAACCCGTCTCAGACTCGCTCCATCAGCCAGAGTGATCGTGACGAGACCAAAGATGGTCGCAACCCTGACCGTCCATCCACCATGCCACTGGTCAGTGTGCCTGAGCAGAGCACTGGTGGCGGGCGTAAGCATGTCCAGCGAATGTCGTCACCAGAGCGATGGGAGTGGCAGCAGATGGCTGCAGCGAATGTGGTTGATATTACAGAGTTACCTGACTTTGATGAGGAAACGGGAGTGCTGCCCAAGGATGATGAGTCAGGTGAGAGAAGTAGTACCCTTGGGAAAGGGGACAAAGGAAAGATTTTGTGTTATTTTATTGAAAAAGGGGGGAAAATGTGCATGTTCAACTTTGTATTTGCTTTCATACATCTTGTATGTTTATTACAGTGCCCTCTGCTTTTAAACTCCTCCACTAGATTATCATAGTCCAGTTCACTCAAGCTACCACTGAAAGGATTGGAGGATTAGCATTTTAAAGGGGAGAAACTAGGCTTACTTTCTGATGTGAAGGTGCCTTTAAATGGCCCCTTCTATTTATGGTAAAAAACAGGCCTTGTCGGTTGTAATTATAATTTTAGTGATATCCAGTTATTGTTCTCTCTTGTGTTTTTTTAGGCATATTCATACCTGGGCAAAAGAAATGACTTGAAATATTACTCATTACTCCATGTATTTTACTTCCTACTTGTATTTGGAATTGGGATTTTAGAAATACAGTTGAATAACTCTAAAACACTTGCACCTTCATTTTCATATTCAATTTACAGTTCGGGTTCTTTTTTTAATGTACCCTAATTTTTAGGCTTTCATCTTATAGTCTTGTTCTTGCTTGACTTTCCTTCATCAAAAATGTTATATGAATTAAAATGTCTTAGGACATTTTTGATAGGTGTGCATAACCTCTTTGATTATCTATTGTCTTTACAAAAATTGACAGGTGAAAGTTGTTTTAAATGGCGGAATAGGTAGTACAATGAAACAATGCCCTTGCTACAGCGTTTTGTTTTGTTTTGACTTTTGAAATACATCCCAGCAATCAATCATAATCAGTATTGTGATGTCCAGATATGTTGGTGGTGTAAGACCACAGACAAATGTCGTCTAAGCACAGGTCATAGAGTATGGATGAGAATTAAATGATTTTGCAGCAGCTCTGCTCCTCTTATCTGGGCCTCTCTTTATTATTGTGTCTACAGATAAAGACAATAAAACAGAGAAGAGCACCTGCTCATTTTTCACTGCCATTGTCTACAAATGATATCTAACTTCCTTATGTTGTAATCTTTTAATAACATTTGTTTCTCTAGATGAAGACATTGAGATTGAAATGGTTGAGGAAGAAGCGCCTTTCCTGGCTGGCCATGGTAAACTAGGCATCGACCTCAGTCCTGTGAAAATCGTCAAGGTAATTTATATTGCAGTGAATGTTTTGCTAGGTGTAGAGCAGACTTGTTTGGAAGAGTTTCTATTTATTTGTCAATCTGCTAAGTACTGATTATTGTTTTGTCTTTGTTCTTAGAAATACATAGCAGCTAGACCAGACCTGGTAGCGCAATCAGTAGAGCATTGGCTCCAGGTACGAGAGGCCCTGGGTTTGAACTCAGCCACTACATACCAAAGTTGTACAACATGGTAGTGGTATAGCTCCCTTGCTAATGCTTAAGCAAATATAATGGTAGTTCTACGACTGGTTGGTCCGGTGTCAGGATAATGTGACTGGGTGTTGTATCAACCAATCCATATGTTCACAGCATGCTTTGCACAGTAAGGGTAGCACTATATCTGCTGCAAGTGGACACCATCTCCAAATAATTGAAATACTGTTGATGGGTTTTTAAACCCAGTAAACAAACAAACATTGCAGCTTGACATTTAAGGTCATTATATTATTTATTTGGTAGAGGAAGACCCCAAACAAATTTCAGGGTAGCACCTCTTGCACACCACAGGTTGGCTGGAAGACTTCCCACATTTAATCTTTCTCCAGAACTGGGACTCGAACCCATGCCAAGTGAGACCATCTGCTGATTTAGTTTATCTGGTCAGAAGATGGGGGAATACAATAAATGCTAAAAACAAAAACAATGTAGAGTGTCTCCTAAATAACACAAATGATCAGTTAACAAAAAGTCTGACACTGAAAGAAGGTTTTAACATTCATTTCTTTAAAATAATGGTATATCTACTTCATGAATAAAACTTACCATTGTTAAATGTACGATGGAAGCAATAACTTGATGTATATAAAAGATAAATGCTTATTCATGTTAAAATAAGAATTAATGTATATTAAAACTAACTAAGAACACATGTAACATTTTATAATTTAATGCTGAACAGTACAAAATTAAAAAAACACACAAGCATAGCCTGTGTTAATATATCTTGATAAAAGCTGAAATTTCAAGAAAGAGTGATATTCAGTTTAAATGTATAAAGTTTCATTTAGGACTATTTGTCTGTATTTATTCCATTTTGTATATTTGCCATAACAGAACCCCGATGGTTCCCTGTCACAAGCAGCTATGATGCAAAGCGCGTTACAAAAGGAGCGGAGGGAGATGAAGCAGGCAGCCAGGGAAGCTGAGATCAACTCCATACCAACTGCATCCAACAATCAATGGATTGACCCCATGCCAGACAGTCAGTACACAACTTATTTGTTATGTAGATTTAATACATATCTAGGCTGTTTCTACTGCTTTTATTTATCTCTTCAGGTACAGTGAATTTGTGTTTTTTTATATGTTTTGTGGTATAATTTCCTACCCTCCATATCCAGTAATCGGTTAAATAACACCATGCTGGACAGTCCACAATCTTATTTAGTAGGTACCCCTTATTGGGTTGTTTTTCTGCTTGTTCTTTATCTTTATCAGGTACTGTTATGTTGTGTTTTCACATAATTTTGTGGTTAAATTGCATGCCATCTACATAAATCAAAAACTGGATCCACCCAATGTTAGACAGTCAGCACACATCTTATTTCTTATGCCTTATGTATTTGATGGCTTGTTTTTTGTTATCTGTCTGTGTTCATTACTTTTTGTCTGTACTCCTTTTGTGTGTGTTTATTTAGTTTCTTCTATGATTCTTGCTTAACATATCCATTTCAATTTATATTTGATGTTTTTTAAAGCAGCTTAGTTACAGTCTGTAACCCAGATAAGAAGGTGTCTTGTAGATAGTTATGGGTTTTAAAGAAATTCTCTTCCTTCGTAAGACATGAGGCATAGGAGTCCACCTGTATACCACAATGAATTGTGATGAAAGGGCCCGTTTTATTAAATGTTGTAAGAATAACATTAGAGGACCTCCAATCTGGGCAAAGTATACAATGTGGAAATGTCTTCCAGCTGACCTGTCATTCCCCAGTGGTTTTTCAACCAATTTCTGAGGTCTTCCACTACCAAAATATCTGGACAACTACCAAAATATCTGGACAACCCTATAATGACCATAATTGGTCACTGCGATGTATAACAAATTATTTCCAATTTAATTTATAACCAATTATTGCCTGTTACAGCTGAGCGGACACTAGCCTCAAGTATGCGAGGGGTGGGTACCAGTACGTTAGATCTTCCGGAATGGAAGAAACATATCACAGGCGGACAGAAGGCCTCATATGGCAAGAAGGAGAAGAAGTCAATATTAGAACAACGGCAAGGTCTCCCTATTTATAAACTCAAGGATGAACTTGTCAAGGTAGGTGAAAATTTAAATCTGAAATATGGGGTTCCCATGGCTAAGAAGTTATTGATGCCAACTTTTATCTCCTCAGCCCCTAAATGCGTGGTCAAGGTCGGGGCAAGACCTTCCATGGGGGTGGTTTTCCACCTAACCTTCAATGAGACGGTGGTTCTACTCGGACATAAGACTGGAGTCTTCCTCCACTAGTAATTAGCTGGATGTTGACAATGTGACCATAGTTACTGTTGTGTGATGTACAGTAACATAAAAAAAAAAAAAAAAAAAATAGAAAAGAAAATACTTAAATGGAATGCAACTTCCTAATAACAAAATATTTATTTGTATTTTGAGCATGTGGCCTTGATATTAGAAATAAACTACTGGTCTGTACTTTTCTATTTGACATTTTTGTAAAACATGACAAAAGATTTAAGTATGAAATACCATGGTGATTTTGAAATGATGATATAAGACCAATAATGATTTTGAAATGATGATATGAGACCAATGGTAATTTTGAAATGATGATTTGAGACCAATGGTGACTTTGACATGATGATATGAGACCAATGGTGATTTTGAAGTGATGATATGAGACCAATGGTGATTTTGAAATGATGATACGATGATATGAGACCAATGTTGATTTTAACATGATAATATATAAGTCAGATAATGATGAGGCATATTCTAATCAGGACAGAAATAAGGATAGTAATAATTATAAAAAATGGTGACAACTTTTATCAGTTTTAGATTTATTAGTTAGATAAATGTGGAGTTAAGTGATGCTCATGTTTGAGAAAAAATATATTTTTTTGTAAATTTTGAGTAAAATACTCATGGTGAGCATGTCAGGTTTACAGTGCATGAATATTTTAGATATTAATGATACTCATAATAACCATGGTGATTAAAATTGTTTTAAAACAGGATGCTTTAATCATATTGTCATTATTCTACAGGCAGTCCATGACAACCAGGTTCTAGTCGTTATTGGAGAGACTGGGTCAGGTAAGACCACACAGATCACTCAGTATCTGGCAGAGGCTGGTTACACAACACGGGGTAAAATTGGCTGTACGCAGCCACGTCGTGTGGCCGCCATGTCCGTCGCAAAGCGTGTGTCTGAGGAGTTTGGTTGTCGTCTAGGTCAGGAGGTAAGTTAGTTTGGATTTAAATTTCATATCATTGTTATTTACTTATTATTAATATTAATTTTATTTTTTATATATTATATAATATATCGAGGACCTGAAAAGAGTTGTCATTTAATACAAACATTTACTAAATGAGTTCAGGAATAGTAAAAGTACCGGACCTGGTAGCGCAATCGGTAGAGCGTCGGCTCCAGGTACGGGAGGCCCCGGGTTCGATCCCTGGCCGCGACATACCAAAGTCGTTAAAAATGGTAGTGGTATAGCTCCCTTGCTAACGCTCAAGCAAATATAAGGGTAGTCCCACGACTGGTTGGCCCGGTGTCAGGATAATGTGACTGGGTGTGGTATCATGCCAGGTGTTCACGGCATGCTACACACAGTGAAGGCAGCACTATATCTGCTTCAAGTGGACACCGTCTCCAGATAACTGAAATACTGTTGGTGGGACGATAAACCCAACAAACAAACAAACAAACAAAAAGTAAAAGTAAGCGAGCCTACAGCCAGTTTACTATCATTTTTCCTGGACGAGTTTTATAAATGTATTAAATGACAATGAGTGTCACATTCTTTTTATTACATGATTTTAGTCGCTTTTGTAAGATTTTACAAAAATTTTAGCAACACTACTTAGTGAAATACTGGTACATGTATAAGACCATCTGCATTATGATGACTTCCATGCTGATGATGTCATCAATGAAAAAGTTGTATTACCCTAGTGTAATATAACAAAATATGTAATGGGGGTTGTGAATGAAAAACAAATGGAATCATGTGATAAATTATTGTTATTTATGACTTATTAAGATATAAAGGATATGAAGGTAAACATAATATGTTGTGAATGAAGAAACAGGGATAAAAGCAGATGGTATTGTTTTGACTGGTAGTTTACACAACATGTTAAATTAGAACTTGTTATTATAATCACAGAAAAATGCCAGATACCATGAACAGAGAATAAGTACTAATACAATGATATGAAAGTAAAAGGGTAAAAGTTTATATGATAATATGCAAGATATTTTAATCTTTGCAGAATATAGAAATATTTGGAATTTCTATGGTTTTATACATGGCACTGTACAATATTCAAAGTTGGCACATGTGGCTGCATAGTCACAAACTTACAGCTTCTAAATGCATTAAAATGCTTATCATAGTAACTTCTACTATCATAGTTACTTCTGTCATAGTAACTTCTATCATAGTAACTTCAATCATAGTAACTTCTTTCAGTCACTTCTATCACAGTAACTTCTATCAGTAACTTCTATTATGGTTACTTCTATTGTAGTTTTTCTATCAGTAACTTCTATCAGAGCAACTTCTATCAGTAACTTCTATTAAGGTTACTTCTATTGTAGTTTTTTTCTATCAGTAGCTTCTATCAGAGCAACTTTTGTCATAGTAACTTTTATCAGTAATTTTATCATAGTATTTTCTATCAGTCACTTCTCTCATAGTAACTTCTATCAGTCACTTCTATCAGTCACTTCTCTCATATTAACTTCTATCAGTAACTTTTATCAGTAACTTCTATCATAGTAACTTCTATCAGTAACTTCTATCATTACACGTCTGTAATTTCTCTGTTAATCTTTGGTCAACATTTTTGGAAATTTCTACTTTGGTCAACAGGGCCATTTTATTGCTAAACCAACTGGTCCTGCAGAACAGGTCCTGTGATGTACTATAGTAGCAAAATTGATATAAAAAGTGAGAAGTCACAGCTGTCTATGCCAGTAGTATATCCTGACTGAAGGCAAAAATAGAAAGTTTGTGGTAATGAAGCTATAATTTCCCATATGTTAAAACTTATTTAAGTTGAAACGTAGACAAGTTTAATCATTTTCCTTACGAGACATTTATATTTTTCACATCTATTTATAGACATTAAAGCCAAACAGCTTCTGAAATCAGTCAGTCCTCTGGAAAAACTACCCGTCACAGACAACCAGACTTGAGCGAATATCAATCCCTGTATTTCTACATATTGGTAACATCTTCTATTACTACAGGTTGGTTACACAATGCGATTTGAAGATTGCACCAGCCCAGAAACCAAGATCAAGTACATGACAGAAGGAATGTTGTTGAGAGAATGCCTCATTGATCCTGATCTCATGCAGTATTCTATCATCATGTTAGACGAGGCCCACGAAAGGACAGTTCACACAGACGTCCTGTTTGGTCTTCTGAAAACTGTAAGTGGTGTCACTGGTTCTACAGTAAAGTGTTTGGGGTCTTCCTCTGTTAGTAATTATTTATAGCTGGATATTAGCTAAATTGCTGCGAGCTTTTTTTTTAATTGCTGGATGTCCACAAATAAGTTAGATGTATGACTATATGCTGTGGGCAGGACTTACTTTAACAATATCCAATGTTATTTCTAAGTCATTTTGTCCTAAAAACATATATGCAACAGGTTGCTATTGTCTTATATCTTAAAAATGAAAAATGTTGGGGTGGGGGTGTGTGGGAGGTTTACATCAAAGTCCAGTAGCCCTATACATTTATGTAAAAAATGAAGTAGTTACTTATGATTCTGTAGTTGGCATTTACCAAATATGTATTATATTGTTTAAGATGTCTCTGTTAAAATAAAGTTACATTTTAAGCAAGTGCTGCCAGTAAATGCATTGCGTTATTTATCTCTGTGTTTTTGTCATGTTTTGTGTGGGAATAAATTATATGCTGTTGACAATAATCATTTAGAAGAAAAGTGTATTCATTGTATTGTAAGCAATGTGACCAGTGCATTTAGTGTGGGTGATGTGTTTTTCATGTTTTGTCTGGCAATATATGGAAAAGAAAGAAAACCCATGTCCATTGAAGGGGTGTCCTTGGCTTAGTGTTAGAGTCACCTCACTGACCGCTTATCCTCTCGCAGCATGGATAAGAGTCCCATTTGCGTTGATGGACTTAATGTGGGGAGGTCTTCCAGCTGACCTGCAGTGTGTTGGTGTGGGGTTTTCCTCATCCAAGATAGCTTTCCACCAAAAAAAGCTCGATGCAACTAAAATAATAATAATTGGTCACTGTGATGTATTTAAAAAACAAAACAAAAACACACACACACACAAAAGAATATATACATTGTTTTGAAAGCAAGCTGCTCAGTGTACAGACAGTGTGTGTGATGTGTTCTCTTGTCACTGTTTCAGGCCATCAGGAAGCGTCAGGATATGAAGCTTATTGTCACCTCGGCCACCCTGGACGCTGTCAAGTTTTCACAGTATTTCTTTGAATGTGTAAGTCACTATGGTTATTGCTCAAGACTATTTTCTATTTTTATTCTGTTATAATTTTTAAATATTAAATTCACTGAAGTTATCACATTGCAGACTTATTGTTGGGTATGTAAAAGGCTAAATAAATAAGATAAAAAGATAAATAGGATAAAAAATAATAATAATAAAAATGTTGTAAACATGAATTCAAGAAACATTCTGAACATGGTGTTCAAAAATTTGTTGCCTTTCTTGTAAATGTCTTGTATACCAATTAATTGTAGTAATTAGTTACAATATCAGCCAACATTCATAATCCCAGGTTGGTTATTTTCTCTTGACATCATGTATACAAGGTAACTTTAGTAATTGTAATTTCAGCCTATATGCATGACACCTCTTCAGAACAATTCATTTAGCCTACTTTCACAATAACATTCTGATGTTTTCTGTTGACAGCTTGTACCCAAAGGACTTGCAGGTGTTAACTTTCCATGTAGCATATTTTTACTCTACTGATTTCTAATTTACTGCCCTACTCTACTCACAATTTCACCTCAAGAAAAATTGACACCTTGTACACCAATTTACTTTAGGTATCTGTTCAACCAGTTTTCTTTGTATTAATTTTTTATCTTTCTTTAGCCTGTCTATTCGGCCTATTCAGTCTTTTTTCATTGTATTTATGTTCTATTTACATTTAGCCTATATTTACGATCCCCGGTCGGACATTCCCTGTAGAAATCTTGTACACCAAGGAAGCGGAGACAGACTACCTTGATGCTTCTCTGATCACAGTTATGCAGGTAATTGTCTTTTCACACACTTTGTATATATTTATTATATAAACCAATTCTTGGTGCAGTTCATGAATTTTTTATTACTTTTTTTTTGCTGTTCAAAAAACGTAACGTTTATGTGATTATTTGCATCATGTACACACACCAAATTGTGACCAATTTGCTTCAAATAACAAGTGGACTTTTTTCAATGTATTCATTTTTCTGTTACTTAACTTTTTTTAAAATTGAGACATGATGATTAAAATTTCTTTGTAGTATCTTAGTAATAAGAGAGAAAGATTTGGATTGATTTTGAGATCAATAGAATGAAAGATCACTGTTACAGCCCAATGGTTGTATTGCAAATAGTTTGAGAAGTAAACATATATTAACAGATAACAAGGGTATAAAACAATCAAAGTTACACTATTTATAGATGTCTATTGAGATTGATAGAGAGAGACAGAGAAAGAGAATATTATCTAACATTATGCATTGTTTGTCCCTTTAGATTCATCTGATGGAGCCTCCTGGAGATATCTTGTTGTTCCTAACAGGACAGGAAGAGATTGACTCAGCTTGTGAGATCTTGTATGAGCGAATGAAGGCTCTAGGCCCGGAGGTCCCAGATCTCATCATCCTGCCTGTGTACAGTGCCCTGCCTAGTGAGATGCAGACACGAATCTTTGATCCGGCACCACCAGGCTCTCGCAAGGTGCAATTTCAAAATCAAATAAACATTACAAAGAATAGACTCATGACTTTTTTTGTCAGAAGTTTGAATTAATGTCAAAGTATAATCAGCTACATGTACGTGGAGCAAAGCCAGGTGCAGTGGGTTGCCTGAGGCATTGTGGTAGAGTAACCAACTTGTAACTACTTTGACTTTTTAGCCTCTCACTGTGTGGGTTTGAGTCCTGTTTAGGGCAAAGAACTTAATATGGGAAGGTTTTCCAGCTGACCTGCAGTGCACCAGCTAGTGGCATTTGGCTCTTAGTGGCTTTCATAGCAAGCCAAAACAAAATTGTAGTATATTATAAATGCATTCTTACAACTGCATGATTATTAGTTTGATAAAAGCAGTTTTACTGATTCCAAGTTGTTTTGGTAAATTAACGAACTTTAAACTGTCTCAGGATAGATATCTAAAATAATAAAGCTAATGTGATTGGTATTTTACTTTTTGTATAAAAGAAAAAAACCCTTGTCTGGACAGAACTGAATTGAAATGAACTGTGCTTATTTGTTTGGGAAAAATGTTTTGTTGTATAGTTTATGTTAAATGCTAGTACTAACCATAATGTATGTTCTTTTTGATCATTCAAATTGACTTCTCTACATAATGTTAGCATCAGACCTGGTAGCCCATTGGTAATGCATCAGCTCCAGATACAGGAGGCCCAGGTTTGCTACAGGCTGCGACATATACCAAAGTTGTTAAAAATGGTAGTTGTGAAGCTTCCAGGCTAACGCTCACGCAAATATAAGGGTAATTCCACGACTGGGTGGCCCGGTGTCAGATAATGTGACTGGGTGTGGTATCATGCCAAGTGTATATCTGCTTTATTGACACTATCTGCAGATAACTGCAAAACAGTTGGTGGGATGATAAACCCAATAAACAAACATTACATTAGTCCTACATGGAACGAAAGTTTCAGGCTGTTAAAGATACAAACAATGTTGCGATAATTATGACATTAGAATGATATAAACTATTTTTTTGCATCACAGAATTCTCAATAAAAACGTAACCTTCCTCTCACTGGGTTTTATTTCCAGGTTGTCATAGCTACAAATATTGCTGAGACATCACTAACGATAGACGGTATTTACTATGTGGTGGATCCAGGGTTTGTCAAACAGAAGGTGTACAATTCCAAGACAGGCATGGATCAGCTCATTGTGACACCGATTTCACAGGTAAGCTTTCATCTTTTTCACAGGGTAAGCTTTCATCTATTTTACAGGGTAAGCTTTCATCTATTTTACAGGGTAAGCTTTCATCTATTTTTCAGGGTAAGCTTTCATCTATTTTACAGGGTAAGCTTTCATCTATTTTACAGGGTAAGCTTTCATCTATTACACAGGGTAATCTTTCATCTATTACACATGGTAAGCTTTCACCTTTTTCACAGGGTAAGCTTTCACCTTTTTCACAGAGTAAGCTTTCATCTATTACACAGGGTAAGCTTTCACCTGTTACACAGGCTAAGCTTTCACCTGTTTCACAGGCTAAGCTTTCACCTGTTACACTTACGTTGGTTCCATGAGAGTCATAAGAGATGTTTTAACTGGTTCTTATCAGTTTATTAGTCCCCTACCGGTGTTTACACCGGAGGGGACTATAGGTTTACCCACCGTCCGTCTGTCCACTAAAAATCTGGATCCTTTGATAACTTAAAAACTTTTAAAGCTAGGCGCATGAAACTTGGTATGTTAATAGGTAGCAATGTGTACAATATGCACGCGCACCATTTGGGTCGCTACCTTGAAGGTCAAGGTCACAGCATGACCTTGAAGCAAAATTGTGTCTGGCCCATAACTTTTTGAGGGACCGGTAGGGTACTACTGTATTGCCCGCAAAACTATCAAATGCTTGTTTAAAGTGACAGCAAGGAGGAGGTGTCAAGTGCTTTTGTTTTACTCATTCTTTTGTGCCATATACTTCTGTTTTCTTCTTGTGTACTTCTTACTTTCTTTGTTGTTGGTATCGCATTAAGCTATTATATTCACTACAGGCCCAAGCCAAGCAGAGAGCAGGCAGAGCTGGAAGAACAGGTCCAGGTAAATGTTACAGACTCTACACCGAGCGTGCATACCGAGACGAGATGTTGCCCACAGCTGTACCTGAAATACAGAGAACAAATCTTGCAAGCACAGTGCTCTCACTGAAGGCCATGGGTATCAACGACCTTCTGACATTCGACTTTATGGATGCCCCTCCCATGCAGACCTTGGTATCAGCCATGGAACAATTGCACGCCCTAAGTGCACTGGATGATGAAGGTCTGCTAACTAGACTAGGCAGAAGGGTAAATATATTTTTAAAGGAAGTTTTATGTTAACAATTGTAGTCCTATGTTGCAGCATCAACATTTTGAAATAAAATAAATAATGTTTACAATAACTTTGTCACTGAATTGCAGATCACTAAATAATTGTGATGAGACAATCTGCAGTTCGCAAGAATACTTCTAACTTTATCCTTTTTTCAACTCTAATTCACACTATTTTAACCTGAAAGATTTTTATTGTTCTACTCACTTATTTTAGTTTTAACCTGATTATAGTCTTTTGTCGTTAAACTCCATTGTGTTCGGCACAGTATGACCTGTCAAGTGTCCGTGTGCCATAAAACCCCAAATACAGATTCAAATACTTTAAACTTTTACACCTAGATAACTATTTACAGTTTGTTTAGACAGTTTGTTTTTATCATTCCCCCTCTTGATGATTTTAATTGTCAGGAGCATAACAAAGTCAGTATATGGAGGATCTCAGTGTTCATTCGATACTGAAAATATTAAATGTGTTGGGTTAAAGGATATGAAATGAGGCTCTGCAGAGTTTGGTATCATTTTAGACAATGAGTACCTAATAAACAGGAATATTAGATTATATTTATCACATAACCAAAACATCAGCTGTTTTTTGTTTACAATGCATCATCTTTTTATAGTATGAACAGTCGGCCTTGACATGTGTAACTCAATTTGGGAGAATCCGCACATAATATACTTCCACTCTTTACTCTACCATTAACCATAAAAAAAATGTTTATAACATGACTGATGTTATTTTTTTATTAATTAAAATGAAATTGTCCAACAAATTGCATAAAACAGCTACAACAAATTGATCAAAAATGGCATATACGCTACACAAACCAAATGATGTCACAGTAGGATAACTAAATAGTGTGTTACCAAAAACAACACATGAGTGTTGCCTCACGCTTGCATGGTAGGTTATGGGATAAATGAATAATTCACTTTAATCTTAGAGTATAGGTAGCTTGTGATATTGTGGGACAAAGTGCAGACTACAAGAATCGTACCTCGTGCAATATCATATTTTAAAAATTATTTTCCTTTTTTATTTTGCTTGTACAGAGCAAAATCTGTCCAATCTGTAGTGAAATCGCAAGGTAATATAGACAGTTTTTAATTAGATAAAGTACAGAGTTCACAATGACAATTGCTACTTTTTTTTCTTTGCCTTATTTTTAATTGTCTCCCTTCAATGAATTTAAAATATGGTATAAATGAAGTCTATGCAGTACTTAAGTGGATTAATATTTTGTATGTATTTTGTTCCATTTTTTAATATTTTCTATGTATTATAGATGGCAGAGTTTCCCCTGGAGCCTATGCTGTGTAAGATGTTGATCATGTCCGTCCACCTCGGTTGTTCAGATGAGATCCTTACCATCGTGTCAATGTTGTCTGTCCAGAATGTATTTTACAGGCCAAAGGTGGGTATCACATGGAGTTTCAAGTTATTAAATCACTATAAGTTTAGTACTGAAACCCATCCAAGTACCTGATCCATGTGTGTGTCTTAATAGGGTAAATGGCAATATGATGCTATCACAAGGTGATGAAAAGGGGAACCCAGGGCATAGTGGTAGAGTCGCCGACTTGTAACTCCTCTGACATCATGGCCTTGCACTAAGTGGGTTTGAGTCCCGTTTGGGTGAAGGACTTAATGTGGGAAGGTCTTTTGTATATGTTGCAATGCTCATAGGACTTTGTTCTATGTATTCTTATTCCAGTTGACCTGCAGTGTGCAGCTGGTTCTACCCAGACATTTCTTTGGGGTCTTCCGCCAATAAAATACCTGGACGTTGCTATTATAATTATAATTGGTCACTGCAATGTATTTCAAAAATTCACATTCATGGTAATAAAATTTTTACATGATCTGCTTGCACTAAGTTGTCTGTACTCTGTATTATAGGACAAACAAGCTCAAGCTGACCAGAAGAAGGCCAAGTTTCACCAGATTGAAGGTGACCATGTGACGTTGCTGGCTGTGTACAATGCATGGAAAAACAACAAGTTCTCCAGTCCATGGTGTTTTGAGAACTTCGTACAGGTGCGCACGCTGAAACGAGCGCAAGATGTTCGTAAACAGATGTTGAGCATCATGGACAGGTAGGTTTAAACAAATCTTGTTGATATGTTTTTCATGAAGATGGACTTGTTTTAAGTTAAACTAAAGTCTGATTTTTGTATTTTTGTGGAAATAGAGTAAGGTTTTATCAGTTTTTTTGTTATAGTTGCAGATTATTTCATTATGTGTTTTGGTTTCACAATCTTATATGTTAAATTTAATTGAATTCATTTATATGGTCATTTTGTCATGAGGCAGACATTTAACAATAAGGTGTGACCTTGACCTTGATTCTTTGGCATGTATGTGGACTTTGTATAGTCAACCAACAGTGTGTGGAGTTTCTATAGTCAACCATTATGGTTTGGAGTTTCTATAGTCATTCGTCAGTGTGTGTGGTGTTTCTATAGTCAACCATCAAATTTTAAACTTACTCAACAGTCATAATTAATATTCTGTCATCAGACACAAGCTGGATGTGATGAGCTGTGGGAAGGACACATCCAAGGTCCAGAAGGCCATATGCAGTGGTTTCTTTAGGAATGCTGCCAAGAAGGACCCACAGGAAGGTTACAGGACACTGGTGGACAGCCAAGTGGTGTACATCCACCCATCCAGTGCCCTTTTCAACAGACAACCTGAGTGGTGAGTAGGTTTTGTGTTACATAGCACCAACACTATTACGGTCATATTGGCAGTCCAGCTGATTATAGGTTGAGGAAGATCCCGAACCTTTGTCTGGGTAGAACCAACGGTTCACCCCTATCTGGACTGGAACCCACATGGTGAGGGTCTTAGGAATTACAAATCAACAACTAACCTCTTGGTCACTAACACCCCCAGAATGTTTTAGTTTAATCCTATTTGTTTAAATCGATTGTTAAACAGGTTTTTTTTTAACTTATTCCTCTCTACTTCTTAGTACACTCAGGTAGTTACACCCTGTTTACTATAATTTGCGGTGTGCCAAAGGTTCTACCCAGACATAAGTCTATGGCCCCCCTCCACTAATTAGCTGGATGTTGCCAATATGATCATAGTGAGAGACATTAATGAATGGTTTCCCCTGAAAAATGTCTAAATGCAAGTAGGTCCTGTCATTTGTTTTACTCGGTTTTTATGCTTGTGCTCTTTGGAGTGTATGTTGACTTTTCTGCCTTTCTTATGATACCAAGGTTAATCATCACCAATAAACATTTCCATTTTCTTTTTTTAAATAACATATCTCTATAAGTATTTAAATACATTTTAAGCTTACATTTATGCAAAAGTAAGAAATTCACTGTTTGTTATTGCAATATCTACAAACGAACGGGGGATAAAGTCAAAGAATTTCAACTACAATGACCTACCTACTGTTTGGGATGGGATGGGATTAGCTGGCATTTTTGCCGATACTGCGCAGCGACATTTCTATCATTATAGCACAGGGGCACTTATGAGGTGCCCAGGGACTGAAACCCGGCCGGTCCATTATACTGACACCGACGAGTCATGCTGTCCCCTTAGCCCCAAACGTTAGGAGGGAAGCCACTACTACCAACTTTAAAGTCTTTAGTTTGACCTGGCCGGGGTTCGAACCCATGACCTCCCGATCCGCAAGCCAACGCTCTACCACCTGAGCTATTGCAGCCGGTCCTACTGTTTGGAATACCTTGGATATTAACTTACAAGGGAGACAATTTCCATTTCAGCAATGTACCAGATCAAAAAGCTGTATTACACTGGTGTAATAAAAGAAAATATGTAATAGGTGTATTGAATGGAAACATGGGGATGCGTGATAAATTTAAAGGGTTGTTTTTTTTTTTACACTGAACTATTTTACAACTGGAAGTAGAAATCCACAAAATCACTCATTTTGAAGCATCACAGAAAAGAGATGACGAAAATCTAGTGACATCATTCTTCTAGTATAGACTGTGAAATTATTTACACTTCAAGTGCAACAGTCCATTTATATCAAACACAACTCAGTGATTTTTTTACTAACTGTACTAGTTCTACCCAGGAAGTAACTTTTATACAAGTTAAAAACTTTACTGTCTACAAGACTACAATCTGTTTGTTTCTATCATTTACAGGGTGATATATCATGAACTTGTCCTCACAACCAAAGAATACATGCGAGAAGTAACAGCAATGGACCCCAAATGGCTTGTAGAGTATGCGCCCAAGTTTTTCAAATTTTCAGACCCGACCAAGCTTAGCAAGCAGAAGAAGCAGCAGAAGATTGAACCACTTTACAACAAATACGAAGATGCAAACGCCTGGAGAATTTCTCGAGCTTTCAAGAAAGTGCACACAAAGGTTACTTTCTGAGTGTATTTTTGTGTGTGAGAGTGCAAATGTTGCCATGTATTTGGAGATAATATCAATATCTTTATATCAATGACAAAAAAGATCTTTGTTATTGTTTAAATAAGTTTTAGGGCAGTATTTAAGATGAGATTTGACTTTCTAAGATGTTGGATCTTTGACTTCTATTTCACACATTTTGATAATATACCTAATCTAAAAACAATAAAAAAAATAATTAAATTAAATTAATTTTACCTTATCTACAAAAATGTTTTGTACATCAATATGATAAATGTTTCCTTTTAAGGTAATCATTGTCATTTATAATAAGGTTTATGTTCAAATTTGGGCTTCCTGGCCAAAGGTATATAATATAGAGCTAATCTCAGAATATTCTCTTTTGGGAAAAAAATTGGTTAATCCTTTATTATTATGAATGTGTTTTTTTATCAAGTCATCTTATGTTACCAAGAATCTTCCACTTATATATGCTGTACATGTAAATACATTTGTAAATTGAATTTTAATAAAATGTACATAAATTAGACCCATGCATTTGTGTTTTTTTTTTGAGAAAGATATGTCATAATGTGGAACAATGCATAGGCCTTGTTAAAGCTAAAACCATATCATGCGATCATAAACTCCCAGCAAAACAGTTTGTTGTATTTTTTGTTTAGAAGTACATGATAGTGGCCGAGTAATGGTCACTACAACAACATGCACGATTTTGGTGGAGACCTCAGAAAAGTCTGGGGATAACCACAAGACACCTGGAGACCACACATTAAGTCCTTTGATCTTATGAACCTCAACCAATGCAGTGAGGTTGTTATGCTAATAGTCAGAATGAATCGACATGTATACTGGCTACAAATATAAAACCAACATTAAATATGTATCATTTAAAGTGATACTTAAAACAAAACCAACACAAATTCCTTGTTTCAAATTATAGTTGATGCTTATGGACAATAAACAGGATATATATATATATATATATATATATATATATATATATATATATATATATATGTAATGTATAACTATAAACAGTAACATAATCGCTGTAAGTTAGCTGCACCTGCCCAGATTTTTTTATTTATCAAAAGCATGTGACCAATGGCTTTAAAGGACACCATAATTTATCAAAATGGCAAACAAAATATTACCTCGGCCAAGCCGGCTTGGGCCTAGGATACGCCGGCTGTGTCCATGCAGAGTGGTAGAACTCCTCTAAAAATGGACCGTGTTCTCCGTGCTTGGCAATGGAACTTCTGGTGGTTAAACACTTACGGGATTTACGTACGGTATGTCCATGGTCACTCGTAGGACGCAATACACCGTCTTTGCCCAGTATTCGGTGTAGACGGGTGGTGACATGGACCCGGTATGATCAATCGGGTGGTCTTGCCGAGCCTTGGATTAATATATTCTCACCTACTTTATTCATACGTATCTACTTCTCTGATACAAACCAGGCGTGTTACTTCCTACCCTTTTCCTCTTACATAACTTAGGAAGACGGTGGCATATGAGCTAACTAGAAGGTATTAAAGTCTCTTAAAGGTCACGTGTGTATTCCTGGCACTTGGAGCTCCATATAATCGCCCCCTTGTTGGTCTCCGTGTTGGGAGGAACCACAAGTGTTAAAACTATTTCATCCCTCCTGGCTTCCAACACATTTAAAAGACTTCGTCCGAACATACTTCTTGATACTGACTCTGATGAAGAAAGAATTATTGAATAATTTTCTAAATTCATAGTTCTAACAGCAAAGATTTTGACCCACTGTCTCAATTTATAATTGAAAAAACTCTCAAATTGGCGATCCAAAATAATTTAAAAATTGAAGAATGGTTCTCTCATTAAGCAATCAAAATCAGACCAACTTTTGAAATTGAAACAAAGAAAAACCTATTCACAACAGAAATATTATCACCCCCACCAATCCCTCAATTTTTCGAAAGGCTTGATTAAAAGCCCAGACCTTCCTGGCGTTCCTGACGATGAAATTGTTACAAATCTTGCAAGTCAAGTCGTTACAGCTGTCAAAAGAATCAAAATCACAAAAAAGGTTAACAAATTGAAACTAAAACAATTATTTTGAGAAATTAATCGAAAATCCATCAAAATTGTACGCCTTTAGTCATTTAACAAACTCCAAATTCAGTATCTCAAACAACAAACACAACAACTTCTACAAAACAGCCATCAACATCACAAACACAACAGAAAACAAACAAACCGACAATCAACACCGGTCCTCCATCGGAACATCAGCAAAAGGGATCAAAACATCCAATCAAGATGGCCAATAAGTTTAACTCCTTAAATGACGACAGTGATATGCAGTGCTCAGCTATAGAGCCTTCCATATCTAATCAAAAATGTAAAAAAACTAAAGATCGCCAGACAAAAAGCCAGGGTCACATGTTAAACTGCCAAAATAATATTTTAATAAGAATATATGAACATATACCAAACTCCGAAAAGGCACAGAACAAAGGTATTTTACATGCAAGCCAAGCAAAAAGTAAGAACAAATTTGTGATGAGTCATTTAACGAAAAGTGCAAACCTGACAGTTATCGCCTTGGTACGGTTGTCGGCAATATGGACGTACTGAATAACCGACCTGCGCACATGAAATCTCATTCTCCGGTAAAACCTTCTCAAACAAACCAGAAATATCAGGATCACTGTGTTGGTCCTGAACAAGTTGTGACCATGTCATGGATATAAAGCAAATATTATATACCAATAATTTATGAAAAGAAAACAGCACTGCATAATCTTTGATAGTCAAACAATAAAATATAGTTCACGTATGTTTATTTTGAACTCGGTGAATAATAAGTGAACATGTTTTGTTTATAAATCTTTTCCTCGTGGAAAACACTTGATATACATTGACTTTGGGGATATATCTGGCCCTTCACTCAATATTGTTGTTGTTTTATTGATCAAAATATCATTATTCTCAAAGGCATATAGGCGCGTTTCCTCCATTACGCACTTTACGCACTAAATTTAAATCTAAAAGTACCAAAAACACTAAGAATATCGATACCTTTCCCGGGATAGGAATGATATATTTTATTTCCCCAGTTTCTATGTTATAAAATCTTATTACCACGCCATTCAAGTTGAAAAGGTCGTTCATATTTTCCGTTAAGTTCCTCGCAGGTCCGCATTTTACCTGTTATTCATTAGAAAAGAACAGAATATATACGAAAGTATTACTACAAAGGCTATTTCCCTTGTAATTGTGCGTAACTTCAAAAACGGCCCAGATACGTGCCTGAAGGCATACACACTGCAAAATACAACCAACAATACATAATAATACTGTATGTAAGAAGTAACAAATAAAGTTTATAATTCCCAGCAATATTCGTGTTTTATTTTGGTCTTATACTGCATTTTTTTCTTTATACTAGGGACTATTGAACTGGAATATGTCAATACGTAATGAACATTTTCAACAAGTTATGCACGTACCGTAGTAACATCATTGCGAGCGTAAATTAAGTACTTCGCTTTTTCGTTGCCATTGATTGTGTGTATGTATTAAACGCCTTTCACACTGGTCTGGGAAGAAAAAAGGAATATTGTCAACAACAAAAATACGTATATTTATAATGTGTTTATATTTGCGCATCCCTTAGCTCCGACGTTCATTCAGGTCGAGAAAAACAAGAAAAGGTAGAATTGTGTTGAAAATATTCGGCACTCCTTTGTGCCAGATGATTTAATACGTTTAAGAAAAAACAGTATAATACAACAAAGATTAACAGACACAATTTAATGTAAAATTATTTCAAGACCTGAAGTTGGACAAACAAATCTGTCCATACATAGAAAAACGAAAACAAAATCAAAATGAATGTGTGTACAATCAATCTAACGCATAGAAAGACAAGGTGGGTGGTGGGGAGGTAAGTGGTTTTAACAAATTTTACTATTTATAGAACAAAGACAGAAACACTTTCTATCAAATTGAAACAAAGGAAGATTCCGAATGAGGCTCTGATCCGATATAATAAACAGTCGCATGTAGTCTGGTTCCCAGCGTACTATCCTGCGCAATAGTAGGTCTGGCTGATGCTAACAATGGCGGCCTCCGCTGTATTGGAAAATAACACGGTAATGTTTGGTGTTATAACCTTTGCAAGTGAGCCCAGAAGTTGACTCTTTAATATAGTATTGTAAAGACATTATTGTAAAAACATCGACACTATTCTACTAACAAATTTCTAGAAACAGGTAATGTACCATTTAAAATTACTTATTGTAATCGCTTATATGAACTTAGTTATGATCATAATAAAAACATCTTTCGAATGGCACAGCGATAAATTATAACTCGTGCTTCGCTAAATGTGTCTGTAAACTTACATTGGCGGTCGCCATTTTCAGCCTGTGCCTGACCCGATAACGAAGTGAAAGGGGAAGGAACTCCAGACTAAGTCGCATGTGGTACCCAAAATATTACAGTCGTCATCTCAGAGCCTGGTATAGTTAAATTCCCGAACCAATTGGCGGAATATGACTGGCGTCACCCACTTAGCCCATACAAACAAGACATGTGCCTAACAGCCAACTAATTTGCTTGTGAAGATCCCAAATGCTTAATGTAAATAACTTTATATTTTTATAAAAAGTATAATTTTATTAAGATATTTGTTCTCAACAAATTTCTTGCGATCCCCGGGCCTTATTTATTTATAAACACCCCTCCTGCTTTCTCACTCGTAGCTTGGGACCAGACGTTGGCGCAGTTAATATTTTAAATTTTGATAAAGGAAAGAAGGAAAAGAAGACCAAAATAATAATGCGTGAAGCCAAAATTAAATATGCCATTATAAAAACAAATAGGTTGTAATAATTATTCATCCCGTTACATTACTATACTGAACTGATAATACAGCTGTTTAACCAAAATATTTCATTTGAGAAACCCATAGGGAAGTGCTATGTTACAGCTCTGTAAAACCGGTTTAAGCACCCGAGTCGGTCCATATTGCCGACTGACCGTTTCAACGTGATAACTGTCGGGTTTACTCTATTTGTTAAATGACTCATTACATATTTGTTTTTTTTACATTTGGCTTGCATGTGAATACCTTTGTCCTGTGAAGTTTCAAATCTTGGTATATTCATCCCGATAAGAGTGGCCAATACTGTTCCGGGCAAGTATTCTCAGCCAACAGGTGTCTTATGTACTTAAAATTTATATATATATATATATATATATATATATATATATATATATATATATATATATATATATATATATATATATATATATATATATATATATATATATATATATACTTTGGGAGAAAAGAAACGCCACTAATTAAATTAATTCATGAATTAAGTAGCACAGCAAGTGAAGCACGTGCATTTCGAAATTCTGTTTCTGGTGGCTCTGTGCATGCTTTTATCGGACATTGTTAAGCGTATAATATTCCCTATCAATTGTGACTTATATTTTAGCAGAGGTTTTGCAAAGTTGAAACAAAATTAACCTTATTTGTATCAACTAAAATTTGCGTTTCCTTTTCCCCTTGTATATATTGTGACGCAGGCCGGCGCTCTCCAATGATCAGCCATCCATACACCAGCCAGGGTAACCGTTGCTTAACCGCCCAACTTTGGAAGCCGGTTAAACCATGTCGCTAAAGAGTTAACCCAGCAGCGATGCTTGTCTGGAGCTCTTATAATTCTAACTCTGCAAAGTAGATTTCGCACTCTTATCTGCATCCTCGTTTCCTTGAATATATATAAGCAAGCACAAGTGCTGAGAGTTTATATCAATAAATACAAAAATGTGGCAATTGAAAACAAATACGCTCATTGAAATGTACTCCCCATACATTGAAATTCGGTTTGACGAATATTTCGGTTAATTTCATTCACATATGTGTGTGTGTGTGTCTGTGTGTCAGTGGTGTGTGTGTGTGTGTGTGTTTGTGTGTGTGTGTGTGTGTGTGTGTGTGTGCGTGTGTGTGTGTGTGTGTGTGTGTGTGTGTGTGTGTGTGTGTTTTGGGCAACACAAAATGATTATTCTGTATGTTTGTTTATGAATTATTACTATTTATATTAAGTGTTTATGTATATAAAGTGTTACTGTATACCAATTATGTAAGTGTGTATATTTCGCAAAAAGGGTCATGAATTAAATTCTTTTTAGAATGGAACAAACAAACGACATAAACATATTCCAATTTAAATTTATTTGTCAGGTAATTATTTCATAATACAAATATTAACACATTTTTTTAATAAAATGGCATGCATATGTGCATAAAAATAATAAAAAATACATATGCATAGAACAGTACATTTCTCTGATGGCAAGATACGAAAAAGGTAACAACAGATAAAAGATAAAATCACGCACATGTAAATAGCAAACTTTAAAACATTAAACAATACATGACTAGCATTGTATAAGACTGTATAAGATACAGTTGCTCAGGTTTACAGATGTATTTACACAGATGGAATTTAACCCTTTAGCCAATTTAGCTATTGAAATAAAAATTATTTAACAATTAAAGTATTCAACAAAATTTAAATAAATATACTTCAATCGATTTAAAAAATATTAGTAAACTCTTCAACAATTTAAGTATTTATAAAGTTTGAACACTAACAAACTTAAGAATTAAAAAGATTGAATTAAACAATTTAGGCACTTAAAACAAAGAACACTTTGATCCTTTAATTTTTCTACAATTTCCAAAATATTTAATTAAGCACTTATCCAATTTAGCTTCAGATAAAATTAAACACTTTAACCAATTAAGGTATTTAAAATTATACACTGTACATTAATTATACTAAACACTTTTACCAAATGACATATTTAATAATTTTCAATTAAACACTTCATTTTATTTTGTGTACTTTAATAAAACTTCAATCAAAACAAATTAAATTGTACACTTTAAATATTTAATCAAGTTCTAATAAAACAACTTTACCTAATTTGAATACTAACTTTTTAAAATATTTAAGCACGTTTTAAATGAAGCCACTTCTTATTCATTAAACTTATTTAAATACTCAAATATTAAAGTACAAATTTTATTTTTTTAAGTCTTTAAAAAGTTTCAATTAAACCACTATTAATTAAACTATTTAGCCAACTTAAGTTTGTGTTTGTTTAAAATTAGAACGTTAACTAATTTTATTATTTAAGAAAATGTTTAAGCACTTTAGCCAACTGCTTTACATGGGCTTTTCACATATCCAGGCAAGAAAAGAGGAACAGGCCAAATTTCAGGAAATCACCATGTCATTTGATGTTTCCTAGTTCTCGCTTCATAATATAGATTCAGGTATTTCATTACACACAACATGTTTAAACATATTGTTTTGTGATTAAAGGTCGCAATTTAATATGGCTTTTAGAAGCACAGGATCCCATAAATCATAATACAAATCTTCTCAATGTTTTCGGCAATGCTAACTTACAGTATGGACATAATATTTTAACCTAATGTTTCTATGTATATGATAGTTTAAGACGTTTCAATCTATTTTCTATGGAAACGTCTAAATGGATTCTATCCGACTTAGAAGTCCCCGCCTCACTTCTACCTGTTCTACCAAAATGACATGTAATTCGCCCCATAAAACTGTCAATCGTCTTGACGTGTTCAAACCTGTCGTCACAGGGGAAAGGTCAAGCCAGAATATGCGTGGTTTGTTGCACATGTGCAGTTGAAAATAAAACCATTAAGTAAAATAGATCGATCTATTTTGTTCATTGTAAAATAAGAAATAGAATAGAGTTCTATTTAAATAAATAGCTCATGAATTTGATTTTTCATAGCTTCTGATTGGCTACAAATGAAGGGCGACTTCTAAATATATATTCGAGACACCGTCACTGGGCAATAAAGTAGTTAAAAAAAACAACTTTCTATCAAAGCAAGCAAGCTCAATTTGCAGTTTACAATTGTATTGTAAAACAATTAAATATAATAATAGCTTTTGATTTTAAACTAAAATATATACGCCAATAAAAAAGTGCACAACTCAAAGGTGGTATCCGACAGTTTGGACCAGATTTTTTCTCTCTCAAAAAAAACAAATAAATTATTGTTGATTAAGAAGACCTCACAAAATGCTGATTATTGATGTCCTACATCTATGTGAAAAGTAAAGCATTACACAGCATTCGTCTTCAATTTTATTTGTGGTCAACCATTTTTGTGCTGTTTTTCAAATCGAAATAATACCATATTCCTTTTCTGAACACTATGTGGACATTATTTTTCGATGACGTCACTACTTTCGTCATAACGTATAGAAAATATCAGCGCATGGACATTTTGTTTTCAAATCGTTTTTCTTTTCGTTGCTTGCATTCGAGAAACTCGTCAGGAAGTGCGGGGTTAGAGCTCTGTAAAACCGGTTTAAGCACCCCAGTCGGTCCATATTGCCGACTGGCCGTTCCAAGGCGGTAACTGTCGGGTTTGCTCTTTTCCTTAAATGACTCATCACAAATTTGTTCTTACTTTTCGCTTGGCTTGCATGTGAAATACCTTTGTTCTGTGCCTTTTCGGAGTTTGGTATATGTTGCAATACTCATAGGACTTTGTCATATATTCTTATTTACAAATAGGCATTTCCTATCTAAGCCACGCTGCAGAGTTACATGTTGCTTTTTTTAAACTATAAAACCCCCTCGTGTCCTATAACTTTATATAATCATAAGGGTAATCCGCTTTGACATCGATGTCCCTTTTTTAGCAGAAAACACAATTGTGTCTATGTATAGATTTAGAAAGGATGTGCATGTAGAGAGATTTATTTTAAATTTTCTATTGTCTTGCAATTTAGAGAGTGTTCAATAACGTCTTTTGCTAGACTTAGGTTTGACTTTTTGCACAAATTATACCCCACCCCCTCCACCAAACCAGGTTAACATGTATATGATGAAGACAAACTGTCGGATACCACCTTCCAAGGCTGATCATACTCATGATGAAAGCATGCATTCGGCCCAATCGGAACTCCGAGGGATGATTGTCCTGAGGACGGAATTACCCGAGGAGTTCCGATTGCCATCGGATGTATCTGGTGCAATAATTCTTACAGAAATCACGACCGTTTTGTTGGCCGGAAGTCGGAATAAGAATAAGTCTACAATGTAGTTCGCACAAAACATAAAAAAATGGCATCGTTTGACAGCTGTGTGTCTGCTGCGCTGGGTGAATTAAAAATGGATGATTTAAATTTGAAGCTACAACAAATTGAAGTTTTACAGGCATCGTATTGCAGTGAGCTGTCAACCGAGCTGTAATCTTTGTTTTGACGTCTGTCACAAAAGAAGTCTCATTAAAATGAAAAAAAAAACATATTAAAAGAAAAGCTCATAAAAGTCGCTTGAAAGGTACAAGTCACAACTTGACGCAAACTACAGATTATGAAATCAACAACATAAAATTCTGAAGAAAAAAAACACCCTCAACAACAACACGTTAATTACACGTATTTCAATTTCTAATCCGAACGATCTACCGTCGTTGTCAGGATATGTGATAAAAACCACACACCTCGCATTGGCCACTTAATAATTGACCTTTTAACATCAGTTGAAAATATTATAACTACTATTGGTTATGCAATAACTATTATTACAAAATATGCAATAATATGAGCTTTAAATAGCACTAAAACTTCGACAGCTCATCTAACCTGAAATATTGCTGCTGCCGAAAGAAGCGAAAACTATTACCATTTTATCCATATGTTGAAACTACAACAAAGCTTTCCCCTCAAATACTTCAAAAGACTAACTCTTAATAAATACAAAAAGAAAAGAACAAGTTTTAAATGCAAATATTTATGTATTTCTTTGTCCCTTGATCTTAAAATGTGGCACCATCAGTCATCAGCAGTCTGTGAGGGGGTGGGTTACAGACAGAGCTCGAAAGAATCAGTTTCAATTTCTTTCGCTGGAAATATGTAAGTAGATGCATTACTGTCAATGTTTTTGTGGGTACAGGTGCATCGCTTGTGGCTCCGTTTCCACTTCCGCAGCTGGGTTGTCAAGGGCGTGGTCAGTATCCTCAATTCCCGCCCCCATAATATCCTGTGTATCAGCATCCGGGCCTGCTGTTGAACTTCTGACTGGAGGAAACGTTACAGATCGCCGTAATCGCTGCATTTCCTCTTTCTTCGATCTTTTGAAGAAGCCCACCTAGATGGTAAGATTTATAGGGTGGAGTAACAACAAAATATCTACTTCTTTAACAAAATCATTTTCTCCAGACCGTGAGTTTCAATGGTATGACTCAAGGAATGAATGTGTTAAAATATTTTTAAGGAGCAATGTTGCAATTAGAAAATGCAAGTAAACAGAACGTAAAACTCCAATATTTATTTTCTTGTATTGATTGTTTTAAAAATTTTTTTTATCAATACAGTCAGAATATTTTACCAGTTTCTGACAATCGAATATTTATACAACATATTCTCGTGTAAGAGAATTATTTTCCCTCAAGAAAATGCAAATAAACTATTTGTGATTATATATAATGAAAACTTTTAATATTCACTTGCACTGGTGTTTTTTTTAAATGTTGTTAATCAATTCTCAGGACAGTTTACATTTTTTTTTCATAATCGAACATTTACGCAACAAATTCCCATGATAAGAGTAGAGAAACAAAAAAGCCATTTCAGCGCCCATTAAGGGCTCTTGGTAAAATATAGGCCTACCCTGTCTGCTACAATGTGTACCAGGTTGCAACACGATAGTGATGGACGTCACACTGTATAGAAGGGAGGCTACTCTAAGTAAACATTTCTGGCATAAGTCCAATCTCTAACGCAGTGATCTCCCCCTTTCAGTAAGGAGAATCTCTGCTACCACACAGAAATCCTTCCAGATCTGATGGCAGTGGTTTTAAGCGAGCGTAGCGATGTCGTAAACCCTGTGCGGAGTTTGGCATAAGTCGTGAAGACATACTGTACCTTGATTAGAATGGCGATGATAACGAGCAGTACAAGGAATGCCGACACAACCGAGACAACGACCAGCCATATTGGTATAGACAGTCGCTTCCTCTCCATGGAGTTACTCGCTTTATGGAACATTGTTGACGCCTGCAAATGGAAACATAAACTGGGTGTAATGTAAACAGAAACAGAGGACAAAAAAGTGAGCTTTCACCAGAAATCGAATCACACACTTACCGAATAGAAGTTGGTTGCTCTACCAACTGAGCTACCGAGGCACTACGAAGAAACTGCCAGTAAAACTTCTACTTTTCTCCCTCTTTTCACAATGAGCTTCACTCTAAATCTTTTCTCTGGTCTTACTCTACAGTTCCATAGCAAACGGTTTTCTGCAGGAGTCCAAGGCACCAAATGTAAAAGGTGCGGAGAAAGCGAGCTTCCACCGGATTCAAACCAGAGACCTCTCCAATACTAATACTCACACTACAAACTCAGATTTAGCGGCTTTGGAATATAGTTTCTTGCTTATTGTTCTTTTCCCAGTAAGCAGGGAAGCAATACTAAAACGAATAAGTCATATTTGCTGCTCTTGTTTAATTAGTACCTTTATCCTTCAATGTGGGAAAATAATGCTTCAGAGCAACATGTAAATTGGTATAAAATCTAGCTGCGGTGCATGCATATTGGCAAATTGGTATGTATTAAGGTTTAGAGCATACGTGCATACTGGCAAATTGGTATTAAATATAGCTTCATAGCATGCCTGCATTCTGGCAAATTGGTATGAAATATTGCTTGAAAGCATGCTTGCATATTGGCAAATTGGTATGAAATACAGTTTTAGAGCCTGTGTGCATATTGACAAATTGGTAGGAAATATAGCTTCATAGCACGCTTGCATTCTGGCAAATTGGTATGAAATATTGCTTGAGAGCATGCTTGCATATTGGCAAATTGGTATGAAATGTTGCTTGAGAGCATGCTTGCATATTGCCAAATTGGTATGAAATGTTGCTTGAGAGCATGCTTGTATATTGGCAAATTGGTATGTAAAACAGTTTTAGAATATGTGCGCATATTGACAAAATGATAGGAAATGTAGCTTCCGAGCAAACTTGCAAATTGGCATGCAATCTATAGCATTGTCATACAACTGCGAAACAAGTATCGTTAAGTTAGGTATTCAAACCCTGACACATATAAATAAATGGTGAACTACCTCACTTTCCAGATTCTTCCCATAGTTCACTTCTGGAATAGAGACCAGGGAGGAAAATCTCACAGTGTCGCGGGCCTGGATAATATACAAAAACAACATTAAATCAAAATAATACCAGACAAGAGTTATTTACTTATTAAATCAGATAAGCGTTATTTACTTATTAAACTTAAAGATTGTTATTTGAACAAAGAAATGTACACAAAAAAAGTAAATACTTTTAGAAAACCATTCAGAGAGTAGTTCGGGAATATAATTTTTGAGATGTTTATCCAGCTTCTTCAACTCTTTGCTAATTTTCTTTCACACAGATTTTGCCTGCAGTAGAGTGAGATGAGACTCTATGGAGTTTGATCTCGGACAAGACAACTTTCAAAACATCAAAACTTTGGCAAAACACAACTGTTGTTATTTTTTTTCAGCTGGTCAATTATCGAACATAATCACCTTCCGCGTTTTAAGATATATCAGATGTGACAGCTATCATAGCCCTTACATCTGCGGTAATTGTCAACTTTCTTCTTAGAAGTTGTTATTTTTGTCACGATGTTTTCTTCTAGTTATATTAGAAAATCCAAATGTGAACAAGAAGTTTAATTGAAAATAATGAATACCCGCAAATACTGATTTGCCACATAATTGTAATCATGTGAGATACAAATTCAATAAATTAAACAAAGGGCCATAATTCATGGAAAGTTAAGCTGGTCATGATGTGCCAAAAGTATGTGCCAATTTGTCCTGTGTAGTTTCACCAAATTCTGACAAAAACTATAGCCGAGATATAGCATGGACATACTGTATCAAATACATTTAATAAAGGGCCATTACACACGTCAAATCAAATCAGACATGACGTGCTAATACTGTGCTCAACAAAGCTTGGTATTTACCAATCCTGATAATTTTTATGAAATTCCTAAGTCAGTGGGACTAAAAAAACAACATAAACAAACAAACCTAAACGTGTGAATAAATATGAGTAGTACCTGGAGACGAGCGATGATCTGTCGGCTGACGGTGAAATCCAGGGAGACTAAGACAGACTGGTCCTTGGTGAAGGTGAGAATGTTGCACAGATAACTCTGGCAAGGGAACGAGGCACAGTCCTGGAGAGAAAAAAGTGTCAATTTTAATTTTGCTAAAATGTGAGCATCCTTGCCATTATAAGGACTTAAGCTTTCCTATCATTAATAATTTATCTGCACACAGTCGTGTTTGACTTTTCGAATATTCGATGCGCTTTACTATCATTAACATTATATCTGCACAGAGTCGTGTTTGACTTTTCGAATATTCGATGCGCTTTACTATCATTAACATTATATCTGCACACAGTCGTGTTTGAATTTTCGAGTATTCGTTGTTAATTAGTTAGAAATGGCGTTTGATCGAGATATTAGAGACTCGGTATACTTGTCGACATACGTAGTAATATATAAAAGATAAATTCGAAACAAACTTTAACATTGATTTAACCTTAAATGTAATACTTGCATACATACATTTACACTCTGATGTATCAAATAAACTTGTTGACTTATGTTTTGAGGTATAAACATGGTGTAGCAAATAAGTTAGAATAAAACGTGACTTTACTTTTATGTAGAACAGATTGACAATGATTTGTTCAAGTAAAGCTGATTTCTCTTGGAAAAATAGTCCCTTTGGCACCAGAATACATGATTTAAAATTGATCACAGCAAATACAGTTTGTTTGTTTTTGAATTGAAGACTTTTCCAGTATTCGGTGTTAAATTCTTAGAAATGACTTTTGATCGAGATATCAGGGACTCGGTATACTTGTTGACATACGTAGTAATATATACGTAACTTAAACATTAATTTAATTTTAATGCCGTATACTTGAATACATACATTTACACTCTGATGTTTCATTGATGCATTCAAGAAATATTAATTCATGAAGAACAATCATGCTGGCTGCTTTGAAAATGAATTTTCACCGTTTACAAAATTATTTACAAAAACATAAAATGAGCTAGCTGACTTATGTTTTGACATATAAACATTGTGGTGCAAACAAGGAGAAATAACATGATTATACCCTTATGTAGAAGATATTGACAATGATTTGTCTATGTTAAGCTTATTTCTCTTGGAAAAAAATAGTTCCTATGGCACAAGAATACATTATTTAAAATTGGTCAGAGCAAATACTGTTTATAAACGATAAAATATTTCAAAAGCATTCCAGCTGCCAAACTACAGTCTATTTTAAAGGTTACTAAACCTAACAGCTAATTTGAAAATATTCTTTTTTTGTAAACTTGGATAATTGTTTTCTACCAAATGTGTTGAACTCACCACACTAACGGCATATCCACCGGAAGATTCCGAATGTTGAATGTCTGAATCCGTGGTCTCAAAACATCTCTGTTTAACCGCAGGGTCTGTGTTATATGTTGTTAACTGTAACACAGTGACCAGTATAAGAAATAGGAAGCCAAGTCATATATTGTAATATGAGAAACAGACAAAATGAACATATATAAGTCACCAGCTGACCAAGCTCGTTGATTTACTATTTAATGCATTATTTGTATAAAAAATAAACTTCATACAAAACAATAATGTTTTATTACTACATGGACCTATAAGAGACCACTAGTTTTACGTAAATTTAAGTCTTTCATTAAAAGATGTGTATGCATTTTTTCACACTATAGATTATTATTTTTAACTGTTGTCACATTTTAAATTGGTTTGCATTGAATATGTTTAGACTTAAGCTTCAAAACCAGCAATACGCGGTAATTTTGGGACTAACATAAATAATTCCAGTTTGAAGCAATAAACAAAGTAATAGACCCCGGCTGTTGTAAATCTATTATTTTAACAGTGACATTGACCTTGGCCTGATTGACACCGCAAGTAATCAAACGAACCCTCTTCCCATTAGAAAGCTATCTTTCAATGATACTTCATCCCTGTCAAAGATTAT
This sequence comes from Sinonovacula constricta, assembly GCA_007844125.1. Taxonomy (NCBI): domain Eukaryota; kingdom Metazoa; phylum Mollusca; class Bivalvia; order Cardiida; family Solecurtidae; genus Sinonovacula; species Sinonovacula constricta. Next base: position 31,791,776 of record CM017567.1, read on the forward strand.
TTAAAAGGAAAAAAAATGTTTCAGTGCCTGTGACCTTGACCTAGATGTAACTAAACCTAAACTTTCATTCATATTCTCTCCCATATGTTTAAGATATCTACCTACTAATAATTATTGTGGTAAAATAAATATAATGAGCACTATTTACCAGTTACCACAGCCGCAGAACGATGGTCGTTTTTATAACAAGTAGAAATGCCATTAAAAAATTTGTGGAAAACTTGCAAACTTGACCATCTGTTAGTGAGCATGTGCAGATCAATTTACCAAGAGCATTACAATTTCTTCCAAAACCACCTTCTGATCGACAAGGCGTCCAGTCAAGAATATAAGAATATGTGTAAAACTATAAATTGTTTGTGCAAATACATACAAGTCAAGACTCACCCAAACTGATATGTTGGTCACTAAAGCCTCCTTCCGGTGAACAATGGCCGGTACCATGACATATAACTGAGCATTTTCAAGAGGACTAGGCCCTGAAAGTCGAAAAGAAAACCAGTCAAAATATTCAAAATAATGTGCAGTGCTGTTTATTTGTTTTTCAATAAATGATGCAATCTAAATTTCCATCTTTTACTTGTGAATGCCTACAATAATACTCAAGTTAATGGTCTAATTACGTGTTTTGCTTATGGATGTCACCATTAATGCCTGAAGGCAGTCATATTACAGGTTTTGCATATGGATGTAAACAATTAAACTTGTGAAGTTCATAATTTACATATTAAATATATGTAAGCCTTATAAAACAGCCATGTCATATAAGACAGTCATGCCATACAAAACTTCCATGCCATATAAGACAGCCAGGCCATATAAGACAGCCATCTAATAAAAACAGCTATGCTAAATGAGACAGCCATGCCACATAAGACATACATGTCATATAAGTCAGCCATGTCATATTAGATAGTTATGCAATACAAGACGCACATGACATCAGCATTGCCATATAAGTCAGCCATTCATATAAGACAATCGTGTCAAATAAGACAGTTATGTCGTATAAGACAGCCATGACATACTAGACAGTCATGTCATATAAGACAGCCATGCCATAAAGCCATGCCAGAAAAGACTGTTATGCCATATAAGGCAGCCATTCCATATAGGACTGCCATGCCATATTAGACAGCCATGCCATATAAGACTGCCATGCCTTATTAGACAGCCATGCCATATTAGACAGCCATGCCATATTAGGCAGCCATGCCATATTAGACAGCCATGCCTTATTAGACAGCCATGCCATATTAGACTGCCATGCCATATAAGACAGCCATGCCATATCAGACAGCCATGCCATATTAGACAGCCATGCCATACTAGACAGCCATGTCATATTAGACAGCCATGCTATATAAGATTGCCATGCCTTATTAGACAGCCATGCAATAAAAGACTTCCATGCCTTATTAGACAGCCATGCCATATGACTGCCATGCCATACTAGACAGCCATGCCATAAGAATGAAATACATTATTAGACAGCCATGCAATAAAAGACTTCCAAGCCTTATTAGACAGCCATGCCATATGACTGCCATGCCATACTAGACAGCCATGCCATATAAGACAGCCATGCCATATGAGACAGCCATGCCATGTAAGATTGCTATGCCAGACTAGATAGCCATGCTATATAAGACAGCCATGCCAAATTAGACAGCCATGCCATATGACTGCCAAGCCATACTAGACAGCCATGCCATATAAGACAGCCATGTCATATAAGACAGCCGTGCCATTTAAGACAGCCATGCCATATGACTGGCATGCCATTTTAGACAGCCATGCCATATAAGACAGCCATGCCATATAAGACAGCCATGCCATATAAGACAGCCATGCCATATAAGACAGCCATGCCATATTAGATCACTATGCCATATGACTCCCATGTCATACTAGACAGCCTTGCCATACTAGACAGCCATGCCATATAAAACAGCCATGACATATAAGACAGCCATGTCATATAAGACAGCCATGCCATATAAGGCAGCCATGTCATATAAGACAGCCATGACATATAAGACAGCCATGTCATATAAGACAGCCATGCCATAAAAGGCAGCCATGCCATACTAGACAGCCATGCCATATAAAACAGCCATGACATATAAGACAGCCATGTCATATAAGACAGCCATGCCATATAAGACAGCTATGCCATATAAGACAGCCATGCCATATAAGACAACCATGCCATATAAGACAGCTTTGTCATATAAGACAGCCATGCCATATGACTGCCTTGCCATACTAAACAGCCATGCCATATAAGACAGCCATGCCATATAAGACAGCCATGCCATATAAGACAGCTTTTTCATATAACACAGTCATGCCATATAAGACAGCCATGTCACATGATACAGACATGCCTTCTTAGGCAACATACTATATATGACAGCTTCACCATGATTAAAAGACAAGTGCCTTGGTTAATACCACCTTGCTAAAAAATCCCGCAAAAGTTTTAAGTCATTTAAGCAAAGACGTAAGGTAACCCAGGTATTTTTATGAGTACCGATGTTGCAACGGTCCAAGGCTCATTAACAAATGACAGAAGGAAACAAATCCTAAAAAAATGTATATTCAACGCATATGTCTCCTGACAAATTCGTCTTAGAAGTTGGTCTATCGTCTGTAGGAAATCAAATTTACCTAGGTTTTTTATGGAGTAAAGATGCGCCACTGGGGTCCATGGTTCGCTCGCTTGCTGGAGGCCCACGGTCACCTGTTCCGGCTCTGATACCCTAAAGCGAGAATATAATGTTGTTATATTATGGTTATGACTTAATCTGTAACATTGGTTAATAACCCAGATAGAAGTTAGTGGTGGAGTGGTGGGGTGGGGTGGGGTTGGGGTGGGGGCTAAGAGGTGGTATGAATCATGATCCATTCAACATTATCACAGTAAATACTATACATGTATACACAGTAAGGGACCATTACTTCGACTTAGGCAGTCTACAAAATTTACTTTAAAAGCTTAGTACTTTTTTAAGCTTTCACAACATCACTCTTTTACCTGGTTTAGATAGTATTTTCTTCGTTTTCTGGTATGCCTGCGCAAAATTACAGACATAAAATAGGTTATGAAATAATAATAATAATAATAATAATAATAATAATAATAATAATAATAATAATAATAATAATAATAATAATAATAGTTCTAATAATAATAAATAGAACGCTGTTTACCGAATTTGGACCCGTATTTTATCAAGGTTGTTGTAAAGGGGTGTTAAGCTTAATGTGCAACAGTAGTAGTACCCCTGTCATAAATATTTTTTTGATAAAATAAGATTTTTTTTTACTGTATTTGCTATAATGAAGACAATCTCATGCAATATTTGTTCAAACAAAGCTAAAACATTATAGACTTATTAAATTTCAAAATAACTGCACTCCTATGCTCAATAATGGACTGATCCATTTGGACCGGAACTGATAACTGCACTGATATTGTGCGGGTACACTATGCAAAAATTATGGTATATGTTTTCAGTGGCGGATAAACGTCTTTGCAACACATAAAGTTCTTCGCAGAGGCCCTTTTTATTGCTCTTTCTCAGCTGATATAGTTTTATGGTTCCCAAAGATACGGTTCGCTGTTAAATTGCTTCCAAAGTTTTGACATTTACTTAGAGTAAAGAACAAATTCATTTAGTGTCGTGTAACCTATAAAAGTCCGCAAAACAAACTTCCCCATGTGCAAATTTCACAAACTCCGCACAGGGTTTACGACATCGCTATACTCGCTTAAAACCACTGCCATCATACAAAATCACGTGACGATAGCTTTTGCCGTAACCAACAGGCAGATTAGCTTTGACGTCTTTGCCTGCCAACAGAGACTGCAGACACTCGATCTGTTTGTGTTTCGCTTTTATGGGGGATTTAAACTCTGTTATTACTTTGTGAATTTCTTCAACAGTATCCATTGATTGTTTACATTGAACCGGTGTAACACTGAAATTTCGCCTTCGGCGAAAGGACGGAAATGGCCGAGTTGTTACGATTGTGGTGATAAATACATTCTTTTTTTTCTTTATCGTTAGAATTTGTTTTGTCATCCATTATTAGTCGTTTTTCTAACAAACACATCCATTCCGATTGTCATTTTACTGAACAAAAATTAAAAGTAAAAAAATCAAATCCTTCCAGATCTGGAAGAATTTCTGTGTGGTAGCAGAGATTCTCCTTACTGAAAGGGGGAGATCACTGCGTTGGAGATAGCAAATTTCAGTGAGCATTCAATATGTAGGCGTCGCGCTCCAGTGCGTCGCCGGTGACAGATCAATTCGTGCTTATCAGTTTAAAAGTCAAAAGTATGAGAAAAACATTTTTATTGCGCAATCAGATTGCTGTATTTTAGAATGAACCAGCTGTTTTTTTCCCTAAGCGTTCAGAAAGTGAGCTTTTCACAGTAACTAGGCTAATTATTTAAGTAAACATAAAAACTAGAAGCTGGTTGGGCAAAAAAGTATGGACAATCACTGTAATAGCTCCTATTTCTTTTGCTCTTCTTAGCTACAGAGCCTTCACGCCAGCTTTTGCCTTCTCTATGCTAAAGAGTTCAAGAAAAAGCCAGTAAACTTTAAAAGAATTAAAATATGCTTACCCTTCGATGCGGAGGTTATGCAATGATTTGATCGGAAGGTTGATGCTGGTTGTTGCGTTTGAATCCTTCATCTGATCTGTTAAAACTGTGAAATTAGCCACGAACTGTCGCATAGTGATGTGGTTAGCGAGGGGGAATATGATCATAAATGTCATCTCAGTGTTGCTTGGCAACGGATACGGCTTTCTGACGTAACACCGATACCTCACCAGATCAGTTTGGGGTTCGCCATCATTTTCCAATGGAGAGCAATCAACAATGGTGTCAACTGGAATAGAAAGTGCACAAGCAGCATACATGTAGTGCGTAACTGAAATGATGTGTCTATTTTATACTTACAATATATCAGGCGCGTTTCTGCCATTACGCACTTTAGGCACGTGCGTAACCTCCGTTCGAAAAATCGAAAATCTTAAAGTACCAAAAACACTAAGAAGGTCGATGCCTAACCCGGGTTAGGAATGATATGTCTTATTTCCGTAGTTTGTATGTTATAAAATCTTCTTACCACACCAATCAAGTTGAAAAGGTTTAAAATTATTAAAATTATACACGTCAAGATTTTAGTCGTTCATATTTTGCGTTAAGTTCCTCGCATGTCCGCATTTTACCTGTTATTTATTAGAAAAGAACTGAATATATTCAAAATTAGTACTTCAAAGGTTATTTCCCTTGTATTTGTGCGTAACTGGCCCAGATACGCGCCTACAATATATACATTAAATATATTATGTAGAGATATCGAGAAATTTTGTGTGTTTTTTTCTTTATGGGTTGCACGTCAAGAAATCACTTGTAACGACCACAGAGGTAGAAGTATAAGCTCTGCAAACCAGCCTTGCTGCTGGGTTTACTCTATAGCGATGCAGTTTAAGCGGCTCGCTAAGTTACGCGGTAAAGAAACGGTTAGGCTTCTATGGTTGTTGCATGGATGGATGGCCGTTGCATAGCGCCAGCCTGCGTTACACACTATTTGATTTGTGGTCAGATGCCATATATATCCCTGTTTCAAGTTCAGATACTTTATCATTTAATCACTAAGGCCTTTATCATTTAACTATTATGCATCTGCAAATCGAAATTATTTTACGATGCTACTTTATACTGATTCATAGACTACATAATTTGGTAATAATATTAATCAAAGCGCTGCAGGCACTTTGGTATTCATACAACTGCAAATCGAAATTATTCTACGATGCTACTTTATTAGTGATTAATAGACTGCATAGTTGTATCAAGCTAAATCAAAACACCGCAGGCACTGTGGTATTATTTTAGCTTCAGAAAAGTAGTCCCATTTTGAAACAATTACACTGGTTTGAGGAAAGATGTACAACAGCAATGTGAGATAAGATGTACATGTTTTTTTAGATGATTCGTCGCTTCTAAAACCATACAACTCTGCTTCAATGCAGTGGACATAAGCAGAAAGTTAAGAGTCAAGAACCCATCCAGATTTACCTACTTTACCCTCACGAGACTAGATCACTGTTGCCCTATGCTGGTTATGTCACAGGAGAGTTTGTGTGCTGCATATGTATTCTTTCGAGCTCTGTTGAGGTTTATTTATAAACGTTACCTTCAATAAGTGTGGCATTTATTAAGATGTGCTTCTACTCAACAGGCTGGATATATTGTAACGCAGACCGGCGCTCTACAAAGGTCGCCCAGCCACACACCAGCCTCGAAAACTGTTGCTTAACCGCGCAACTTAGGAAGCAGCTTAAACAGCGACACTAAAGAGTTAACCCAGCAGCTAGACTGGTTTGAAGCGCTTACATTTCTACCTCTGCGATCGTTACAATATTAATGTAAACATTTGATGACAGTGTGTTGCTACTGGACTTTTACTAGTTAATTTTATATAAATTTATGGAAATATGCCGAACTAATATACGATACACTGCAGACAGGAAGGGTAAATTTAAAAAGGTTGGTGTTCCTGTTCGAAGTAGTGAAAACACAAATAAACCCTAAACTAGTTGGCCTTAATGACTAATATTGCACTCTTAACAAAAAACACGGACATGTTACTTACCTGCAACTTCATGAGTCCTGATGGCTGAAGACAAGTTACCAACGACAACAATGTCGATGGCGATGTTGTATGCGTTCTCCCCCTCGTTGTAGAGTCCAACCTTCACCTCCAGAAACTTGTCCTGACCCGTCAGAATGTACTGACCATCGTTGATCATGGGTCGCACCTTCACGGACAATTGGGGATCACAACTATTGTCAGAGCCACACTGTTTGTCGTACTGGATCTACAATTAATGTATTCATTTAGTTGACACGTAAACTCCATAGGCATAGTTAAGCAAGAAACTTAAACGTTTACATTTTTTATATATTCATATACTCGGGAAAGGGTCGGACAACAATTGCTGCCAAACCTAGGCGCAATTTTAATTATTTAAGCAGTTTAAACAATTTGTAAAGCATTTTGAACGACTACGTGTGCAATTTAAACACTGCTTCTTATTTTTCTACTGCTTAAGCAATTGTATGAATTCTTATGCATGTTAACTAATTTTTCAGCAATTTTACCAGTCTTAAGCACTTTTTACCACTTCTTCAGCATTGTTTACACTACAGTTTCCACAGGCTCTTGCTTCCTAAAGGATGAATATGAGTTATCAGTCAAATGATACGTTGTAACACAATCAACCAAGTTGACTCACGGATCTGCGGATGTCCTGCAGACTTGTGGTCGCCCCAGGATTGCGGCCATTAAACTTTTCTAGGACTGGGCAGTTTTGAACACAACGGCTGGACACGGTCTGGTCAAGGTCATAGTGGATTTGGATTACCACATCACGCATGATATCCTGGTACTGAGAACAATAATATTTCCGGTTCAGTGAATTGAAGGAAATTATATGCAGTCTGAATCGCTTATACATTGTAATATCTTAGTTCTAGCCCCCAGAACATTATTTAGGGATATACACAAACTGTTCATATTTTTTAATTTTGTCATCGATCTTGTCAAAATCATCTTCCTTATTAGTATGGTCATTAACATTGAAACCATCATTGACATCGCAACCGTCATTATCGTTATCATCATTATCATCATCATTATCACTATCATCAATATCTTTATTAGTACCACCATTACCACCATTATTATCATCATCATCATCATTATCACTATCATCAATATCATCATCATTACCACTATAATTATCATCATCACTATCATCAATATCTTTATTAGCACCACCATTACCACCATTATTATCATCATCATCATTTTTATCACTATCATCAATATCATCATCATTACCACTATCATTATCGTCATCATTATCACTGTCATCAATATCTTTATTAGCACCAGCATTACCACCATTATTATTATCATCATCATCATTACCACCATCCTTATCATCATCATTATCACTATCATCAATACCTTTATTAGCACCAGCATTATCAAAATTATCATCATCTTCAAAAACAACAAGAATAACGTCATAATCACCTGTCATCATATGATAGTCCTGATCATCATTATCGCTGACATGAAGAAATTTTTGCCAATCATCGACATTCTTATTGATTAAGTATGGCGATGCCTCGACTTATTTAAAATACATGTATCATTGGAAAATACGCTGGTCGTTAGCTTTATAAAATGCTACTCATAAAGCATATTCATAACTCCATCTGGAGTATAAAAGTACCGGTGCATATATCTTGATCTGTTCATCACACACAAGCTCCCCCTGGCGGATCTGGAGACCCCTCGTGGTATAGGGCACGTTGTTGGGAACCACGATGGCTCTAACTGACCCGTCCGGTGTCGTGGTGTCAACCAAAAGAGTGTACACGATGTCTGCAAATAAATAGAAATCACTGGATTTTTTTCAGGATATAATGTCTTTCAGCTTATATAAAGTCATCTCTCTTATGTTTGACCACGTCCTGGGCAAAACTAGTGCCCATGTAACAGTGGAAGAAAGCTGTGAAGACAGCCGGGATTTAAACCCAGGACCTTTGCTTAGAGAGCAAATGCTCTATCGAGTTTACCAGACCTGGCGACATACACTTCAGGCAACTTAAAGATTGTCATCGGATTGCCATGCACAAACCAATTGTTCTGCAAGAAACTAACAATCATGCTCATGCACATGTACCATAACAACCTTTGGTCGTTTACATTGTAGTCAATTCAGGACTCGAACCCGGGACCCTTCGCTAACAGGGCGAATTTCCTACCAACCAGACCGCTTACATATTTTCTCAATATTACCCACGTACACTCAGAAAGGATCTACTAGGGCAGTGTACCGGCCGCAACAGCTCATGTGGTAGAACGTCGCCTTGCGGATCGGGAGGTCGTGGGTTCAAACCCCGGCCGGGTCAAACCAAAGACTTTTTAAAGGTGGTAGTAGTGGCTTCCCTCCAAGCACTCGGAACTAAGGGGACAGCATTACGCCTGACTCTTCGGTGTCAGTATAATGGACCGGCCGGGTTCAGTCCCTGGGCACCTCATAAGTGCTCCTGTGCTATAATGATAGAAATGTCGCTGCATAGTATCGACAAAACTGCTGGCTAATCCCATCCTATAAAGGTAATAGAGCAATGTGCGGTGAATGGACTTGTTTAATTTAAGTATATTTATATGACGAATCCCAGTACTTACCTAGCGTTTGAGGAATAGTTGCAGCATCACTTTGGTACCGGAAGCACAACACTATGTCAATGTAAGGCTGTGACTTCGTTATGATGGTAGGCCTCAGTGCCATCTTGGTTTCTATGGAGACAACCGGGTTCACACGCATCAACACCACCCTGTCAGACTCGTAGGCACCAACAGCGAAAACTGGAAAGAGAAACAATGGATTTCAGTTGTGTTATAACATGGTTATTATACTATATCGTATTGTTTAAATTACCACAAAGATGTTGTACATCAATCCAATATGACATTTGCAAGAACAGTGTTCCCGTGCATGTTGATGCAAATTTAAGTTCATTAGATTTTTTTAAATATTTTACCCTATCTAATGTAATCCACAATGGTGTTTTGACATGCATACTGAACTATAAACAAAAATCAAATAAAAAGAACTTTGTCAGGGACCATAAGCATGTACTTAGGAACATGACATAAATGTTCAAGGCGATAGTTGGTCGCTTTGTCAACCACCATATTGTAAATAAAAGCAGTCTGACAATGACTATCACCCTTATTTTTCAACAAAATTGTATATGGTATTCCTCCTTTTAAATATGTAAACCAGAAAAAAAGAGTTTAATATGTTTTATGAATGTCTTCCAAAACAGTGTGTGTTTTAAGTCGATTAATAATACCATTCGCATATTTTAAATGCTTAAATATAAGAAATAGTTCCAATTAATATTATTGTGTTTTATAAAATAGTTTCAATGAAATCCTTTAAAAATGTTTTTATTACGACTGTTAATAGAGCTTTAGACTAGCTGGATGAGATTTTTTTAAATTATCACTTGGTTGATTGTCCCCCCTCCTTGGCGTCATTATATTGAATTATCAATGTAATTATCTCTTCATTGACGACAAATATATTATAGTCCTAGTTTAATACGTTTGTAGGCTTTTTTACGGTTGTTTCACGAATCTTGTCCAATGCAATGATACCTACCTTCTCCAGACTGCCGGTTTTTGTCCGAGATAGCGGCTCCAAAGGATCGAATACCTGGGTCCACGCTTCCTCCGGTGATCCTCTGTGTAAACTTGGCCCACAACCCCTCTGTATAACCATTGTAAATATAAACAGCACCTTCACCGTTGTTTTCATAAGGGGCTCCAACTGCAATATCTGAAAATAAAAAAGGAGAATACATCAACTGTTCTACGGTTTTGTCAGCTTTAAGAACACCGTTTACGTATGACTGTAAGTATGTTAAGTGAGGGGTTACAGAAAACAAGCACACCGTTTACGTATGACTGGAAGGATGTTTAGTGAGGGGTTACAGAAAACAAGCACACCGTTTACGTATGACTGTAAGTATGCTAAGTGAGGGGTTACAGAAAACAAACAAAATTTCCATATGCCAAGTGTCTATCAACAGATTTTCACATTTTGGAACTCCCACCAGATGGAATAAATGTCATTCAATACATTTGCATTTTACATGATTTCTTCAGGGAAAAAAATAAAAATGCGGAAAATACGGACTATTCTGCCTTCTTCGTAGCTGAAGGATGGAGTTGAATATATAGAAATAAAATGATCGAATACTTTATCAAGAAGAAATTATACAAATAATAATACTCATGTGCAGAGAACTATTGCATCAATCAATACTCTGTTACATAGGGACTTCTCATAGAAATATTAAAAATAATTTCTTTACAACGGTAAAAAGAGTGCACGTATGTGCAATTATTTGGTACGTTGAAATAAATGAATAAATAATCTATTACATAGAATAATAAAGGACATTAATGGTTAAGTATGAAGAAATAATTAAAGTGACTCAACTCTCACTTAAACATATATGTTCTCACACGTTTGTACCCATGATTGGCATGGCGTAGAATTTTATGGGTAGGTGTCCTTTAAAGGCAATTAAAATTGGAATGTGGCATTATCTGCCTTCACACTGCTATCACTGTGGGAGGTTGGGGGAAGGTAGTGTGGGATGGGTGGGTCTACCCTGCTGGACACAGCCTCAGGATCTCACAGCATGGTGTTTTCTTTATGATGGAGAGAGGGGGAGTCTGAAGAAGCCAGATTTAGAACTTTACAGACCTTGCGTAAGCCCACGTGCATCAAGTGTAACTAATCGTTTTACAACCTCTTCCCCTATGATATCTCTGTGTATAACAAAGTAATCAAGTGTCCAGCTGTGATCTTACAGCATGGTGTTTTCTTTAAGATGGAGAGAGGGGGGGGGGGGGGGTGTATAAAGAAGGCCATTTTCAACGCCTTTAAGTGACTATGGCTATGTGGGTTAGGTTTGTATGAGTATGGTGCTTTAATAGTAAAAAATTCAGCAGATTTTGTACATGACACACATAACCACAACACACACATACATAATAAAAATAAGTATAAATACCTCATTTATATAGAGCTCTTATCAAAATATATATGTTTAAAAGCGCTTTTCAAAATTACCTCAATTAATTTTTAGAACATAAAAACATGATGAAACGTCAATTTAGCATTTAAACAGTTAGTTATTTAAAATAGTCCTCAAAATCTTCTTACTTATAGACGAAACATAAGAAATACATAGATTAAAATGAAAACACAAAAGAAATAATAAACAGATATCTTCACATTGATTATAGAATTGATTACAGGGGGTAAGATCAATTTTAAAATTCGCGCTAAAATGTTAAAGGACGTATGATAGCTTAAAATGATGGGCCTTAAGGTTCTTTTTAAAGGTTATCAATGTATCGCAGTCTTGTATGTCACAATAACACCAATAAGCACATTTGTTTATGACTGATGTATAATACGGCATGTGCAGTGTAGAGATATCTTAGCATGCTTAGCCACAATTAAACTCCTGGAAATAGTTAAAAAAAACACAATCGTTCGGTCGCGTTTGCTTCTACTATCATAAAGACAGCATATCTTTTATAGTAAATCATGTTCACATATTATTTGGTGATCTAAGTTTATTTTTCTTGCATTCTTTATCGTGGTTTCAAAAGAGTTTTTCCTTTGTAAATGAACAAAAAAGACAATCTGACCAACTGTAACCAAGCCGCTTTGATTAGTCATTCACAAATGTATTTTGTAGTAAATGTACTAAGAAATGTTTAGCATAAGAAAGACATAACATTTGCCATTCATTGAATAAATGGAAATATTACCAGAAAGCACTCTTATACTATTGATACAATTCACTGTCGATTAATACTTGATTATGCATTATGCAAAGTGTGAACAAAATACTGTATACATTAACTTTACATTAAATTAATCTTTGTTAATAGAAATATAGCCAGCGAACACTCTTATAATATTGAAATAATTAACTGGCTTCAAATACTCGATTATGCAAAGTGCGAACAAATGCGGTATACAACTTATCATTAAATGTATCTTTGTTAATAGAAATATAACCAGCAAACACCCCCATAATACTGAAATACTACAAAAACTCAATAATGAAAAGAACAAATAGTGTATAATGTCAAACTTACCATTAAATGTATCTTTGTTAATGTCTCCAATATCTGATATGGCGCTACCAAATCGGGCTGCAGCAGCTAAACTTCCGTTCAAGATGTCCTTCTGTAAATCCAACTGAAACTGAATGGTAATATCAAATGTTGAAATGAGTTATTAATAAACTCATAAAATAAGCTAATGATATAGAATATGTTTACAAAAATTGACGTCTTCTGAAAATAAAAACAAAAAACCCCGAAGGATTTAGATTTTTAAAATGTCTGCAAAAAGGTTTAATGATCCCAATTGATGGAGATTTTTAAATGCAGCATGTTGTAAACGTTATGTTACTTGAATTAGAATTTTAATTTTAAGTTTTGAAACAATTAGAACTACACGTACATAATAGTATCACATATACATGTATTACTATTTTCATCATAATCACTGTAATTACATTTGTATTACTTTTAAATTGTATTATTACTACTTTAACGTGTTATTACTGCTAAAATATATTATTAATACTTGAACGTATTATTAAAACTTAAATTAGTTATTACTACTCACATGTATTATTACTACTTACATGTATTATTACTTCTTGCAAGTGTTATTACTACTCAAAAGTATTATTACTTCTAAAATGTTTTATTACTACTTAGATGCATTATAACTACTTAGACATTAAATTTTAAGTTCACTTCTGAATAAATCATTCGACTTATTACCTTCTTCTGTAAAATATGAAAAATCTAGTTGGGATAGAGTCATTGTCCCATGGATACACAATCGTTAGTTATTCTAGATACACTTCTCATTTAATTACCTACCGCACTGGTATAACACACAGTATACATATTTTGACTGAAACTCGAATCCGCGCGGTGAGTGAATGTAGTTAAAAGTGGGCGACTGTCACCGCTCGGCCACGGGCGCCCAATGATTACTAGCAGAGGTCACTACGTGTATTATATCAAAGAACTGAAAGTACTGTCGGAAAATGATTTCTCAAATATTTATAAATAGAAATAGTTGCATGAAAAAATTAATTTACAATAAGAAGGCCATGATGGCCATAGATCGCTCACCTGAATACGATGGTTTTCAGTTTGCTTTAAAATCTAACAACACTACTAAGTCTATACAACCTTATTTTTGACATGTAGTGATCCAAGATATTTGAGAAAATCCTTGTACAAATTAACACATCAAGTTTTCCATGCAGACAATAATTCGGACCAAGTTTCGTGCAGATTAAGCCAAACAACTCTTTTAGGCTGATCAATGTATTTTTCGATGATTAGACATTGCTATCTTCTTTTTGACCCGACATGACCCAGTTAACGACTTACCATGATTTCATATAGACAAAAATTAAAATACGTTGTGTACAAAATGGGCCATTAACATCCATATGGTGTTTATAAGACTTTTTTTATAGGATTTGACTTTTATTAACCTTATTTTAAAACAGCGTGACCCAGTAACGAACTCGTGCAGATATCATGCAGACAAACATTTTGAAGATTGGGTTATAACTGTGGCCTCTAATGTCTTCATGGTGTCTTGAATTGATTACAATTCGGTTAATTTAAATAAAAGTATTTGCTCTTTGTCCGGACAAAGCAAAGGAAAAAGTCCCACTGTGCCAAAGAAAATATATGCGGATTAAGTTTAAATACTTTTATAATATTTTTTTGATGTGTTTAAAATGATGTTTCAGATAATCAATTCTAATATGAAGAATTTTGGAAACATTTCGGCAATACTTAATAACGATCATACGATCGGCTCAATATAATTTCAATAAAGTTTATCAAGTCTGAATCCTAAATGGAGTACATGAATTAAATTTAGAATTCAACTTAATTTCTTACGCAGTTTTATAAATTAAATGCAAAAACAGGTAGGATCGATATCATCCAGCGATTTTCCAAATAAACTTTATTGCAAGCTTTCAGCTTCCATGTTTTGAATTCTTTGCAGAACAGAAACAATTGGTAAATATAGCATCTAATCAGTGGAATTCAAGGTGGTATCCGACAGTTTGGATAAAAATTCTTTTAATTCACCATCTTAGTAAATAAATGTTTCCTGAACAGATCTCGCAAAATGCCATTCATCGATGTCCTACACCTGACTGAAAATGAACCGTCATTACAAACATGAAATTCCTATCTAAGCCACGCTGCACAGTTAACTTTTCTTACACCAAGAAAACCACGTGACCACTTATGTTTGAGCTCATCCACGCAATGCGCTCTGACGTCGATGTCTATTTTTAGCAGGAATCCCAATCGTTGTTATTTATAGATTGAAAAAAATAACACTTTAAGTGTTGATTAACAAGTTTTAATGCCTAAAAGTGAGATACTGTTAATAAATCGCCAAAGCTTAGACTAAAGTATGATTTTTCCTGCAGGAATTATGCACAAATACCCCAAACAGAGGCTAAGATAATCTTTTCGTAAATTTTATATTTCCAGCTAAAAATGGTTTGATGGCATCGTTTGACTATTCAAGTAGGATTTTGAGAATATTCACGTCAATGTTTTGACCAGTTCAAACTTTTACATTTTCCGGCCCTTAACAGAGCCCGCAAAAAGAGCGGTTTACGGCGATTAAGGAGTGGATTTTAAGCTGTTGTAAGGGAAACACATCTACTTTTTTCAGTGATTATTGGGGTCATAATGTCCATAAAAGTCACTGTGACCTGCAGAGCGCCGGCGGTTTTTTCCCAGACACCAATCGGAAAACCTCGGATAATTCACGAATCATCTCTCGGATGTATGAAGGTAGTCGGATCACCTCGGCCATTTCCCTAAATGGGACTTCTTTTGAGACAGACGTCAAAACAAAGATGGCAGCTCTGGTGACAGCTTACTACATTACGATGCCAGTAAAACTTCAATTTGTGGCGTCTTAAATTAAATCATCCGATTTTAATTTACCCAGCGCGGCAGACACGCAGCTGTCAAACAATGGCAGTGCTTATGTTTTGTGCGAATACATAGGCATATTCTCCTTCCGACTTCCGGCGAACAAAACGATCGTGATTTCGGTATAATTGCACCAGATGCATCCGAGGGCTGATCGTCCCGAGGACGGAATTACCCGAGGAGTTCCGATTGCCCATACACATTTCTGGGGTCTTCTTCCCCTTCCCCAACAAATTTGCTGTACGTCGCCAATACAGCTATAAATGTTTCGATGTGGTGTAACAAAAATATTACTATAATTACGACCTCTGAAACAATAGCTACCTTACCAAACTATGTCGATATACATATACAGTCGTCTAGTTATAACTATTATGTGATTATTGTTACTATTATAACATCACGTACTATAAAATATTATGGCTACTATTATAATTATTGTATATTGACTAATATAACTATTAAACTCAAATGACCAATTCTCAGTTGACATATCCATATACTACCTAAAACTATTATAAACACTTAGAATTTAGGCTTATTATAACTACATGTATCTATAAACAACATATATTAAAATATTGTCACTATTGTTATTTGCATTAAAAAATTTCACAATAAACATATAGTTTCTAACGTACCGAGCCTCTGTTAATATAAACATACACTCGGCCCTCGTCGGTATAGTTCGATGCGAAGAAAGGGGCTCCGATTATGAGGTCATCTAGAAGGTCACCGTTGACATCGGTTGCACAAATCACCGAGCCGAAATAGCTGCCAAGCTGAAATTATCAATTTACATGAGTAAATTATTATTATTTTTTTTTGTTAAATGTGTGATACAATTTGTACCTTCTCGAATTTTCTTACTATTATAAATTGGATTGCTTTTCTTGTTTTAAATTGGACCGGAATCAGACCTTCATTACTTGAAAGATAATCTATGAATACAACAATATCAAGCGTTTTAAAAATAAAAGCCATTTGAGAATTAAGATTTGGAATTACAGTAATTATACTTTTGGATTTACAGTGATAATGTCGACGTATTGAATTTCGGTGAATTTAGTTTTAAAGAAGTAAATAAAAGTCATGTTAATATTAAAAACACTGCATAAATTAAAAGATAACTACCAAACAATAAAAACAAGAAAGAAGTACATTGCTCATATTTGCATTACAGTCTGTTTAGCTTATAATATTGCAGAAACTACATTTGGATCATAATAAGGTTAAATAAAATGCAGTTTTTTACCTGATAACCAATCAAAGGAGAGTTCACAAGGGTCTCCCTTTTGGACTCAAAAATATAGACCTGTAATAAACAAAGAGGGCGTTACTTAACCTGGACCGAGAACACAAAGTGGGCTTTACTTAACCTGGACCGAGAACACAAAATGGGCTTTACTTAACCTGGACCGAGAACACAAAGTGGGCGTTACTTAACCTGGATCGAGATCCGAATGTTTATCATCTTTTAATATTTTGTTTCATTTACAAGTAGAAGACTTACATTGAGATACATGCTATTAATCAAATAATTTGTAAACCGATTATGTACCTTCTTTTAATGGAGTATGAATTAAACTTTCTATTAATATGCTGCAATGATCAATATTCGATACAAAAATAGTTCCTTGCTAAACTATATATAGCTTAAGCCTCCTTCGCAGAGTTAGCGTTCGATACTATAGCATATATATAAAAAAACTAACATTGAAAGAAGGTGATATTGCATCAGCAGAAAATAGTGCCCGGTCTGGTTCTGCACTATTTGCCATAGCTGGATCAACTAACCATTAACTAAAGATTGAATAATTGATAGTGATGAGTATGCTAATTAGCGGCAGGTGTTTAATGTAGATAGATAGCATGTTTTGCTGTTTACTTACGGATCCGTTAAGGTTTGCTCTCGGTGCGCCGGCAACAACGTATGATATGTCCGACCGTATCAACTTTGCAGTCGTCACCGTATAGCCTGAAGTAACGTAACGTAACGTAATTAAGCGTTGGCAGTTGAATAACAGTCCAGAATATTTCTTAAATCTGCATGCGATTGTTAATAAAGCCCCGGTCCCACCACACGAACGTTGTTGTAGCGTTCCTTAAATGATAGGGAGGGGGTACCGAATTTCGAATATGCTCGTCACCGCGCACAAAATGGGAAAAAATCGAAAACACGGGCGTTGTATTGGCGTTGTTATAGCGTTGGTTTAATAGTAGCGAACGTTGGTTTAGCGGTGACTTAGCGTTGTTAGAGCGGCGGTGAACTTTGCCGGAGCGGAAAATTGACCCTTTCTTACTGCTACCGATATTTTGTGCAGCTCAAAACTTTCGGAGCGGTAGGCGGGACCATAAGCGGTGACCGAACGTATACGGCGTTCCCTCAACGGTGGCCAACGTCTGCTGAACGGTAACAAGCGGTGATGAACTTTTTTCACCGTTCCAGGAACGCTACAGCACCGTTCGTGCGGTGGGACCGGGGCTTAAAGGTATGTTATGATCATTATAGCGACGACCAGCTGTTTTGGTGGAGGACGACCCCAGGCAAATGTCTGGGTAGAATCAACGGTACACCGGAAGTTAGTTGGAATACCGTCCTACATTAAGTTATTGTTATTGTTGTTTTATAAAAACTTGTGGTCATTATTATACAAACATATTTAACATAGTAATAGTGAGAAGAAAGTTCAAAGTTGTTGATATTGTTAATTCAGTTACATGCTTGTTTGTAAAGATAAGGTGTCTTGTTGTTTTTTCGTGTTTATATATAAAGTAATGTCTATTCTTTTTACCTATGAGCCAGTTCTGTTTGTTGTCGCTGAAAGGTTGGACGGTAAAGTTCCTCCGGAAGTTGTCTTCAATAACATATCCGCCTTGCCAGTCGTTAATGCCTGGAGCAGACATTACGATCCCATCTCCGGTCTGTAAAAGGGCGACCAATATTCATTTTTAATTTAAATTTATTGTATGCCCAACTTTTTCGCTTAACTAATCGTAAGCATTAAAAGTTTAACCGACACTTTATTTACCGCAGAAACTTGGGACTTGTCTAGAATTTTGGTGTTTTGCTTTAAATGGGCTTCTTATTCCAGCAATAAATAAAACACAGGCAAGTGTATATCAGAAAAGTAGGGCATACATGAAAAACTATGAAAAATGAGTATTGTTTGTACTTTTTACCAATAAAAGCCAGGTCACTTTTGGATTTTTGCAAGCTTCTAACTTTTGCATATTGTTCATTGTACAATTGGAACGCCTTGGATAATTTACGAATCATCTCTCGGATGTATGACGGGAAACCCCACAAAAATAAACATGCCGGTGCCTTTGACGTCATCAAAACAACAAAGATAAATGTTTTGTTATCACTTATGAAAATGCTGTAACAATTGTATTTCTAACGAGATGAGAACAGTTAAGTTGACAAATGAAAGTCTATATGATGCAATAATCATATTTGCTACAGCTATTGCTTTTTGAAGACTTTTTTTAGGGCGTATTCTTTTTCCGGCAACAAAACGATCGTGATTCTAAAAGTATCATTGCACCAGATACATCTGAGCGATGAGTGTCCAGAGGACGAAATTACCCGAGAATTTCCAATTGGTTCATTGTAATATTGTAATTACCAAAACGGTTAACATTTTATTGCAGTAAGCAGTTAACATTGTAATGAAGCAAAGAAACCGATTCCTTGGAAATCACTAGTATCTTATTACTGTGATTCGAGCTAAACATTTTATATAAAATCTATATACGAGAGCTGCTTAAAATTTTGATTGCAAGTAAGTACGCTTAGATGTTGACCAGACGTTCTAAAGCTGGTTTGAATCATCGAGTCAAGACCGATAAAAGTCATCGCAAGTATGTCTTTTTTCAGAGTGTATCAATTTTATATTCAACATTGCCATTTAGAATGGAAATAATTTTTGATTTTAAACATGCGAAAGCCAACATACCTTTGTGTATTGCACGGCCTGACCTAGCGATCCATAAGCCTAATCATTTTATATTCATCATGGCTATTTAAAATGGAAGTGATTTTAAAGTGGTTCCAAAGCCATAGTACCTTTGTGTATTGCACTGTCTGACCAAGCGATCCATAAGCCCAAATTGGATACCTCTCTTGTCTGTGAACAAGACTATTATAGTCCACCAGGATTGGAATCATCCGAGCTGGAATTTGGAATTCGCTGTCGATCTCGTAACACAGTCCCTGCATATACAGCAGGTCGTTGGTGACCATAAATTTGGCGTCCTTCCATCGAGGGGCGCACGTCTGGAAGAAATTTAGGTACAATAAAAAAGGCGGTCAGTGCTGTTGATGTTCTTTTTTCTCTTTTTATCCATGGTCTCGTCCTAGTGTTAAAAGTTTGTATGACGAGTTTTGCTTTACTTTGAACCTTTCTAATTTTCCTCAGATGGTTTATGTGTTTGCTATAAATACATTTTCCATGTTGGATTTTTGAAATATACAAAACGCATTGTTTCATTTGGCATTAGGCCTGTATTTACTATTTCCCTTTGATACAAAATGTATGTTAAGTGGATTAGTGAAAACAATCTTGTGTTGTGTAATTACTTTATTTTTGTAATATATTTATGCACAATCTTTAATGACGTGGTATTTCAGTATTAGAGGCTTACACGTCTCTATATTCCTTATCTATATTTATTTATTTATTTATCAGCATGCATAATATGCAATTATACACACATACACGTGCTTACCATCGAGTCAAACAGATCTTGAAGCAAGAAAGCTGAGGTTAGGGTCTGGAGGAACAAAGTTCTAAATAATAACATAGTTCGACTTTTCTGTTTCATTTTCTTAGGTTATATTTGTATTGTATTCTTTCTTGGGACAAGGTTACACCATTTTTATTATGCAACCTAACATCCGTGTTGTAAAAATCAGGGCTAATCTGACAGTTAGCTGTTTGTGTACGAGTCAATTTATTGGACTCAAAAGCCCCTCCGACGTAGGAAAATCAACCGTAAACTGGAAAATTGGCACTATAAATGTTGTATCCGACAAGTTTCTTATATCAGATACATGAACCATTTTCCCACTGCTTTGCGGAATTCAGGCATAATTTATGTATAGACTCATTCTAAGGTCTAAGTGGACGATTTTGTACATTACCTATATTGTTAGACAGTATTATTTGCGAAAAGTTTCTCTGTACAGTCTTTCCCTCTTTCTCTCTGTAAATAAATATGACAGAGATATCTGCTAAAATAGAAGTCAATGTCAGAACGGTCTACCTGATATCACGTGATCTCGAAAGTAAGTTTTTACTTGGTTGTCTTAGTTTAAAAATAGCTATCTCTGCAGCATGGCTCAGATAGAAAACAATTTGTGTGCAATGTCAAGTCATAGTCTTGAAAGATCTAGGTCATCAATGAACAGCATTTTGCAGAACCTGTCAGGCAACAATGACTTACTTGGTTATTTGACAAAACATTATTGGATGCCCCCTTTCTATTAGACCATGAGACCTTAAATCAAACTAAACCTAATTTGAACCCTCATTACACTACGAAATTTCCTTAAGGCTGTAAAAGTTTCCTTAGCTCCAAGAAAAAAACCCTCAGCGAAATTCACATGTTCTGAATGGCATTTTTGTTATCAAAATATATTTTACCGCTTATTTATTTGACTATTTAACCGTTTTCCCAAATATGCATAGTTGAAGGTTCTACATCCCTTTAAAGAATTACTTTTTAATTTGAAAATTTGGAAAAAATGCGGAACTATTTCCAATGAGTCAAACAGCTATTAAATCGAAGGACATATCGTCTTGAAAACGTGTTTTGTTTGCCTTTCAATTGTGATAGATATTTTAATGCAACCTTAACGACATTCACATGGTAGAAGATGTACATGGTTATTACAAAAGGTCGGCAATACAGCTGAATACAGAAATAAACAAGACTCTGTCAGAGTTTGCATATAAAGATAATGGGAAGAAATCAGTAACACAATTCAAAACACATAACTTTGTGGTTATCTCAGTGAATTAACAAAGTGCAACCGCACAAAGTGGTGATATGTGCTGTAGTAGCCGAGAAATGGCGCGGAAATAAAATACTATTCAGGGTCCATAACTCTGTGTTAAATGGTTAGACAGGAACATGCCACTGACATGCTCACCTCCCGTTGGTATTGAAAATTCCCTTAATGTTTCGTTGAAATCCAGTAAGCCGTTAGCGCGGAAATAAAATTCGGACGGACGGACAACGCCAAAACTATATACCCGCTCCCGATTCCATCGGCGGGACATAACGGCAAAAGTATAGGCAAAAGGCATGACTGCAGGCCACATCTATGTATGCAGCAGCCAAGAATACGTACCACAATTTTATCATTATTTGGTGAAACGTCTACCGAAATGCCAAGCCACTGGTCGTTTTTGTCGTGCAGAAATATTTTTGTACTTCCATAGAATGTTCCAGTGAATCGGGTATTACCTGAAATAGTTTGGTGAGGTTATAAGCAAAAGCATACATGTTAATCCGTAACCGGTTAACATTTACAAACATGTTACAGGTTAACATTTTCAAACATTCTACCAGTTAACCGGTTAACCTATTCCAATTGTTTTACCGACAATGTCGGTGAATGTCGGCAAATCCCAATCCCAATTTCACACGACGTTAACGTTACCTGTGGTGTCAATGATCACTGGCTCACACTGGGTCCAGGTGCCGTCGGGTGGACACCTGTACAAAGCTCCGGGCCTCTGGACAGTTGGCTGATATATGTCAGAAGAACGTGGGGCGCCGACCAGTAACCTACAATATATTTTGAATTTTTAGATACATCGCCCACAATTATTATTAGTTTCACATCCATTGTTTTGGTAGAACCACTGGCTATAATATGACGCCAAACTGATTGATAAATTTGTGTTTTATATACATTGCACAGATACAGTAATGGTCATTATTAAAAAAATATTTAATATTGTGAGTTCTATTGCAATTTCTGCTTGTATTAAGTTTACAGAAATATTTTCTTTTAAAACTGAGCAAATAACGAACAAATCACAGCCACTACGTGCAAAAGACAGAGCCAATACAGCACTGTGACAGTCGCAATTTGATTGACTAACGCAATAACACTATAACGTAGCGAGCGAGTGTTTTATAATGTTTATGTTCTGGTGTTATTAGTTTCTGATGCAATTATTTTAAAAGGTTTTAAAAATTGGCATTAGATAGCCGTCTTGGCTCTTGTCTGGCTACGGGCCAATACGCCAGTCATCGGCAAAATAACTGGGCTAAATATGAAATCCCTATATTACATGTAATTTATTAATAAATTGGCGCCCTTCTGAAGAACAGTGCCTCATATGAAATGCATTTTACGAGGACGATAGTGTAGCAGGCAATAACAAGAACTCGCAGTTGTTCTGAGAAACATTTGTTCAGAGAAAAGAACCGAGTCTTCACTTTTAACAGCGTAGCTTGCAACAATAAACTATAGCTTGCAACAATTGGTAGCTGGCCCTTATAGGAATTCGCAGCTGTTTTGCGATGTCTTGTTTATCAAAACAAACCGATTATGCACATGTTAACAATGTAGCTTGTAATTATATATGTAGCAGACAACAAGGAAGAAAAATAGCAGATAGCCTACTTTCCACCAGTTCGTTACTCTCACATATTTGTGTTATGAATCGACAGTTTAAGAGCATAATATGCCAACTGCGGATAAATCCTCGGCTTTTTATGAACTTTTTTATTTACTTAGCTCTTAACAATACTACATTTTATTTCGTTGGTAGGTTGTTTTCTAAAATATGATGTTTTCTTTCGTATTGTTTACATTTCACTTTGAAAGTTTTGGCATATGCTGTCATGGCATTATATGCCATATTTAAATTGATCTTATTATATATCAGCGATTGGGCTGTTTTATTTGTTCTTATAATATATCAGCGCTTGGGCTGTTTTATTTGTTCTCATAATATATCAGCGCTTGGGCTGTTTTATTTCAAACTAATCTCTCGTTTGGAATTTTGACGCTGCTAAGGCTTTCATCTACTGTACATATGTTTATAGTTTATTTTATTAATAGTTATTATTTATGTATATAAGTTCATTGTTTCTGTTTTAACTCCCGATGCAGGTGCTTACTGTTAGTTGTTTTACGTTGACGGGATATTGTTATTTACACTGTTTGTTTGCTAGAAAAACTTTCAGAAAGTGCGAGGTTGGAGCGCTCCACAAACCAGGTTTAAGCACCCCAGTCGGCCCTTTTGCCGATTGACCGTTCCAAGGCGGTAACTGATGTTTTTTCTGTATGTGTGTTATGTCTCGTCTCTGTGTTTTTGTCACATTTACATTTACATTGTTTGCCTTTGTCTACTGGTAGATAAAATTTGGATGTCTGTGGAAGTTTTGATAGGACCTTTTCTTATTTACCTATTTAGATAACAGGATAGTCATTCTTCAATAAAGTGGATTCTCTCTGATGTACCTTGAATATTTCACTTCCTTGATGTTTCTTGTTATTAAATGGGAGCCTCCTGCTATTTGGGATGTTGAAAATCGCAGACTTTGCGTTATGATTGGACGGACATTTTAGACGAATATCTTGGAAAGAAACAACAACGCATCCACCCTCATGCTAGACAGGTTTACGCTCTAAGGGTGGTGCTGGGGAGAAGGGGGGTGGGGGGGGGGGAGGGGGTAGAAGTTTGTTAGTCTGCATTTGTTCTTTACGTTAAATCTATAAATCTATACACTTATCGTCCAATACTTAGATACATAAAGATAGCGGCATGCTATAAACATATACATCTGATTATATAAATGAAAGTTACAATACAAAATAATAGTGAAACAAAATAATATTAAAAAAGGAGCCAAACAATGTTAATATGTGTTGATTTGGAAAAGCTACGTACTAAATAGAAAATGCATGGCTTAATATACTTTCTTCCCTAGCCGTCAGTGAGAATACTTTGCCAGTCTATACATACATATAGTTCTCATTTTATTAAATTAAATACTATTCAATGACTGAAAAAGAAATTGCACTGCAGGGACCAGATTGTTTTAACTTTCCATATATTTGGCACAAAGTAATTAAGTAGTCCGATTGCCTTTCTTGGCATTCCAAAAATAAAACTATGAGAAGTGAGTAAAGAATAGATGCTTAATGGAATCGTATGTGTTAAAAAAGTTAATAATTTAAACAATACTCTTTTTTAATAATTATTTTCATATTAATATAATATTATTATAGCCTCTGGCACACTATCTTAAGTATATATATGTATTTTCTCTTCAACATAACCTATATTGCGAAAAACGAAGGGTACCAAAATGCTTGCACACTAAACACACTTAATTTTATTTTCATTTAAAAAACATGTTAAATTAATTTAAATCTGCATTATATTTGTTTGAATTACATATAATAAAATGTATTTATTTCCCACAGCCTGTTATATCATATTGTTGTAAAATGTTAAGGTGGGGGTAAATTATGTTGTTAAAACTTTTTGCCCAACCCTATTTATGTAAATATATATGAATAAAATATGTTTAAACAAATAAATAAAGCTAGTCTTAACGAGATGCCCGCAGATTAATGGTGAATTGTGAATTTATTTGATTGTGCTCAACAATAATATATGCTGGTTGCATAGTCGTTTACAAACAAATTAGTACAATCGTGTGATCAAAGGAGCGTTACTTTAGTTACATACAGTTTAACTTCCTTGCACTTAAGCTCTGAGTTAGCAAAAACATGATAAATTAACAGATTTCATTCATTAATAATAGCTTTCCGTCCAATATAAACTGTAACAAAATGGTAAGTACTTAGGTAATTTACTTGTTGAAAGGGAATGTCCAGTTACAACCGTTGGTCAGATATTTCAGTCAATAGTAAAAGAATTACTTATTACGGGTGGTATGCGTCATTGGACCAAATAACCAAGTATTTTTACATGAAACGATTCCTTGAAATGCTGTTTATTAATGCCATCTACCTATGAAAAATGTTAAGCAAAACATCCTGCCCGCCATTACAAACAAATATTTCCTATCTGAGCCACGCTACGTAGTAAGCAATTTTTAAACAGGAAAAACCTCGTGATCACTTTCTTTTGAGATCACGTTATAGTCATCCGTTTCATCCGCTTTGACGTCGATGCCTATTTTAAGCAGATATTCACATGGTGCTAATTTATAGATCTTGAACGTGTGAACATTTAGAGCGATTTATTTCACAATCTGTGTTGAAAAATATGTTCACCTCGACTAAAAAAGAGTTTGTGAAGAAGTTATGTCCGAATCCGCTAAAACACTGGGAACATATTGTTACGTGTATTAGCTTTATGCAAACTGTCGGCTACTACTTTTAATTACGTGTTGAGTTATTGCATATTATGATGATGTTAACTTTACTGTCGTGCCAAATGCCCTTGGTTGTTGTTTTTGGCATTAATCGTTGTACTTCCGTATTATAACATTTACAGCCGGGGGCGGTCACTAAACTTTTAATTGTTTACAAATTGAAAGTTAATTGACAAACTGTACGCCTGTCAATCAAAGAGCATCGTATATATGAAAGATTGGTTTGTCTGATAAAAAAATCTATTTAACAGTATTATGTACGTATTACCCGTATCTGTCTACCAATAAAAATTACGAAACTGCAAGAGAAAAGTTCCGATAAGTTTTTTTAATAAACACAATATTCATCTTGCGAACTCGAATTTTCATGTAACAGAAGTCTTCGTGAAATGCCCTTGTATAAATAAAAGCTATGCTGGAAAAATAGAATATTTATATATACTTTTAAATATTAAAATGTCTACTGTATGTACATTTGTTCTGCTAAGCAGTGGTGTATCCAGGGTAAGTATATATTAAACTGGATTGCCAAAATGTTAAATTATATATCAAATAAAGGCTATAAATTAGGAAAATAGTATACTTGGACTTTCATAAGTTTAATTAACATTTAAACATGGAATGTAGTCGAGCAGTTTATTGTTATGTTCTTTATTGCACCATTTGTTTTGTTTGTTTGTTGCTTGTTGTTGCTGTTTTTGTTGTTGTCGTTGTTCTGTTTTGGGGGGTTTCTTTTGTTTTGTTTTGTATGTGTCTCTTTTGATGATTGTTCTTAGGGCGGCATTGGATTACAAGCCGCATTAAAACCATTTACCAACAAGAACACATTATAATAAAACTGTGTGTAAATTTAACAAAACTACTAACTGTTGGTTTTTGTGTTGTTGTTTTTTTTGTAATTTTAATAGTATAATATATTGCGTGAAATCGTATTTACTCGTCAAATTTGTCGTAATTGTCCTCGTATCTTCAATCATAACATACACACATCGTCTGGTACTGGATGCTTCATATTCGATCCCAGTTCGCGACATACAAAGGTCGTTACAAACGGAAATTGTATGCTTCCTTGCTAACGCTCCAGCAAATACACAGGTAGTTGGTCAGATGTCAGGATAATGTGACTAGGTGTGGTATCGTGCCAGGTGTTCACGGCATGCTATACGCAGTGAATGCAGTACTATATCTGCTTCAAGTGGACAACGTCTCCAAAATAATTGACATACTGTTGGTGGGACAATAAACCCAGCACACAAACAAGACATCGTGCTACCTGATGTGATATTTTCCTTGACTACAATTTACTGAGGATATTCATGTCTTCAAAGGTGGTATCCATCAGTTTGCTTATATGAAATATATATAACAATATTGAACAACTTCTTTGGTGAATTTAGGCATAATTTTTGTATAAATCCATACTTTAGTCTTAAGATATACGATTTTAAACACTAACTGAATTGTTAGACTGAACTAATCGCAAAAAATCACCCTGAATGTGTATTCTTTCCAAGAGTATAATGGTCTCTGCTTAAAATAGATATCGACGTTAGAGGGGATTAACCGGATTACTATATGACGTGATCTCAAAAGTAAATGGTTACTTGGTTTGCTAAGTTTAGGAATAGCTATCTCTGCAGCGTGACTCGGATAGGAAATACCTGTTTGCAATGACGAGTGGTGATTTATGCTTGACTGTTCACACAAATCTAGGATATCAATGAACAGCATTTTGCAGGACCTTAGCATGTAACAATAGCTTATTTGGTTATTTGAGAAAAGAAATTTTCGTCTAATTTTTCTGACAACGTCTTTAAATATCATGTACGTACTGTAAGTGACTAACGATATGCATAACTGTATCATTCATCTTTAGATGTAGATATACTCTGTGTGTTTATGTGTGTGCGGAGGTCGCCTGGGGGCATGAGGGCAATTTATACACAACCATAGATCAACCTTACTGTAACAGTATACGTGAAGACGACATGACACATGACGTTTCGACACCTAAAGTGACATGTATACATGAGAATCAAGCTAGGAAAATGTCAACATGCTGTGAGAAATCATGCATTTTGTCGGTGCAGCTGCGGAATATGATAGGCGATACTGATGCATGCAACTTATACGGGTGTGACTAATATACTGAAAATTTATTATTTCTAATTAATAAACGTTGAGGCCGTGAAAGCGATAAAATAAACAGAACATACAGAATATCGATGGTGTTGGACTGGTTAAAATGTATATGTAATCGCGGAATTTAAGAGTATATTCGACCTTATTAAATCTAAAAACTGTCAAATGTAAATTTATCGTAATTTGTCATTTTAACTGTTAAAAATGCATAAGCAGGGCCGTCCATCAATACAAATATATTAGTGCGAGAAAGTTTATTTGTTTTATCAAAACCAATGAGTCTGTCTCACTGAACGTCTGTATCTGATAAAGTATAAACATACTTGTGTACATGCATGGGAGACAGCGGCGGACACAATCCCTTCCTTTCATTTTGGCTTATGCGGACAAAAATCATTCCTTTTAAGTCAGACACAATAAATCCTGGACATTTGACATTTTTCACTATTTCTTTATTTGATTCCCACTGTTAGGTTTCATAAGATAAACATTGTGACACAGCCTATTCTCTTATGAAAATCTAACTTGGCGAGATAATTTAGTTCTACAATTATACGGGATGGAATTTGTACGCCTACGCTAAAATGAGCGGAATGGATTTTGTCCAGCGGGGATTTTGTCTTTCACTCGGTGTGCATTTGAAAGCTATCTTATGGTGGATGATGTTTGCTGTTGTGTGGGTGGGGATGTTGGTTTATAGAACAGAACAGACGATGATAAATGTCGTTAGTGGGTGGATGCTGCATGTGTTGTCGGTCTAGTTTATATTTTCTTCCATAGGCGATGCGCTATATGTTTATAAACTTGTGATTGTACATAAGGTTTATATATATGGTTTCATTCGTTGCAGTAAACAGTAAAAACGGTAAAAAAAGACCTGCCTTTATGCCACAGGTGCCAGTACATCAACAGATGAAACTTTTTATAGCCTATTTACATAATATGTCATTGTCGCTCTGCGCGCGCTTTTCTTTTTGAAACAAACTGTGATAGATAGTATGTGGTTAGTTGCATTTCAGACTTTCAAGGTTGATGTAAAACGATAATGAAAACCCCCAAAACAGAACGTCCATTTAACTGCTGTTGTCATAATCTGGCAGATTTATCTTTATCTTTATTGTCTCTAGTTATAAAGATCATACTTTAAGTTATAACAAAAAAAAAAAAAATGAATTGAACAATTGAACAAGCTAATGTTTATTATAGTATAAATATACACGTGATGAATTTCTGATATTTCAAAGCATTTAAACAACTATAGTGGTTGCAGCAGCAGCATTTGTAGCAGTAGACGTACTAGTAGTAGTAGTATCAGTAGCATTAATAGTTGTAATAGTAGTAGTAGTAGTAGTAGTAGTAGTAGTAGTAGTAGAAGTGGTAGTGGTAGTAGTAGTAGTAGATGTAGTGGTAGTAGAAGTAGTAGTAGTAGTTGTTGTTGTAATAGTAGCAGCAGTAGTTGTAGCAGTAGTAGCAGTAGTAGAAATAGAAAGTAGAAGAAGTAGCAGTAGTAGCAGCAGCAGCATTAGTAGTAGTAGTAGTAGTAGTAGTAGTAGTAGTAGTAGTAGTAGTAGTAGTAGTAGTAGTAGTAGTAGAAGTACAATAGTAGTAGTAGTAGTAGTAGTAGTAGTAGTAGTAGTAGTAGTAGTAGTAGTAGTAGTAGTAGTAGTAGAAGTACAATAGTAGTAGTAGTAGAAGTAGTAGTAGTAGTTGTTGTTGTTGAGGAAGTAATAATAATATTGTGTTGTTGTTGTTATTGTTGTTGTTGTTGTTGTTATACCCTTCTTATTATTCCCAAGTTTTTTATCAACACGTTACAGTCTCAGCCACCCCTCCCTTCACTTGACCAAGCCTTCTGACGTCATGCATAAACATTCATAGTGTCCTAATGGTGACTATACGTTTTATGTCCTTTTCAACGCTCTGAAACCTTTGATCTTATGATAGATGTGTCTCGTTGTTTCATCGTTCATTATTGATTATACTATTTCTGAAGGTTACGATCATTAAACTGGGTTTAGTTTGAGGTTTCGGTAAAGTTTCAAATTTACATCGTCCTGAAATCCATCCCTCTTTCGCCCGCATTTATCAACCAGTCTAAATTTATTCTAAGTACTGTAATGAAATTAGAATGTGTATACAAAATAAGTATTATTTATTGTTTTGTTGTTGATTTTTACCACAAAGTACCATACATTTTAGTTTTTCTGTTGTTTTAATCGGTACCACCGGGTACTACAGTACACTTTAACTTATTTGTTGTTTTGATATTGCATTTTACTGCAAAGTATCACAAAATTTAGTCCTTTTTTGTCTTATGTGATATTTATCACAAAGTAGCAGGCAGTTTAAGAATCACGCAAAATTATGAAAATGTGAACTGAAATTATGACTCGAGCCATTCATAGTTCATAATTAAGAATGGTTTTGGTATTTACGTACCGTTGCCATGTCGAAATTGTGAATAATTAACATTTATGCAGATTCGGGGACATGTGATATGAAAGCAATGAAAACTAGCTGCTTTAGCCATGTTTACGAAGTGTGCACGTTCATGTGCTCAATACTGACCACCGACCATACCACACTTAAAAAACAACAACATTAAGAACAAGTCGATGAACATTCCGAAAATGAAAGAACCTGCTTTTATTTCTCGATGTTTTTTAATGAAAAAGTGTTAGATCTGTTTGTTTTATCTCTTAATTATGAGTTGGATTAAAATGTATTTTTATGACATTGTCATACATTTCACGTTAATCACACATTGGATAGTCAAACAGTGACTTAATTAACAGGCAGAAAACAGCAAAATGCAAACGCCTTACCAGTGTGCCTGTGAATTCTGTAAAAACGCTAATGAATATCCGAAATATGATCCCGGTTGGCCTCGAAACACTTTCACATTCTTTGTCTGCACGTTGAACCCTTCCACATTTCTAATTCCATGTAAAAATAACAAAAACATCAACACTACACGATTAATGTTTCTATTTAAACATCCCACATTGCTTGTAAAGATGTTTATTAATTTTCCCTGTGACACCATGGTTAGCTGTATCCTTTTCTAGCATGAGGTGCTATCACAAGTTGACATTTGCATTAATTGTGGTATAATTCTAGATAATTATATAGTAATAATGTCTGCCTCGCATAATTCCGTTGTTCATTCATGGAATCAGACCACACATGTACACGGAACCACAACACACATGAACAGTGAAATATTGTATAACTTTCAAAGAATTAACACTCAGAAATGATGGAAAAAGTAAGAAAACACTTTGATATTATGCTTCTAAAACATCCTAAACTGAAAACGACTGATTGGTTAATGTTAATTATTGATATAAACGAATTAAAAATATTTCATTTGTCAATGCACCACTGTAGACTTTTCATAGATCCGAGTATCCCTCTGCAAACAGTGCTTATTATACGTTATAACTTTATAATTTAAATGACATGCATACACATTTGCTCTAACACCTTCATTTATAATGATTGTGCTTTCACAAGAGACGCAAACATCAGATTTCTGTTTTTAAACACACAAAAAATGTGTTGCTGGTTTTCGTAATTTTGATTATGCTGTTTATAGAAAAGCAAGTTGATCATTAAGTTTTACTTTGTGTATTAATTCCACTTCAAAACACACGTACGAACACACGCAAAGTCCAGTGACAAGCACACATTCCTATTCACATACATATATGAATGGCCCTAATCATTTATCAATGTTACTATCCTAAAGGAAGCATTCTTTCTACATGATGTATTAAAACACTGGAGTACATTCATTCGAACTGTCACCGCGCATGCGCAATTGGACTTCGAATGAATGACAGGCTTAATGACAAATATAACCTGACTGACCGGTAATAAACTGCGGTCAGTCCTTGGATAGTTTAGAGATACGTTTTATATCAAACAGAACAGACCATACCTTTATTTTTTATTTATTTAACCAGTAGAACAAGGTATACAGAACAGAACAGTATGTGTTTTTTCACCTTTATATTTCGACATAACATATGCAGGCTGAACAGTACAAATCGTACATATACATGGAGTACATAAACACTTTTAAGCAACATGTAAGTAAGTATGCAGTTGTTTAGACAGTATTGATTTACGCCAATAACATTTGTATGAAATCTTATTATGATAGTCATCACTAGTCTCAGAAATCATCATCATTATCATCGTCACCATCATCATCGTCCTTCTCCTCCTCATCATAGTCTTTAACGTCATCTTTATGGTACTGATGTTGTTGTTGTTGATGATGATCATCATCATCATCACCATCATCATCATAATAATCATCATCATCGTCATGATCATCATGATCATCATCATCATCATCATCATCATCATCGTCATCATCATTATCATCGCCGTCTTTATTAGTATCAACATCATCAAAACCATCATAATCATCAGCAGCAGCAACAGCAAAAGCAACAGCAGGATCCTTACAAATCTAAAGTATTCTACAACGTTCTGATTTCATCGAGTGGGTTTATTTATGCATCTATAGTCTGTGTATATTAAGCCGGCAATCGAGTGATTGTTGCAATATATGAACTTTGAAAATTGTTCGATATATTGGGAAATGACTCGAAATCTTGAAGTAGTTCGTAAAGTCGTTGCTTTTTCTAATATAATCTAAATTTTTATTGAAAAGATTGCTTTTATAAAAGAATAAATAATAAACAGTAGGGACTGTGAATACTGTTTCAAACTTTGAGTTTAAGATTTGCTATGATCGTGTCTATATGTATGTTATCGAAATCACGTCGACATATTGCCGGCTGTAGCCAAGTAATGAACATTTCATTATAGGTGGTACCAGCGTGGGATATCTATGTTACCACTTCCAAACGACTCATATAATATTCTAAATGAGAAATGTAAAAACGCCTTTCACAAACAGGTCGACCCTCTGCTAAAGGTAATCATGTTATTTTGCATGTAATTTAGAAAAGTATTATTGCGCAATTCCTGTATTAAATAATATGCCCCTGTCAAGTTTATCGTCAACTTTTGATTGACAGGTGCGCGTCATAACCACGCCTTTACACGGCGGAAGTCGTCACATAATTATAAACTGTTATATCGATCACTTCACTGACATGCAAGACGAAGAAGGAAAAAAAACATAAGGGAGAAGGAAAATGACAACAATTTAGCGTTTATTTACGCAGATAATTGTGTAAAAAGCATTAGTTAAGCCCTGCTATAAATTGAAGACAACTTGTTAACTGCGTCTATGTTTTACCGCGTTGCTTATTAAAGCAATAATGTGTAGGGCATGGGCGTTCTGCTACATTATACTGGCAGCTGTGGTTTGTGGTTCATCGATAGGTTTTAAAATGAAGAATGTAGAAAAAAGACAAAACTGTAATAAAACGTAAAAATCATGGCTTTGTATGATTCGAACCCATATTCAGTAGAGACTATTATTATATTGCAAACTCCACCGAGTCTTGCATGCTGGCTCTATGTACATGTAGTTGTATTATACAATATTTACACTTAAGGGTTGTATCCGGCAGTTTTGATGCATCAAATCTTATTAATATAACTTTATCCATGTTTGGGAAATTTGGGAATAATAGTTACTACACAGTGGGGATTTCTGCTAAAAATAGGTACTGCACGGTGGTGATTTCTGCTAAAAATAGCTACCGCACGGTGGTGATTTCTTCTAAGAATAGGTACTGCACGGTGGTGATTTCTGCTAAAAATAGCTACCGCACGGTGAGGATTTCTGCTAAAACTAGGTACTGCACGGTGGTGATTTCTGCTAAAAATAGGTACAGCACGGTGGTGATTTCTGCTAAAAATAGGTACCGCACGGTGAGGATTTCTGCTAAAAATAGGTACTGCACGGTGGTGATTTCTGCTAAAAATAGGTACTGCAGGGTGGTGATTTCTGCCAAAAATAGCCACCGCACGGTGGTGATTTCTGCTAAAAATAGGTACCGCACGGTGAGGATTTCTGCTAAAAATAGGTACTGCACGGTGGTGATTTCTGCTAAAAATAGGTACTGAAGGGTGGTGATTTCTGCTAAAAATAGCTACCGCACGGTGAGGATTTCTGCTAAAAATAGGTACTGCACGGTGGTGATTTCTGCTAAAAATAGGTACCGCACGGTGAGGATTTCTGCTAAATATAGGTACCGACTTCAGAGCTTATTACCGGGATGGTGATATAACGTGATATAAACAGTAAGTGAAAACGGTTTTTCTAGTTTAAAAATAGCTTACTGTGCATCGTGGCTCCCATAGGAAATGCATGTTTGTAATGGCGAGTGTGATTTTATGGTCAACATGTCCCATATATGCAGGACATTAAAACATCAACATTCCGCAAAATCTTTTCGGGCAACAATAATTTTCATAGTTATTTGAGAGAAAGAAATCTTGTTAAACTGTCCCATACAGTACGACATTATTTCCATATAACCATTGTTATGATTTGCAACAGGTTTCGATCGGCGTTTATCAGCTAATTTGTAATAAAATCGGACTCAATGAGGGATCACTTGCTGTTGATTTTGGTCAGTTAACAGTAAGTTCAAAAGGACATTTTCTTCATTTTTTTATTAATCGAATAATTCAGTCATTTACTTCAATACCATTGCCAAAAGACGATTTCAGTAAGTTTTATAGTAAAATCCGATATTGTTGTATTAAAATCGAAACCTGTGTTTGTTTAAATAGGAAAGAGAAACGATTATAAAAAAAGAATATTATGCTGAGAATGTTAAATGTAACTGTCGTAAAATTATCGTGTCTTTATAATTTAATTAACTCGTCTAACAATGTTCATTTGCGCCGTTTCCGAATAAGGAATAGCCTTTGTTCAAACCCGGGCCGCGATATAATATAACCGTTAAATGGTAGTGGTATAGCACCCTTCCTAACGCTCAAGCAAATACAAGGGGTGGTAAGCGTAAATGTGCGTTTAGCACTAAAGATAATTGTCGTTATTGGAGGTCGATTTGTTGTTGTACACTTTTTGTCGAGGCATAGCTGATTAGAGCACCGGTATATGTATGGCAAAATATACAGTCTATGTAGGCACCGCCTTAGATACGTCCTTTTTAGTCCAGCATTCGTAGGAATACAAGCGAAAATAATTTTGTCTTAAGGATTTATTAGCTAAATGTTGTATAAAATTGCTATATCGCTAAAATTTTTCATAGTTGTTTACTTTCATTGATTAAACTATAATTGTGTTGATGGTTTAATTTTGTCGAGATATTGATGGCGAGGAATGGACTAAGCCATCATCTGGATATGGCAGAGATATTCGTTGAGACCCATGACGGGCGGAGGGACCCCCGGCACGTGCAACGACAATCAGGTGTCGTAAGAGGTAGTAGGGAGTGAGCAGCTGTTTGGGAGGCGATCAGTCTTTGCAGACAGCCTTGAATCTGTCCTATTCGTCCGAAGGTAATGCCTTTGATTTTGACTAACCAGCAGTTTTAACTAGGTACTCACTAATACTACATAGGTTTAGAATTTTAG
The DNA here is from genome assembly GCA_007844125.1 of Sinonovacula constricta. NCBI lineage: Eukaryota > Metazoa > Mollusca > Bivalvia > Cardiida > Solecurtidae > Sinonovacula > Sinonovacula constricta. Next base: position 31,827,547 of record CM017567.1, read on the forward strand.
CCTATTCGGACAAATATATTTGAGCCTATTGTGGCATAGTGTCTCGGACTATTTGAGCATACATGTTTAGCCTAGTTAGGCATACAGTTTCAGAATAGCATACATGATGTAAGTTTAGCCTAGTTAGGCATACAGTTTCAGAAGAGCATACATGATGTAAGTTTAGCCTAGTTAGGCATACAGTTTCAGAAGAGCATACATGATGTAAGTTTAGCCTAGTTAGGCATACAGTTTCAGACTGAACATACATGGTGTAGGTTTTGCCTAGTTAGGCATACATTTTCAGACTGAACATACATTGTGTAGGTTTTGCCTAGTTAGGCATACATTTTCAGAAGGGCATACATGATGTAGGTTTTGCCTAGTTAGGCATACATTTTCAGAAGGGCATACATGATGTAGGTTTAGCCATACTCTTTAAGCCTAGTTGGGCATGTGGTTTGAATATCTGAAGTATACACTTTTAGCCTAGTTGGGCATACACTTTCAGCATTATCGAGATACCCATCTAGTTTTCTGTCCGTGCATTTGCACAGAACAAATGAAAGTTTAAAGTACATGGCAAACATATGTTGGAAGCTAGTAGCCACACGGGGCCTGGCTGGAGGCATTTTTAATGAAGGGTAGGTGCTAATCCGTTATTGAAGAGATTGTAAAGTTGTATTTACAAGCCAATTTTGCATTGGATTTGCGAGTCCCTACAGTCAACGTCGAAGTTGTGAGTAGCCTTTCATGTTTCGATCCAAATAGATTGGATGCTGCTTTATTAGATGGGGTTTTAAACGGTTGTTCTTGGTTTTAAGGGTAAAGCGGTAGTCCTGTGGCAAGAAATATGAAATCTGCACATTTAAATCATATAACTTTAAAAGTAAATTTTGCTAGGAAGTGATTTTTATGTCTTTTCTAATTTAAGAATTTCTCCAGTCGGCTTAGTGCCTCAGTCGGCGTACGTTACAGGGTTACAGCTTATTCATCACACCCAGTATGTATTTATGATAATGATAGGATAAGTAATCAATTAACAGCTGACATGATTCAGTGGTTTGAAGATTTTTAACCTCGGTGGAGGTGCCTAGGCAAAAAGAGATATTTAATCTGCTCGTATATTACCTATTTCCCCACTTGACGTTAGTCTGATGGGAATTTAGGATGAAGAGGGATCGACAAATATATATATGTTATGTTTGCCTCTGGCCTGTAAAATTTATTGTTATTTGAGATGTTGCAACATTTCTGCACTAGCTGGTCACTTACATATCTGGGCAATTTACAACTGATCATTATTTAGATGACTTTTGATTTTTTGAGGAACTAAGAATATGCAAGTTTGATGGGACAGGCTTGCTAAGGTTTGTGGTTGGCTCGCACCCCCTTCAGCATAGAAGTCATTTGGTTCACTCAGAAATTGATATTCTAAGACTATGTGCTATATTCAATGTCAGTAAAAGTTCCTTCGCGCATAATCGAAGAATTAAATGCAGAGCTATTGGTGATACTTGTTTAAGTAGCATTAAAACGTATCAAACTTTAATTGGGAAACTTGCACTTTGCAGTAAAGCTTCATGAGCCAAACAGGCCTTTCTACGTATTTTTGATGCAGTAATGGGCAATGGGATCACATCAAAGGATACGGTTATCAGGTGACATTAAGCAGGACATGCTATTGATGGCGGAATTGTTAAAGAAATTTAATGATTTTACATATATCCTGGATAAGAGTTGGTCTAATAACGATAATTCAAACAAGTTTACATACCATGCATGGTCAGCTGGTTTGATTTGCGATTGCTTGCTTGGTAAGGAGTGGGCATATTTTCAGTGGCCAGAGACTTGGTTCGGTAACAAGGTTTTGAGGAAAAAACAATTTCTAGAAAAGGTCCATGTTTTGCTTGCAAAAGCATTGTGGGTCATCAGTTAAATAATAGCCAAATTGTGCTCTATATTGACAATTAAGCACTGGCAACCATCATTAAAACATGGATTGCTAAATCAAAACAGCTTTTACAATTGGTATGGCCCCCTTGAGACCTTGTAGCTAGGGGACAATGCATCATCTAACCTGTCGCTGGTTATAATACGCTTACGCTTATTGCATTTATTTTAGGCCAGATTCAGTGTTTGCCTTTCCAAAGGTTTAACTGCATTCTGGAAGGCTTTGTACTTCCTTAAGGATATTTATGATATCTTTTACTTTAAAAAAAGCATGTTATAGGTTATACTGCACACTCTCCTCTTTTGAAAATGGTGACGGTACGGATCTGGTGTCTGGGTTCATCATGGTTAGTGAAGCGCACATTCTTTTGCAGCCTAGTCTTGTCTGGGTGGCATTTGTCTGGGACGAAATAAGGTAGTAGGAATACAGCAGGCTGTAACTACTGGATATTATGAACAGGCTTCAATTTCTAAAGCAGATTGGTGAGGAGCCATCCTTAATTTTATTCCATTATGGGGGTAATGATTTGGGTAGAATCTCCCTTCGGAGAAAGAAGTTTTGTTTGGATGCCATTTTGTTGTTTATACAAAATAATGTTAAGTCATTTGGTCAGAAGGTTTGCCTAGCATTAAGTAAATTGACCTGCAAAAGTGTATTCCAGATGTGGACAAGAATGACGGCAAACATCAAACATTGTTTGGTAATTTCATTTTAAATCAGAAGGCATTTTATAAAGGCAATGGGTTGGGGGTTTTCAGTAAAATTAAAAACGTTAAGTGAATATTAAAAATGTATTAATTGTTCTTAATTGTTAGAAAAAAAGAGGGCAACATGAAGTTCTTGTCTCTGGCCGGCCATTCGTTTGTATACCCTATTCAAGTATTCTGTTGGATTGTGCTCTTCCGAAAGCGATAATTGGCTGTTTCCAATTTGTTTCACTTTGGCGGTAGCACTGCCCAAGATTGGGCCTAAAGGATGCTATTTCTGCGATTGTTTCTCTTAAAAAGAAAGCATGCTGGTTAATATATGATGTAAAACTAGAGTCTGTTCACCCGTGTGGCGTCGTTATTCTTTCAGACTCTAATCTCTCAAATAATTAAGATAATCTATTGCAGTTTGATATAAAAGAAAACTGAAACATTGTAGAATTATGACAATGCAAAATAACTGCACTCCTACGCTCAATAATGGACTGATCCATTTAGACCGGAACTGATCATTTCACTGAAATTGTACGTGTACACTATGCAAAAATTCCGGTGTATGTATTCAGGGGAGGATAACCGTCTTTGTAACACATAACTTTTCTTGGCAGAGACGTTTTTAATAAGATAATGCATTGTTCTCAGCAGATAAAGTTTTGTGGTTCCCAAAGAAACGGTTCGCTGTTAAATTGTTTCCAATGTTTTGACATTTACTATAGAGTAAGGAACAAATTCATTAAGTGTAGTGTAACCTAGGAGAAATGGAATAGATGGCATGGTAGGGGTGGGTGTGTAGCATTCACCCGAGTTACAAGAGCCAAATTGCTGAGCGCCTGGCCATTGGCGGATTGTGGCGTACGGCAACCAGAGCGTGGTTTTCAAGGGTCCGTTTCCTACCAAATACGCCTTAGATGACATACAACATTTGTTGACCATCACCTTTGACAACGTTGAAACACAGCTGAAACAGTACAACACACAGAGATTTGAGGTATTGTTTATAAATATAATAGAATATCACAGAATGTTCAATATGCCCAAGTTAGACCAATTGGCATCCGTAATTATTATCTTTAGAGTTTGGTCAAAAAGTGAGATAGGGCTATAGGCAAATCTTTCATATTTCATACAAGAACACCGTTGATGCAAAGTATCAAAGGCGACTCAAACAATGAAACAAATTACAAAGAAATTTGCACATACATTTTAAAACTTAATTACTTTTTAGGCTACTCAATGGTTTACAAATCACAAAACATAACAATAATGAAGACAATATGCTAATTGATAATTATTATAAACATATCTATATTTTTTGCATATATGTCTGAAAGAAGCATTCACTCAAATAACAAAATAGCTATATTTTGTCGCTGTTCTTGAAAGCTATAAAAGCTATAAAAGCTATATATATATATATATATATATATATATATATATATATATATATGTTTGTTTTTTAATACCCATGCTTTTCTTGTGTTACATGTGCAAGCCATTAATGTAATCAAGAACTTTATCTGAGATGATCAAATAAAGTGACAGAATGATTTATGGATGCAATATTATGATAACTTTTACTTATGTATTGTATATAAGAAAATATTTTTATTCTTTTAATCATTTATGCATCTTGGCAATCTTTACAATGTTGATTAAAGCACCAAATATATTAAATTATATAAAAAAATATTTTAATCTCAAAAATCTTCGTGACACAAAATCTGGCGTTGTATTAAAAAAGAAGGACATCCGATGTTATTTTACAATACACTCTTTAAATGAATGGAGTGACCACACACCGATACAGTTTAGTCTAAGATGCACACCAACAAGGTCATGTTTTGATGACACATCTTATACCAAAATTAAATGGAACCCAAATCTTTGGGGTATTTTCTATTCTTGTATTATTAACAAACTTCCAGAATTTACTAGAGACGGTTTAAATAACACAATTAATGCATTTACTAACCTTTTATGTAGTATTACAGATCCACTGTTCCTTAAAGAGTATACAAGAAAAAATAATAATACATTTACTGAACCATCTATTACAAAGCATGCAGATTTTTTTGATATTGATTGTCAGAATGCAAGAAAAAAATATTTAGAAGCCTTGCAAAAAATTAATTGTTCAAAAAGCATTGAAAATAGACAAAATCTTGGTCAGTATAAACTAGAATACAAATCTTTAGTTAAGAAAAAAAGAAACCAGTTTAAATATAAAAAAATAAAGGAAATAGAAGGCTTGAAGAACAGCAAACCTAAAGAATTCTGGAAATACTTTAAAAAGAATGATAAAGCCCAAAACACTAGTATCAATCTGAACGAGTTCACTCAATATTTTGCTAATCTAAGTAATGATCTATTAAAGCCTAATAATATGGCATCTGAAACATTCTGCAAAAATCATGATTTTGAACAAGTACCAGTCAATGAGGATGACAATCCCTTAGATGTACCTATCCAAGTTTTAGAAATACAAAAAGCAGTGAAGGCTTTAAAGAGAGGAAAGGCCTGTGGTTGCGACAATATAATAAATGAATATTTGATAGAGAGTGTTGATATTCTGGCATCACATATATGTGATATATTTAATGCTATTTTAAATTCGGGATACTTCCCTGAGGTTTGGACTAAGGGTATAATTATCCCATTGCATAAAAAAGGCTGTACAGCAGATGTTAATAATTATAGAGGGATCACATTATTAAGCTGCCTTTCCAAGCTGTTTACATTAGTTTTGAATAATAGAATAGAGGAGTTTTGTAAAAATAATAACATCATCACTGACTAACAATTTGGGTTTAGAAAAGGTAGGTCAACCACTGATGCAGCATTTATCCTGGTGGCTAATGAACAAAAATATGTGAGTGAAAATAAGCGCTTATATGCATGTTTTGTTGATTTGAAAAAATGTTTCGATAGTATATATAGAAATGGCCTATGGTTTAAACTATACACATCAGGAATACAGGGAAAATTATTATGTATAATAAGAGACATGTACAATAATATTAAATCTTGTGTTCAAGTAAATGGCAAATTATCAGAATACTTTGAGTATACAGTCGGCCTAAGACAAGGTGAGATTATGTCACCAATACTATTCTCACTTTTTGTAAATGATTTAGATCAGGAATTAACAAATAGCATCAGCGATAGCGACATACTTACCAACATACTGCTTTTTGCTGATGACATGGTTATTTTGGGCTGATCACCAATTGACTTACAAGATAAGTTGAACAATTTAAAAAATTATTGTTTAAAGTGGGGCCTAACAGTTAACATAGCTAAGACAAAAATCATGATATTTAGAAAACGAGGCAAGACTCATTTAAGTAAAAAATGGACATATAATGGACACAACATGGATGTTGTAGATGATTTTTATTACTTGGGAACTGTTTTCAACTATACAAGTAATTTTAGCAAGAACCAAGAACACCTGGCAGGAAAAGCTCTTAAAGCTTGTAATACACTCATTTACAAATGCAAAGAATTAAATTTAAAACCAAAGTTATTGTGTCAATTATTTGATTCATTTGTTAGCTCTATACTTGGGTATTCTTCAGAGTTGTGGGGGTTTAAAAAATCTAAAGTTATAGAGAGGGTACATTTGAAATTCTGTAAAAGAATTTTACATGTCAAAACAAATACCAGCAATATGGGAGTCTACGGAGAATTAACCAGATATCCCCTATTTGTTGCCCGCTTTGTTAAAATTGTTAAATACTGGAGTCGCCTTATTAACACAAACTGTGCATTATTATATAGAGCATACCAGCAAGCTTTAGCAGATTGCAACAACGGATGCAACAATTGGGTTTCAAACGTAAAAAAACTGTTGTGTGATTATGGATTTGCTGATATCTTTTTGAATGCAGAAAACTTAGATTTAAGTAAATTTCATCTAGTTTTTAAGCAAAGGGTAGTTGACAATTTTATCCAGGAATGGAATGGCAAAATAGAAACCAACAAAGTGCTTAGGAATTACAAATTATATAAATATACTTTTACAGAAAATGTATATCTTGATAAAGTCCCACATGATCTGAGATTTTATTTGACAAGACTAAGGCTAAACCTTTTACCACTTAAGATTCAAACTGGTCGTCACAGTAGGCACTATCAACCAAGGGATGAAAGATTATGTTCATATTGCTTAGAAAGATCAATCTCAGACATAGAGGATGAATACCATTTCATTCTAAAATGCCCATGTTATGACGATATAAGAAGAAAATATATTTCAAGGCATTTTTCCTATTCACCATCCATGTACAAATTTTTGCAACTCTTACAAAAAGAAGATAATAGAACTTTAAGAAACCTTGCATTATTTATTGTGAAAGCACTTCAATGCAGATTAATGTCTAGTTACAGGTAATGTCCGAAAATAGATACACCGGAATTAAGTTATTCTCATTTTTGCCAATGCTAACAGGATATGAACAGCAAGATTAGAAAGTTGTTGTTGTTTCGTTGTTGTTTTTTTGTTTTGTTCTTTCGTGTTTTTCTTTTTATGTAATGATATGTCCAAGTGCATATTATTTTGTATTTGTAACATGTTTGTTGTTGTTTTTACACTATCCATGTGCATAAATTGTGACTGCCAATGTCTCTTATTGTAAAAGAAGTATTTTGTATTTCAACAATTGTATTTCAACAATTGTACTAGAATGTGATATGACTATACCAATAATGTACCACTTAGCCCCTAAATTAGATCTTATAACTTACAATTAATTATAATATGTCTATGATATTATGAGCATGCATGTGCCTGTGCTATTACTAATACGTGCATAATAAACTAATTGATGATTAAACAGAGTAAACTATGTGAATGTATACTTACTATTTAGCGAATCATTTCCCACCAATGATGAATTTAATGGCTCACGCGCAAAATAATTCAGTTGCCATTGTTAAGATCACATGGCAACATGAATTATGTGTGCTGCCAACCAAAACAACGAGTTAGACTGCATTTTTAACACTTTTCAGACACTCTACTCCTTGTTTGTTGTTGTTAATCCTAATTAACACTAATTGATTTAATTATTGAATTGTTGCTATATCCAACGGTTAAATACGTGCACATTTTCTTAGGAATTACACAAAAAGGCTTAAAAAACAACAGGAAGCATGTGGTTTTGAATTGTAACATAGTAGCCTCCCTTGAAAAATGAGTCATCCTGAGCACACTTCAGTAATTTTAAAATGTCTACAAAATGACACACTACACGAAATTCTACAAACGAACTACTCAACAATTTTATTACTGATAATGTCTTATCCCGATAAATAAATCTGTTGCTCTTCTTTTGGCTTTAATTTAAGTTGTATCTGTATATTGTAAACATTTAACCATGTAAATAGTGTAAATATTTTAAAATATACATTAAGTCAGATACCGACTAAGAAATTTACTCCTTTCCCTATTGTAGAAAATTTGATTCTATGTGTACCACTACACCTCACCATTTTAGTAATCTAAAATGCATTAGACGATGAACGCGGTTCAAGTCAAATATTATATAGTTTAAAAATCTAAATGATGAGGCTTTTGTATTTTTTTGCATTTTTTAAATAATTTTTGCAATTTTAAAAGGTATACATAGTCGCATAGATGCTATTTAACATAAAAAAAGATAAAACAATAAGCATTTATATTAGAAATAACAAATATATTATCTATTATACAAGACCATTGCACACATTTAAATAGGTTAGATTTACTTAATTCAGAAGATTTAGTGTACAACCGCTTCTTGTTTAACATGTACTTTTATATTGTATAATTATCAATGTTATTACTAAACATTGTTTTATGTTATGATACTATAAAATTACCCGTTTAGATTCACGTGACAGCTTGTAATATGTGTATATGAATGTGAGATATATGATGATGTACAATACTATATGTACAAATCTAAATAAAATTTCTGTTCTGTTCTGTTCTGTTCTGTTATTTGAACCATATCCTGTTATTTAACAACATCCTTGCATTGATAGACAAATTATTGACCTTTGATAATAATTATTCAATTCAAAATTGATTGCCACTGAATTTCAGATTACAAAACGCCGACCATGGGCAGCAACAATTACGCGACAGTTTGTCGCTTGTTTTAGATCCTGGCGGATCGTACAAACCTGACATAGCCAATGTTTCAATCAAAATAATCTACATATTAATACATTAATGTTGGGCGCTTATGCATGTCTTATCCTGGGATCAACGTTTCCCGATTTAAAAATCGTAGCCTCAGTCTCCGCAAAAACTCGCTTTCCGCATTAGCATTTATCAGTGTTTCGGATACAAGAAAGCTTTCGACTCCGTAAATCGCTTTCCTCTCTGGAGTAATCTTTTACTCATGATATTGATTGTAATTGACGCAGAACTGTTCACAGTACGTGGTAAAGCTAAATCCTGTATCAAAGCGAACAGTGAGTTACTTTGCTTTGTAATAACATTTCCGGTGTTTGTCAAGGTGGAAACCTATCACCAATATTCTTTATATTTTTGGTTTTAACAGACTTATGTAAAAAAAAAATGAATGCCTTGTGGAAATTTTCAAAGACTGTCTTAGTGATGATGATGTGTATGTCAAATTGTTCCTGTTTTTGTATGCCTATGATAACTACTAAAAGCTAAAATAAATCTGATTTACAAAATGCTTTAAATGCTATGCATGATTAGTGTAGTTTTGGGGATCTTAAGGTTATTTAACCAGAGACAAAGATTGCATTTTGTAAAGTCAAGTAAAGAAATGTACCTTACATTCTGTACAATAGTAAGAACACAATAGTCGAACTAATTTTACGTAAAGGGTCGTGAAGTTTGGAGATTTGAACAAAGTCGTGTTCTGGAGGAATTTCAGCTCAACATTTTAAAAGGTTTAAAAGGTTGCAATTTTGACAAAATATAGCCAACACTTCACCTAAGTTTTTAATATATCGTGATTATAAGAAAAAAACATTGCAAAATACCTAGATGTCTTAACGAATAATTGTGTAAGTTCCTGTTTAAATTTTTAACTACAAACTATTTATTACTAATAGAAAATGGCAGACAATTTGAACATAGCCCATATAACATGTCCAAAGAAACGCACTTTATGTACACAAAAAAACATGTCGTTGATGGATTTCATACTCGATCCAAGTTTATACATGTTAACTTTTATACTCATATGAATATGTACCAATCTGATAGACTAATGAAGAATTAAGATAAAGATACCCTGAGTAAGTGCCAGAATGTATATAATTATACTTAATTTTCTTTTTTTAACTTGTGTGTCTTATTTGAGGGCATATTTAAAAAAATCTGGACAGATATAGTTTTATAGATAGTTGGTATAATTTACATTCGATACTGAATCGTGAATATGTTTGTCGTGATGGTAGCTTTTAACGTCATATATTTTTATTGTTTGCTTAGAACGTTCACGTGAAGTTATGACATGTTGTTATGCATACTGCATGTCATGATTAATAAAACTTGGAATTCAGCTTTCCATTATATAGGCGTCATCAGTGAACGAACCTGCTACATGCATATAAAACTACGACACAATATCATACAATCCTAAGACTACATGTACATATGATATAATCTCACGGACTACATGTACATATGATACAATCTCACGGACTACAGGTACATATGATACAATCTCACGGACTACATGTACATATGATACAATCTCACGGACTACAGGTACATATGATACAATCTTACGGACTACATGTACATATGATATAATCTCACAGACTACAGGTACATATAATACCATCTCACGGACTACAGGTACATATGATATACTCTCACGGACTACATGTACATATGATACAATCTCACGGACTACAGGTACATATGATACAATCTCACGGACTTCAGGTACATATGATACAATCTCACGGACTACAGGTACATATGATATAACCTCACGGACTACAGGTACATATAATACAATCTCACAGACTACATGTACATATAATATAATCTCACGGACTACATGTACATATGATACAATCTCACGGACTACAGGTACATATGATACAATATCACGGACTACAGGTACATATGATACAATATCACGGACTACAGGTACATATGATACAATATCACGGACTACAGGTACATATGATACAATATCACGAACTACAGGTACATATGATATAATCTCACGAACTACAGGTACATATGATATAATCTCACGGACTACAGGTACATATGATACAATCTCACGGACTACAGGTACATATGATACAATCTCCAGACTACAGGTACATATGATATAATCTCACGGACTACAGGTACATATGATACAATCTCACGGACTACAGGTACATATGATACAATCTCACGGACTACAGGTACATATGATACAATCTCACGGACTACAGGTACATATAATACAATCTCCAGACTACAGGTACATATGATATAATCTCACGGACTACAGGTACATATGATACAATCTCACGGACTACAGGTACATATGATATAATCTCACGGACTACAGGTACATATGATACAATCTCCAGACTACAGGTACATATAATACAATCTCACAGACTACAGGTACATATGATATAATCTCACGGACTACAGGTACATATGATATAATCTCACGGGCTACAGGTACATATGATACAATCTCACGGACTACAGGTACATATGATACAATCTCCAGACTACAGGTACATATAATACAATCTCACGGGCTACAGGTACATATGATACAATCTCACGGACTACAGGTACATATGATATAATCTCACGGACTACAGGTACATATGATATAATCTCACGGACTACAGGTACATATGATACAATCTCACGGACTACAGGTACATATGATATAATCTCACGGACTACAGGTTCATATGATATAATCTCACGGACAACAGGTACATATAATACAATCTCACAGACTACAGGTACATATGATACAATCTCACGGACAACAGGTACATATAATACAATCTCACAAACTACAGGTACATATGATACAATCTCACAGACTACAGGTACATATGATACAATCTCACGGACTACAGGTACATATAATACAATCTCACGGACTACATGTACATATGATACAATCTCACGGACTACAGGTACATATGATACAATCTCACGGACTACAGTTACTTATGATACAATCTCACGGACTACAGGTACATATGATATAATCTCACAGACTACAGGTACATATGATACAATCTCACGGACTACAGGTACATATAATACAATCTCACGGACTACAGTTACTTATGATACAATCTCACAAACTACAGGTACATATGATACAATCTCACGGACTACAGTTACTTATGATACAATCTCACAAACTACAGGTACATATGATACAATCTCACAGACTGCAGGTACATATGATACAATCTCACGGACTACAGGTACATATAATACAATCTCACGGACTACATGTACATATGATACAATCTCACGGACTACAGGTACATATGATACAATCTCACGGACTACAGTTACTTATGATACAATCTCACGGACTACAGGTACATATGATATAATCTCACAGACTACAGGTACATATAATACAATCTCACGGACTACATGTACATATGATACAATCTCACGGACTACAGGTACATATGATACAATCTCACGGACTACAGTTACTTATGATGCAATCTCACGGACTACAGGTACATATGATATAATCTCACGGACTACAGGTACATATGATACAATCTCACGGACTACAGGTACATATGATACAATCTCACAGACTACAGGTACATATGATACAATCTCACGAACAACAGGTACATATGATGCAATCTCACGGACTACAGGTACATATGATATAATCTCACGGACTACAGGTACATATGATATAATCTCACGGACTACAGGTACATATAATACAATCTCACGGACTACAGGTACATATGATATAATCTCACGGACTACAGGTACATATAATACAATCTCACGAACTACAGTTACTTATGATGCAAACTCACGGACTACAGGTACATATAATACAATCTCACGGACTACAGGTACATATAATACAATCTCACGGACTACAGGTACATATAATACAATCTCACGGACTACAGGTACATATGATACAATCTCACGGACTACAGGTACATATGATACAATCTCACAGACTACAGGTACATATGATACAATCTCACGGACTACAGGTACATATGATACAATCTCACAGACTACAGGTACATATGATACAATCTCACGGACAACAGGTACATGTGATACAATCTCACAGACTACAGGTACATGTGATACAATCTCACAGACTACAGGTACATATGATATAATCTCACGGACAACAGGTACATGTGATACAATCTCACAGACTACAGGTACATGTGATACAATCTCACAGACTACAGGTACATGTGATACAATCTCACAGACTACAGGTACATATGATACAATCTCACGGACTACAGGTACATATGATACAATCTCACAGACTACAGGTACATATGATACAATCTCACGGACTACAGGTACATATGATACAATCTCACAGACTACAGGTACATATGATACAATCTCACGGACAACAGGTACATGTGATACAATCTCACGGACAACAGGTACATGTGATACAATCTCACAGACTACAGGTACATGTGATACAATCTCACAGACTACAGGTACATGTGATACAATCTCACGGACAACAGGTACATGTGATACAATCTCACAGACTACAGGTACATGTGATACAATCTCACAGACTACAGGTACATATGATACAATCTCACGGACAACAGGTACATATGATACAATCTCACGGACTACAGGTACATATGATACAATCTCACGGACTACAGGTACATGTGATACAATCTCACGGACTACAGGTACATATAATACAATCTCACAGACTACAGGTACATATGATACAATCTCACGGACTACAGGTACATGTGATACAATCTCACGGACAACAGTAACATATGATACAATCTCACAGACTACAGGTACATATGATACAATCTCACGGACTACATGTACATATGATACAATCTCACAAACTACAGGTACATATGATACAATCTCACAGACTACAGGTACATATATTACAATCTCACAGACTACAGGTACATATAATACAATCTCACAGACTACAGGTACATATGATACAATCTCACAGACTACAGGTACATATAATACAATCTCACGGACTACAGGTACATATGATACAATCTCACGGACAGCAGATACATATGATACAATCTCACAGACTACAGGTACATATAATACAATCTCACGGACTACAGGTACATATGATACAATCTCACAGACTACAGGTACATATAACACAATCTCACGGACTACAGGTACATATGATACAATCTCACAGACTACAGGTACATATGATACAATCTCACAGACTACAGGTACATATAATACAATCTCACGGACTACAGGTACATATGATACAATCTCACAGACTACAGGTACATATAATACAATCTCACGGACTACAGGTACATATGATACAATCTCACGGACAGCAGGTACATATGATACAATCTCACGGACTACAGGTACATATGATACAATCTCACGGACTACAGGTACATATGATACAATCTCACGGACTACAGGTACATATAATACAATCTCACAGACTACAGGTACATATGATACAATCTCACAGACTACAGGTACATATGATATAATCTCACGGACTACAGGTACATATGATATAATCTCACGGACTACAGGTACATATAATACAATCTCACGGACTACAGGTACATATGATATAATCTCACGGACTACAGGTACATATAATACAATCTCACGAACTACAGTTACTTATGATGCAAACTCACGGACTACAGGTACATATAATACAATCTCACGAACTACAGGTACATATAATACAATCTCACGGACTACAGGTACATATAATACAATCTCACGGACTACAGGTACATATGATACAATCTCACGGACTACAGGTACATATGATACAATCTCACAGACTACAGGTACATATGATACAATCTCACGGACAACAGGTACATGTGATACAATCTCACAGACTACAGGTACATGTGATACAATCTCACAGACTACAGGTACATATGATATAATCTCACGGACAACAGGTACATGTGATACAATCTCACAGACTACAGGTACATGTGATACAATCTCACAGACTACAGGTACATGTGATACAATCTCACAGACTACAGGTACATATGATACAATCTCACGGACTACAGGTACATATGATACAATCTCACAGACTACAGGTACATATGATACAATCTCACGGACTACAGGTACATATGATACAATCTCACAGCCTACAGGTACATATGATACAATCTCACGGACAACAGGTACATGTGATACAATCTCACGGACAACAGGTACATGTGATACAATCTCACAGACTACAGGTACATGTGATACAATCTCACAGACTACAGGTACATGTGATACAATCTCACGGACAACAGGTACATGTGATACAATCTCACAGACTACAGGTACATGTGATACAATCTCACAGACTACAGGTACATATGATACAATCTCACGGACAACAGGTACATATGATACAATCTCACGGACTACAGGTACATATGATACAATCTCACGGACTACAGGTACATGTGATACAATCTCACGGACTACAGGTACATATAATACAATCTCACAGACTACAGGTACATATGATACAATCTCACGGACTACAGGTACATGTGATACAATCTCACGGACAACAGTAACATATGATACAATCTCACAGACTACAGGTACATATGATACAATCTCACGGACTACATGTACATATGATACAATCTCACAAACTACAGGTACATATGATACAATCTCACAGACTACAGGTACATATATTACAATCTCACAGACTACAGGTACATATAATACAATCTCACAGACTACAGGTACATATGATACAATCTCACAGACTACAGGTACATATAATACAATCTCACGGACTACAGGTACATATGATACAATCTCACGGACAGCAGATACATATGATACAATCTCACAGACTACAGGTACATATAATACAATCTCACGGACTACAGGTACATATGATACAATCTCACAGACTACAGGTACATATAACACAATCTCACGGACTACAGGTACATATGATACAATCTCACAGACTACAGGTACATATGATACAATCTCACAGACTACAGGTACATATAATACAATCTCACGGACTACAGGTACATATGATACAATCTCACAGACTACAGGTACATATAATACAATCTCACGGACTACAGGTACATATGATACAATCTCACGGACAGCAGGTACATATGATACAATCTCACGGACTACAGGTACATATGATACAATCTCACGGACTACAGGTACATATGATACAATCTCACGGACTACAGGTACATATAATACAATCTCACAGACTACAGGTACATATGATACAATCTCACAGACTACAGGTACATATGATACAATCTCACGGACTACAGGTACATATAATACAATCTCACAGACTACAGGTACATATGATACAATCTCACAGACTACAGGTACATATGATACAATCTCACAGACTACAGGTACATATAATACAATCTCACGGACTACAGGTACATATGATACAATCTCACAGACTACAGGTACATGTGATACAATCTCACGGACTACAGGTACATATGATACAATCTCACAGACTACAGGTACATATGATATAATCTCACAGACTACAGGTACATGTGATACAATCTCACGGACTACAGGTACATATGATACAATCTCACGGACTACAGGTACATATGATACAATCTCACGGACTACAGGTACATATAATACAATCTCACGGACTACATGTACATATGATATAATCTCACGGACTACAGGTACATATGATATAATCTCACGGACTACAGGTACATATAATACAATCTCACAGACTACAGGTACATATGATACAATCTCACGGACTACAGGTACATATGATACAATCTCCAGACTACAGGTACATATGATATAATCTCACGGACTACAGGTACATATGATACAATCTCACGGACTACAGGTACATATGATACAATCTCACGGACTACAGGTACATATGATACAATCTCACGGACTACAGGTACATATGATATAATCTCACGGACTACAGGTACATATGATACAATCTCACGGACTACAGGTACATATGATACAATCTCACGGACTACAGGTACATATGATACAATCTCCAGACTACAGGTACATATGAAATAATCTCACGGACTACAGGTACATATGATACAATCTCACGGACTACAGGTACATATGATACAATCTCCAGACTACAGGTACATATGATATAATCTCACGGACTACAGGTACATATGATACAATCTCACGGACTACAGGTACATATGATACAATCTTACGGACTACATGTACATATGATACAATCTCACGAACTACAGTTACTTATGATACAATCTCCAGACTACAGGTACATATGATATAATCTCACGGACTACAGGTACATATGATACAATCTCACGGACTACATGTACATATGATACAATCTCCAGACTACAGGTACATATGATACAATCTCACGGACTACATGTACATATGATATAATCTCACGAACTACAGTTACTTATGATACAATCTCCAGACTACAGGTACATATGATATAATCTCACGGACTACAGGTACATATAATACAATCTCACAGACTACAGGTACATATGTTACAATCTCACGGACTACAGGTACATATGATACAATCTCCAGACTACAGGTACATATAATACAATCTCACAGACTACAGGTACATATGATACAATCTCACGGACTACAGGTACATATGATACAATCTCCAGACTACATGTACATATGATACAATCTCACGGACTACAGGTACATATGATACAATCTCACGGACTACAGGTACATATGATACAATCTCACAGACTACAGGTACATATGATACAATCTCATGGACTACAGGTACAATGATACAATCTCACGGACTACAGGTACATATGATACAATCTCACGGACTACAGGTACATATGATACAATCTCACAGACTACAGGTACATATAATACAATCTCACGGACTACATGTACATATCATATAATCTCACGGACTACAGGTACATATGATATAATCTCACGGACTACAGGTACATATAATACAATCTCACAGACTACAGGTACATATGATACAATCTCACGGACTACAGGTACATATGATATAATCTCACGGACTACAGGTACATATGATACAATCTCACGGACTACAGGTACATATGATACAATCTCACGGACTACAGGTACATATGATATAATCTCACGGACTACAGGTACATATAATACAATCTCACAGACTACAGGTACATATGATACAATCTCACGGACTGCAGGTACATATGATATAATCTCACGGACTACAGGTACATATAATACAATCTCACGCACTACAGGTACATATAATACAATCTCACAGACTACAGGTACATATGATATAATCTCACGGACTACAGGTACATATGATATAATCTCACGGACTACAGGTACATATGATACAATCTCACGGACTACAGGTACATATAACACAATCTCATGGACTACAGGTACATATGATACAATCTCATGGACTACAGGTACATATGATACAATCTCACGGAATACAGGTACATATGATATAATCTCACGGACTACAGGTACATATGATACAATCTCATGGACTACAGGTACATATGATACAATCTCACGGACTACAGGTACATATGATACAATCTCACGGACTACAGGTACATATGATACAATCTCACGGACTACAGGTACATATGATACAATCTCACGGACTACAGGTACATATGATACAATCTCATGGACTACAGGTACATATGATACAATCTCACGGACTACAGGTACATATGATACAATCTCACGGACTACAGGTACATATGATACAATCTCACGGACTACAGGTACATATAACACAATCTCACGGACTACAGGTACATATGATATAATCTCACAAACTACAGGTACATATGATACAATCTCACGGACTACAGGTACATATGATACAATCTCACGGACTACAGGTACATATGATACAATCTCACGGACTACAGGTACATATGATATAATCTCACGGACTACAGGTACATATGATACAATCTCGCGAACTACAGTTACTTATGATGCAATCTCACGGACTACAGGTACATATAATACAATCTCACGGGCTACAGGTACATATAATACAATCTCACGGGCTACAGGTACATATGATATAATCTCACGGACTACAGGTACATATGATACAATTTGACGGACTGCAGAGACATATGATATAATCTCACGGACTACATGGACATATGATACAATGTCACGGAATACATGTACATATGATACAATCTCACGGACTACAGGTACATGTGATACAATCTCACGGACAACAGGTACATATAATACAATCTCACGGACTACAGGTACATGTGATACAATCTCCAGAGTACAGGTACATATGATACAATGTGAAGGACTGCAGGGACATATGATACAATCTCACGGTCTGCAGGTACATATGATACAATCTCATAAATAGAAATATTAAGCCTCCACAGGCCTTCGGACAACAGACTTCCAAAGTACTAGTAGGATGCTGCGAAGATTACAGAAACACCTAATGACTTTAATATTCGCATTTTTTAATGCACCAAAGAGCAGAGATATAAATATATTTCAAACTCTTAACACACATGTATCATTTTAAACTACGCTAAAAGTCAGACAAAAACATTAACGATGCTGAACCATACAACTCAATGAGAAAAATCTACGAGCTTAGAAGCGCTCTTTGGGCCGTGTACGTTTTGCCCAGCAAATATTTGCAGTTGTGCAGACAATGGTCAAAATTATTCCGTATTATACCAAATGTACAACGATTTGGAAATTCAAAAGCACGCGAGTCTTCAGCAGAAAATTAACACCTCTTCTAAAATATAGATTAAACCTTGGGACAACAGTTCCATTAGATTCCCTAACATCTGATTATAGAAACTATTTAAGTAAACATTCAATACTTTCTTTAGGATTTTGAATTTTGACTTAATTTGGGTCTTACATAAATTCTCATGCATCCAACCGAAGTCGACAAAATAAAATGAATTTGAAATTAACTACTGCCTATTACACCCTAGTGATCAGACTAGCAATCTCAAGTGCGGCATTCCTCTCTGAACGGTAGCTTCAGTCAGAGATGCTAAGATGGCTTGCGGCACAAAATGGACGCTCAAGATATTTTTGGGCGGTTTCGCTTGGACGGTGTTTAAGAAAACTGGATTTCGGAAGCACTCGTGATTTACTTTGCATGACCTTGACTTCTCGTGGTCAGATATTCATGCCTGGAAAGAAGTAGTACGTGTACTGAACAAGTATGTATGTCTAAGGAGACCTGACGCGTCAATTGTGTCCAGGCATGGGCCAAATGTTAACATTTCTATTGCAATCTTAAACTGGAATTTCCGTATATCAGTTTATTTTAAGTATACATGAAAGGCAGATTTATTAATAATACCGCGTAAAAATATTGCTCATTTACTGGAGGAAAGGGTCGAAATGGAGAGCGAACATCTCTTACAACGAGGGAACCACTGACTATGCATTATCTACTAGGCTGATATATTTACGATATTCAACGCGTGGCCGTACTGCATTCTGCAGCTTTGAAACAGGTTATAAACTGACAGATGTCATTCTTATCATCTGGCCCGCATTTCGTGGCACTAATTTCTTCTTTCTTTTCTTATTCAATTTGCACGTATTATTTTGTTTTAGAGAAAATGTATATTGTTGATGTAGGCCGCGCATTATTGTTCAATAACCGATGTAGGTTCTATATTTACTCAGAAGAGATCCTGACTGACTAACGTATTCGTCACAATACAACTATAATGCTTCAACAGAATTCACATTACTATCTCATGTGTTTTAATGAAAGAATACTAATGTGCTGATAATAGTGAGGGGGTATTTATCTGTTTATTTTGGCAAAAGGGATTTGGTTGGTTATTTTTTGCCACCCTTGCCATATCTGACGGTATATGATTTTTTTCCAAATTTCATTACGTATATTTAGTCATATTTAAGAATGCATCACATCTTGTCATGTTAAGCTCTACTTTTTTGTGTCTTAAATACGTATCTTGATGCGGCAATTTTGATGTTATCACACAAAATGCACAAACCGCACACAAATAAAACAAAATGTGTCGCTGTAAATTACATCATATATGTCAATAACAGACAAAAAAGTTAAAATCGGACGCCTTTTTGCTTCGTTGGCCCATACCTTGTTCTCCTTATTCGGCATAATTTGTTTTGCCCAAAATTTAAAATCACTTAGTAATCGTACGATCTCCTAGCACTTTGTTAATATTGATTAAGCTAAAAGAGATTTGCTAAAAAAATAATATGCTAATTTCCAAGATCTGCCGAAGATTCGAAAAATTATTCGTGCATTTTTGCAACAAGTAGCCTCGCGTGACTTCCTAGCTAGGACAATCATACCTTGATTATGTTTTATCGTACTTTTTATCAGTTTGCACTTTTACTCCGCATAACGTACAGATTTATGAAGATCGTTTTCTCCAGATTATCCAAATTTGGGGTAAGATATTGTTTTTTTTGTATTTGCTATAAGCAATCTTTCGGTCAACATATTTAAAGGCCTAAGGAAAAAAAGCCTTAAAGGTAGCACCATCAACATTATAACTGCATATTTACAAAAGACATATATGTTTATACCGCAATGAGACATTTGTTTTCATATTGGCGACTTCTAGCCTATTGTTGGAGGAAGACACCTGACTTATATGTGGGCAGAACCACCGGCACACCGCAGGTTAGCTGAGAAACATATTTTTATATAACATTCGAATTATTTGCCCCTTTTAACGTATATAGTTTCAAACTACTAGCATTTTCCAACGTATCTATTACAAATTGTATCAATATTTATAAACTTTGTTACCTCGATTTTACACAACCGAACATAAATATGTAGGTAATATATAGAGATATTATTATTTATTAGTATATTTGAAAATTATTAAAGTGACTTCCCCTTTAGATCTCCGATCTACTTTTCCAAAATACCATATAAAGAGCTGGAGATTCATGTTTGTGTTCAAATAGAAAGTAGCAACATGATGAGTAGAGTTTTCGTAGGCAGAATTCTGTTTGTCATTCTGTTTGTCGGTAAGTAAAATATGTAACAATTAAAAACATTATTATTAAAACTGATCAAACTGTGTTGCATAAAATTGAATTTATAGGCTACATTGGGAGTCTGAAACAAACAAATATATGATATTTGATATATGATATATGATATTTGTGGATTTTCTTACATGGAGTATTTTTCGTTTTAATTTACAATGTATGCGTTCTCTATCTTGAGTTTTTGCATATCTATGTATTTCTGCTCCATAATTAAGGATTGTTGCAACTAGCGTTTCAAATAGTTTACATTTTTGTTTTGCTTTTTGGTCTAATTGATTATATACTATAAATAGTTTGTGCAGGGCATATAGTAAGTGTTGTGCGATGTGTTTCCGTGTTCTGTTTCAGTGTCCATTCTTATGTAGCATGATGCCGAGATATTTAAATGCTTTAACAGTCTCTAATATGTTATTACTATATGTAAATTGGTATTCTGTTTGCCGGCCCTTTCCAAATATCATAGTTTTACTTTTGTTAACGTTAATCTTAAAATTCCATTTTAACAATAGTGTTGTATATCGTTAAGCATTGATTGTAAAGCTGCTTGTGTTTCTGCAAACAACACCGTGTCGTCTGCCTATAGAAGCATAAATATCTGAACATTTTCTATAGTTACTAATCCATCAATATTTTGATTGATATTATTAATTATATCATTAACGTAGTACAGAAACATCAGGCTGGAGGTCGGATCACCTCGGTTGTGCTTCCCTTTTATCTTACTGCAGCTTTGACTGAGTTACACATACATTTTATAGCGTTAACAAACTTTGAACTGACGTTTTCATTCAGTAACTTACATAAAGGTGGTTTCTGGTAATGTTATCATAACATTTTTCAAAATAAATGAAGCAGCAATATAGTTTCTTTTTCTGCTAAACGTTTCGCTATGATAGCGTGTAAAATAAAAATACAGTCGAAAGTGGATTTATTTTTTTTGGAATCAAAATTGATTTTCAGATAATTTATCGTTATCTTTGCTCCATTGTACACATCTATTTAGTAGAATTTGCGAGTAAATCTCCGATAGAATATTTATCAATGTTATTCCTTTATAATTATCTGGATCACCAATGCTTCCACTTTAATACACCGGTAAGAGATGTTCTATTTGGTTGTATGCATGTTTGTATGTTTCGGCTTCAATATTACCATTACCTGTACTTTTGTTATTATTTTGGTTGTATACCGCCCTTTTATCTCTTCTCTGGATATTTCAGCGTCAAGACAATTGTTGTTTACATCTGCGTTCTGCTCGTTAAGATCTGGTATTGTATTAACCTGGTTTTCACCTGTATACAGCGATTTAAGATGTTCAAAAAGATCATTTACAGAACGACTATCTGATAAATAATTGTTTGCCTTTGTTACATTTTCCCCAGAATGCTCTCGAATTGTTTTTACTGAATTCTGTTAGTTCGTTTCCTTCCACTGGTTTAAACCTGTATTTGCTTTTTCTTTTTATGTGATTATATTCTGCTCTGGCATCGATATAATTTTGTCTATTTTGATCACTTTTGTTTCATATAAAGGCATTTCTTGTTACATTAAATTGTTAAGGTGCGAAGTGGCAATCTTTATTAAACCATCTTTGCTTAGTTCGTTTATGTATATGGTTAATATTTTGATATACCGGATATTGTTCTTGTAATTGTTGTTCTTCTTCTTCCAATAGTGTTATAAATAAGTCGACTATTTCAATAATACTCGACTTTGCGTCTGTTAAGCTTGATGTCATTGTCGTAGTCGTTGACACTTTAGATAGAAAAAAATGTATTGACTATTACATTCCGTTTACGTTTAGTTGTATTGTTTTCGCGCAAGTTTAGGATGGAAAAAATAAAGAACAGATATAATATAATATGATAAAATGTAAAGAAAATGAAAAATTAGAAATCGCCGTTGAGAGGCTCCAAATATTTCGTTTAAAATGCGGCATCTGTGTGATTAATCAAACAAATCGAATATGGTAATTAGATAAGCACAGCTATTAAGTTTCCCAGCTTGAAATACCTTAGCTATCATATAACAGTAAGCACCTGCATCGGGAGTTAAAACTGATTAAATGAACTAATATACAGACAAATTAACTAGCAGTATAATAAACTTTCAACATATGTACAACAAGTACAGTAGTATCATGAAAAACTAGAGACATGAAAAAGAGCAAGCCTTACAATGGTTTGTTGTAAAATAACTTTGCAAGAATTTGGGCTCATTTTAAGGTTACTGGATAGTGACAAATGAGTTAGTTGCAATCACTCTGAAAAGTTTAGTATAGTTTATATATGAGCTGTAGATTATACAAAACAAAAAAAACAACAAAACATCAGTGAGTTACCATTGAAATAATAATTTTATTGCCTCATGTGTATGGTTGATGTAAACAAGCAATGTTGCCATTTTTAGACATTAACTTTATTATATCTTATCAAGTATATTTTTGTGAAAAAAGGGTAAACAAGCCTATATGGCAGTTTCTAGCATTCAGCACAAATAAAGCTTTCATTTAAAACCAAACAAGACTATCCCTGATGTGATAATTACAAAAATATCTCATAATGAATAAAAATAAAATAATTAATTAAACTTAAAAAAATATAGAAAACCTATCAGAAAATTCTTTATTTAGATGCAGAGTTCTTTAAACTTCAAATATAGATAGAACTTTTTATTCTGGTTAAAGTAACTACAAAAAGTGTATGTGTTACCATGCTGAAGAGCTATGGCTTGTCAAATATTATCAATTAAAAATATGCATAAAAAATCACTTATGTTTTATTTGAGATGTAGTAGTCTTTAAACTTTACACATAGATAGAAATCATTTTGTTGTACATATAAAAAACAAAAA
This sequence comes from Sinonovacula constricta, assembly GCA_007844125.1. Taxonomy (NCBI): domain Eukaryota; kingdom Metazoa; phylum Mollusca; class Bivalvia; order Cardiida; family Solecurtidae; genus Sinonovacula; species Sinonovacula constricta. The sequence goes on from CM017567.1 coordinate 31,852,379, forward strand.
GGTAGATTTTACCTAGTAAAATTTAAGAATTCGAGCTTATTATATGTGAAAAATACAATTTAAAAAAAATGTAAAATATCACTCATATTTTTTCTTTTAATGCACCGGTCTGAACACTTAACACATATGTAGAACAAGTAGATTTTTTGGTAACAATCAGGATGAAAGCTGGTTAAATATATATATATATATATATATATATATATATATATATATATATATATATATATATATATATATATATATATATATATATATATATATATATATATATATATATATATATATATATTTATTTATTTGGCAACAAACTAAACACACAAACTGGCATACGTTTTGTATTTAGTTGCAAAAGTCTCAATACAGTACATAGAAAATAACAAGTATATATGATACATTATATGATACAGTTCATCCCAAAACCAGATTCGTGCAAATCTACAAACAAGAAAAGTGGCAGAGCCACTATAGGATACCCCATGCAGAAATTTAAGGTGCAGCACAACGCCGTGAATGCGGGATAGTTCAAATCTCAACCAATCTGCGCGATCGTCTGCGCAGACGCTCCAAATTCGTCATTATCCAGTAACCTTAAAGTTAAGTCCTAATGCGCAATGAGTAATAAACCACCAGCGTGATATACATGTATTTTAAGAGACAAATGTCAAATATCCGAAGATATATCAGTGCATCGATGATTTGTTTATGGCACATTTATGGCACATTTTTAAGTAAAAATTATATACAGTAAAACCTCACTAACAGGTTCTTTTTAGAGTGTCACCCTAAGAGAGGTGGTCCTCTTAACAATTCATTACACTGTTGCTTAAATCTAACTTTTAATGTTACATTTTCTTTAAACTGTATTTACATTTAAGTGTACCTAATGTGTTATAGATTATTTGTTTTAAATGTCCTTTTTATAATAACTATTATAATAATTATATATATATATATATATATATATATATATATATATATATATATATATATATATATATATTTATATATATATATATATATATATATATATATTATAATAATTTAGTAACTGTTCAAGGATATAATTAATCATTAAAATGAAATAACTGTCTCGGATCCCGGGTAGCGGGGTGCCCACCTTTCCGGGGTTGTGGGACATTAGACAAAAAGAAGAGAAAAACGGTCATGAACAGAACAGAACAGAACATATGTTTTATTGACGTAAACTTTGAAGCTTCTTGTCAACATACATAAACAGATAAAAGTAAGTGAAATAGGACAACAGTGTAATTAGGTAAAGCTATGTTAACAGGTGGATGGAGGATTGTACTTAAATTTATACATATAAGTTTTAAGTTATTATACAAATTGAATACAGAGGAAATAAAATATATTCTGCAATATTACCAATATCGTATTTATTACATGGTCATGGAAATAGTGCCCTTCATAGCGCCTTGACGCAGTTATCTGGATGGTCCTGTAGATTGGTTTTATCGCCATTGTTACAATTATTTTTTATTATTGTATATATATATAATTATCATACATGTATATTCTTAAGCAAGATAGGATGAAGTTGGGTGTCATTTGAAAAAAACGTAACGGTGGTCTTCTAAAATGTGCATTTTTATTTTTATGTTTTACAATCTATCTTTTGTGAACAGATAATTATACTTTTTAAATCTCGATTTTTTATGTACTAATCTATAAACACAATGATGTTTAAACGGACAAACGAGTAAACAATGTCTTCATATTAAAAAGCAGACCATTTGAATTTGGCACTTTCTCGTGATTGTCACATTGCTTTATTATGGCATTTTCTTAAAAGTTTAGCTACCTTGACCTTTAATTTTTTTAATCGAAATGCGTAGTTTATTTTTAATATTATTCCCCAAGTAATACAACACTGTAACATTGTGATGCAAACAAATTTAGGCCGAAGATTGGAAAATGTAAACGTGTCATCCCGCCAACACTCTGTCTCGCATGACTGCGTACGCGGAACTAATATAACATATCATAATCCTGTGAGTTTTTCAACTTATTTTAAGGGCGTCCAATTTATCGCTTTCGTACATTTGCAATTTATGTTAAATTATACAGAGGATTGGATCTTGGTAATAATTGCTGTGTAGTTTTTGCAAGTTTCATAAACTAGTTGACACTCTTTTTCACATTTGGCACACAGGTTACACAATATTCTGTAATTAGCAAATCAACCACTGATTTCTGAAAACATTTTTACTGCATATTTTTGTTTTAGACAGCAAATCGTAACGTTGAATAATGATTAAAACAATGTAAAACATTCTTGATATTAAGCAGTCAATATATACGTAACAGTATCCGGAGAAATAGTCAAGACAAAATAACATCGATAAAATTTGCTCAAATGGACAAAATACCGCCCCCATCCCGCCAAAAAATACATGTGGTACTTTAGACAAAAAACCCGTTTTGCCAAGGGTTAAACATACCCCTGCCCTAAATTAACAGTTTTGAGTTCCTTAAAACCACTTGAGATAGTAACGCTCAAGAAAATATAAGGGTAGTTCCACGATTGGTTGGTCCGGTGTCAGGATTATGTAACTTGGTGTGGTATCATGACAGGTGTTCACGGCATGCTATACACAGTGAAGGCAGCACTATATCTGCTTCAAGTGGACACCGTCTCCAGATAACTGAAATACTGTTGGTGGGACGATTAACCCAATAAAAACAAACAAGCAAACTTGAGACAGTTATAATGTAATACGCTCAAACAGGAAAATAAAGAACACAAATCATATTGAAACTGGACAAAAATATATCAATTGATTAACGCCTTTGATAAACTAAAGTAAAATCCGATATTGTAAGGATACAATGGAGGATGCATAGTAAATGTTACGTTATGAGCTTTGTCTCTTTGGATTTTCTTAAATAAATAGGTTTTGCTTGGTTTAAGTAAAGTAAAAGTAGCAGTGTAAAATACGTAAAAAAATATCAGTCAGAAGTTTTATAGTATAAATCGAGAACATACATCGTCTACTGACGACATCAACAATTTTCCTTTCCTTAATTAACCAAAAAAATATGTGAGAATTTAATAATAATAAAACAAACAGATATTATTGCATCGAAATTGTAAACATCTGTAAAACAAACATTACGAGAGAATGTTCGCATTAGAATCTGTTTAAACGCGTTGTTATGTAAGCATAACAAACTACGACGATCTTCTGGCATTTTATGACGTAACATCAATTAAAATTGTATAGCACAAATAAATAATGCCTGATTTTGTCAGTAAGAAACTCAAAACTTGAAAGTTCGGACGTTCAATCGGTGCAGTCTATTTGTTAATGGTCATTCCCGTGTTAGGAGCGCCTTCTTTGCGCCCTTATGTGAAACTGGTGTTGTGTACATTTAACGTTTGTGATTTGCGCCTCTAAATTTGTAACTTGTAAAGTAAATGCTGGAAATTTCAAGTCAAGAAATACCAACCAGTATAAATAAAGTATGCTTGCAATTGTAAGACCGTGACGTTTAAGTGTGTCAACTTTTTACGAACCATTAAAAAGCCTGTAGATTTATATTTTTATTCGTACAGAACGTAGGAAACATACAGAACGGAAAATCACGGTGACAGAAAATAACGGATGTCGCGGTATTGTATAGGAATAAAATAACAATTATGAAGTACAGTGACAATAATAGACAATAATTATAATTAAAGAATTCTTAACAGTGATGTAGTTGTTTCCAAAAATAAAAGAAGTTTTGGTGGCCTGTTATAAAAAGTATAGACTTATATAATGTATTGCATTTATTACACACGATTCCGACGTAAGCTGGGTTAAGTCGGTCTTACGTAATTGCTGCAGCTAATTGCCGCAGCACTGAACTGACATGGGTGTTTATTGTACGTTGGCAACTGTGTCCACAGCTGTAAGCGTGATGTGACCGGGTCTAGGTAGGAAAACGGGCGGAGAAGGTGCTCTGCAGGGTGAAGTGATATCATGTTGTTAACTAGATGACAATTCGTTATCAGGAGACATGACCCATCCCCTCTATCCTAGTGCGAGCGCAATCACGAATCACATCTTAAGTCGTTTGGAGATAATACGTTAAACTAAAGAAACGCCGTGTTAATTTTACTTAAAATTTAAATTGTAAATTAAATTGTAAATTGTATGTGCCGGAAATGTTAACGGGTTCAAATGTAATGTTTAAGTATGATCGGAATAAGTTGTGTTTTTAAAGTAAGTATGTAATTAGATAGCGGGATTTAGCATATGCGGAGTTACATTTTCTAAATTAACATTTGAAGTAAAAATGCATGATTGAAAGTTAGAAATAGTAATAAGAATAATGGCGGATTACTCATTCCGTACTTTACCACCGAGTGTTGTGGTGGGTGTGCGCCCTGCAGTACGAAGTACGCCGACCTGGGAACAAATCTGTGGAAGTGCCAGTTATAAAATCGCGTGGTTGATCGGAGAATCACCGGCGTCGCAGCGATGAGCGGAAAAACGTCGCTGTCTGGGTAGAAAATCCGCGATTTTCCGCGCTAAAAATGTCCGCGGTGATCGGGCGATATTGTTAGAATTACTTGGTCTGATCTATAGGGAAGAGAAATGTGTTCATCATTGACATGCGTTTATTATTAATAGAACTTACTGCAAATATTGTTGTTAATAATAACCTTAATAAGTGCATTACACACAATTAATGAATTACTCAATTAATAAAATATGTTTATTTTTTTAACGTATCACTTTAAATAACTATTAAATTAACTTTTGATTCATCAATTGTACGAGGCAACGTCTCGCACACATTGTAAGACAAAAAAGAACATCGCAACTGACGATTTTGGTACATTTATAACGTGCATTCAGTCCAGAACTCGAACCCGGGAGACTTCGCTACAAACAGAGCAAACCGTACCAAATTCTCAGATTAAACATCCATTAAAATCACCCTGTTACAGAAATATTTGCGAATTGTTGCTTTTCCCCGTAGTAAATTATTGTCCTAATATACACTAAAAATATTAGAATTTTATTAAGTACAAAATATTGCATAATATAACTAAAAAAACAAAACATGCACCATTACTTATCAATTAGCCGGTGGTCAAAATCTATGTGAATAAAATGTAAAAATTTAGTCGAAATGTATATATAAATTATAACATATATTTTAATTACACAAGACATAATTAAGCATTGGTTCAATTATATTCAATTATATTCGACAGCCACCGATGGCGCCATCCGGTTTGCATCCATGTTTGGTGACCACATGGTCCTACAGAGGGCGCCAAAACGTGCCGCAGTCTGGGGCTACGCTGACGTTATAGGGGATCACGTGACTGTCCGCAAAAACGGCGTGCTGATGGGAGAGACTATGGTAGTGAGCGGTAGTGCTAATAGTAAGACAAGGTGTTGTTTGCAAACACGACTTTTTGTTTCTGGCGCAGTCAGCAAGAAGGAATGCGACTCAGATGGATAGAAATGTCAGATTACATCACATACCGTATTGTTCCTGTTAAAGGTCTGCAATATGTGTGTATGTCGGGGGTGGGGGTGGGGCGGTAACGTCAGGTTTATTTAGTTAATTACAGAGGGTTTATTTAGTTAATTACATTATTTTGCGTGCGACCTGTGTATTCTTTGTACTCATTGCGTGAGTTCGAATCTCAACTGGGACGAGAACTTTTGTGTGGGGTGATTTTCCAGGTAACCTGCGGTAAACCAGTGGTTCTATCCAGACATAAGCCTTGGGTTCCCTCCACCAATAATTAGCTGGATGTCGCCAATATGACCATAATCGTGTCGGTGCGATGTAACAAATACAACAACAACAAAATAATAAAACAACCAACTTTTTGTAAAGATATTGCTTGGGTCTAATTAATTTCACCAGCTGGTGGATTTTAGGTGCAATGGTGTTATCCAATTTCCAAACACAATCTGACGCAGACACATATTTAGACATTTACAGCTTTAGCACATAAGAAGCAGAACTTAAAATTATGGTCTTACCATCATAGTTCGACACACAACTATTCAAAACGTCAAATGACCAGCCGGTTAATTTAGCGACCAAATACAAATAAATTATTATTGATCTTAATTTGTAAATCAATAAACAGTACAAGATACACATGAATCTGTTGAAACTTTGATAAATTTAATGCAGTTGTGTTGTCGCAATATTCTGTAATTTCACTTTTAATGTTAAATAATACAAATTAATCGCATTACAACTTGGCCTGTGTTTGTTACTAAATGAATAATCCCAATGCCTCTACTTTGACAGTTTCATATTTTAAGTGCTGCAATCATTGATATAAATTAAATGTGTTGGTGAGTTAAATGAAAGATTTGTAATGCAATAACTAGCTCTTTTGGTGGATTTGTTAAATTCCATATCTCCATGCATATTATCAAATCAGAGAGGACTACTTAAAACCAGTATCTGAGTTGGTCCATCTTTAAAAAATAGACAGATTCGTCGTATATTGTTGGACCATGTTGCAACATAAATTAGTTGTATTGTACAAATTGGCATTCATTACACTGAACGTCGTTGCATTTTAGCTAGATTTGACAAGTGTGTGAGTATAATGTGGGATGCTTTACTTTAATGGTTGCAGACCTCCAAGTTCAGGATTGCTTTTTTGTCATGTGAAAATAAATTAACCAATTTTTCCTTATTTTATTCAATTTTACACCTTTTTACAGGAAATAAAGTAAGTTTCCTGTCATGTAAATTTATCACAGTTTAGTTTTGATAATATCCCGAACATAAATATACAAATCAAGCATAACCACAACATAGTAAACGTCCAAAGTGTGTCGATTATTGGGTAAGGTGGCTTTCCACTCCTTTTGCACCACCTACGCTCCTCGTTTACGTTATATTGTTCACGTGACACATTCAAGTTTGAATTTAAATTTAGTGTAATAAGTTTCCTCTGTACACAAACATTAGATAACGTATCTGCATGTTTAGCTGATTTACGATTTTTCCACGTGCTTTTAATAGATTCTATTGGCACTTGGAAGCTACAGTTACTTCCGGAGAGTCATCCAGGTCCTTACAGCATCGTCGTGACGTCAAGTGAGGGCAGAGTCACCATTAAAGACGTCAAGTTTGGTGACGTCTGGTTATGCTCTGGTCAGCGCAACATGCAGTTCGAAATGAAGAAGGTATATCGTTATTTGATTAAAAATATAAATCAAATATTATACTTATAATGCTGCAAAACAGTAAATTAGTGTAATTGTTATGTCAATGCGGTTTATACACACTTATGTTACGTAATGATGACGTCATATTTTCCAGATCATTGATAGCCAGCAAGAGATCAATGACGCAGTGAAGCACCATGACATTCGAATGTTGTTCACGCTGCTGGAAGCTGAGGATGCTCCACAGACTGATGCCAAACTCAGATTTCCATGGACCAGGCCAGTCAAAGGTTAACAATAGAAACAATGTTCCCATTCCTAGCCTCAATGTCACCTTAAGCTGTTCATTTATTATACGTATACATGTGACGTAGCAGTTTGTTTGAGGTAATGTTAGTTTTAATTTTATAGGTTCAATTTTTTATGAAGCAAAATCATGAAGGAAAACAGGGATATGTTCCGATAAAAGCAATGTTGTATTTGTTGATGTTATCGTTGTTGTTCTTCTCCTTTTTATTTTCTTCCCATTCTTTTCTTCTTCTTCTTCTGCTTTTTCTCCTAAAATACCAGCTAGGTCTTCTTTTGTGAAGTGACTGTTTGAATGTTGACGAAAAAATGTCTATATAATCTTAAAGCGGAATTATAAAATGTTAAAAATTAAATGACTGTTTGGAACAGTTGAACTAGTTCTGTAATTGATAATACTTTTTGCAAATCGACGATATCGGTAGATCGAAAGTAAAATATCGATGATATATCAATATATATTGACACTTTTTATCTTTAAACAATAATTTCCTCGTACCTTCCACTCTTCCTTTATATATGGATGAAATCGTTCAGCGTGTGTCTAAAGAAATGAAGAATACGAATTCTTGAACCCTTTCGTTCGTTTGTCATAAGTACATGCCCTTTTAAACTAGGGCTTTTGAACAAAGCAATTTCTTTGAAAACCAAGTATTAAATCACACCGGTTGTATGTAAAATTTGTAAGGTTGACCTAATACACAAACACCATTTTCTGCAAGAATAATTTATACCAATATCTTGGCAATTAAAACGATAATTTCTACCGCGTTCGTTCGATTCCCTTTCGAGGCGTAAGATTTGGTATGAGTAAGGCTTCCAGCTGACTTGCGGTGCGCCGGTGATTCAACCCAGACATGTTTCTAGGGCCTTCCTTCACCAAAATGGTTGCTATAATGTATTCAAAAAACACAAAAAAGCGGTAAGGTCTTTTTACAACTTTTCCTAGATGATATTATTTTTTTTAATTCACCGACACTTAAAATGATAGTTATACACATTACACATACATATATTGTGTACACCTTAGGCCTTTATTGACTCATGCAAGTATCCATAGAATCAAAGGAGAAACTGATGAATAATCCAAAGATGTCTAATGTGTTGAAAATGTAATACTTAAGTTATACAATGTATGCTCGTGAAGAATGAAAATTATTAAATAATCCATGACAATTTTGATAGGAATCATTGATGAGTTCTCGGCCGTCTGCTTCCTGTATGCACGTGACCTCCAGAGAACGCTAAAGTATCCAATCGGACTGATCCTTTCTAGCTGGGGCGGGACTGCAATCGAAGTTTGGAGCCCTCCGGAAGCTTTAACACAATGTCCCCTCGGTAACACAGTGGATACAAGTTCTAGGTAGGTTTCCTTCATTTTCTTTCCTATTTATAACGGTAATGTGCGATAATTTGTCTCTATTACATACATGTAATAGTAGCTTACTCCTCTTTAGTGGCATTTGGACATCCTCTCTACATAAACAAATACGTTGTTAAATGTAAAGGCAATTTTGACTGCTACTTAGAGTGTAAACAAGCACGATGGGGAGTCCTGCTAATAACAGAAACTGACGTTAGAGCCGATTAACTGGGTTAGTTTCAAATGTGATCTCAAAAATGAACTACTCACATAGTTTTCTTATTTTAAAAATAGCTTATTGTGCAGCGTGGATCAAAAGGGTCCCTCGAACAATGTTGACGTTACGTCATAAAGTGCGCGAGAAGATTGCGTCCTAGTGATGTTTGTAACGGTTGCCATACAATTGGCTCACAGTGTATTGTTCTGATGTTAACGATTTAGTGGCACTAAGTTCTTTTTAATTAAATTTGCAAGTAATAATTTGTTTACCAGAAAGAGTATATTGTTGACCTTGGCCGAGCACAATTATTAAAAGAGATCCTGAATGATGTATTTGTCACATCTCTTTCTTAGTCTTTAAACAGGATTCATTTTCGTGGGTAGTGAAGTCGTGATTTAAAACCAAACGCACATATTTAAAAAAATAAAACTTGAAATAAAAGTAATTTGTAACATTTACGATGCAGCCATCTGTGTTGTTTGTTGTTCTGTTGTTATTGTTGTTTTAAGTTTTAGCCTAAATTGCATCTCGAAGGATCTTTTTTCGTTCACTAGAATTTATCTGGTTGTTTGAGCAACAAAAACGACAGTCAACTAAGAACAATTTTCAAATGGCATTCAGAACCATGAAATCTACAACATTTCCATGACTCTCATCGCCTTTCATATAATTGTAGGGCTTTCTATTTATTATTTACTTGTAGTTAAATGTGTCGTTTACACACACACACACACACACACACACACACACACACACACACACACACACACACACACACACACACACACACACACACACACACACACACACACACACACACACACACACACACACAAACACACACACATACACGCGCACACACGCACACCCGCACGCGAAATGAAGTCAAGACGCATTCGTCCTATTCGTAACGCCCATTTGGTTGTCCGCGACGTCATTCTTTTGTGTTGTTGCCGTACGGTTTATATGTTTCATCGTTTTTCTGTACTCCTCTGACCCCTGTAGTTTCTCCACCCCATTATTTGACAGTCAATGACGCCATGATCCTTCAAACTGAATTGTTCATCCCTGGGTCCTGGTATCTTGTTCGAATCCTAAAAAAGATTTAACAGCTGTCTCTGTTTGAGTCTGTCTTCTGTCTCGCCAATGTATATGAAAATCTGACAGCGTGAACAGTGGATGGCGAAAACTACATTTCTTGACTTGCAGTTGATTTTGTTCCTCATGTTATGTCCTTCCACTCGATAATTGTAAACTGCCTGCCTCCATGATGTATGGGCAAATCGCGTATACCATTATGTATGATAAAGAATTGCATTTTTGTTTCTTTTGAACGAGAATGTCTTCCAGGTCGCTATCTCCATTCGGAACGCCTCGAATAATTTACGAATCATTTCAAAGATGTATGGAACCCCGCTAAAATAAACATATCGGTGCCTTTGACATCACCAAAACAACAAAGACAAATGTTTTGTTATCTCTACTGAAAATGCAGTAACATTTGTATATCTAACGATATGTGAACAGTTAAATGAAAGTTCATAGGATGACATAGTACTGTATGCTACACCTATCGCTTTTGACGAACTTTTTATGGCGTATTCTTCTTACGACGAACAAAACCATCATCAGCCTGTCAGTATCATTGTACCAGATTCATCCGGATGATGACTGTCTCTAGGACGGAAGTATCCGAGAAGTTTCGATTGTGCACTTGGTCTGTATCAGACTACAGGCGGCTCCATAAATATGTTCGACATTTTTCTGATATATTATACAAGTCTTGTTAAAGACAATGATTTTTGTCGAAAACAACATAATTATCGTAGGGCATCATTTTGTATATTATCAGATAAGAAGGCTTTTCGTATTAGTTATATCAAATTAATGTGTAATTTGTGTAGCTAATGTGCAAAAAGCGTGTTCATTACAAGTCTATAAAATATGGAAAAACGGGGTCGCTGTATAATTAAACAAAAATAGCAAGAGTTGATGAAAATGATAATTGTACGCCGCGGCAAGATGACACCGTTTATATTTTCCAATCTTCAGCCGATCTTGGTTTGTGTCACATTATTTGGAGAGTAAAAAACCGACTTATGTCGATTTTACAATTATATTTCACGGGCCAATGAAGCGAAATCATTAAGAAAATGTAAACATTAATCAATTATGGAAAACTGTCAAACTTAAGTTGTGAGCTTTTTAGTATGAAGAATGTGCCTTTACCCTATGGCTTTAAGTCCTATTTATGTGCGTCCGTGTAAAACCATTGTGTTTATATACAAAAATATTGATATTTTGAAAGTATGATTTTCTGCTCAAGAGTAGATAAGTTTACATGAAAATTAAATATTTAGAATATGCACACTTCTCAATAAACGACGGAAATTAAAGAAATAAAAAAGATAGGAAAAAATATGTTTTCAAAGTTTTCATCAGTATAATCGACAAGTACTCACAAATGACTCTCCCACCTCATCCCTTTTTGATGTTTCATTTGTTTTGTTCCTTGACTTGACATTTGACTGTTTAATTGGTTCTGTATTGTGTCTTTACTTTCAACTCGGTTTCAGTGCCGTGTATAATTGTTTAAACAAACAAAACATGTATCGACGAATTATATATATATATATGTATATATATATATATGTATATATATATATATATATATATATATATATATATATATATATATATATATATATATATATATATATATAATTTCGTCGATACATGTATACAGTAAAACCTCACGAAGCGGCACCTCTAAGCAGCGGCTACCTCTAAGCAGCGGCAGTTAAATTTCCCCCCAGTAGTTTTCAGCGCATTTTAACTTCTAAGCAGCAACTTCTCCGCGAAGCGGTAAGCGGCCGTTTGATTCTCTTCCATGAGGCTAGTTTAACCTCTGCGTAGCAACTCCAGTGCAGCTGTTTTTAGATCTGTCTGTCGCGTACACCAGAAATGTCACGCGGTCGGCAAATCACTGCTTGCACCCTGTTGAGAAGGTGTTAATTGGAATAATTGGAATTTTGTGAGATTTTTTCAGTTAACAAAAAATATTTTGTGAAAATCAAATGCTCGGTCCTAACTATCGGAAATGACCTTAAAAGTAGGTTGGGAAGGGTCTTTTCATCGTACTCTAAGTTTCTCACGACTACTCCTTGTTTAGTAAATTATCTTGCCAAAGAGCAATCATCTTGGACTGGTTTAAAGATTGAAGACCTTTCGATTATGAAACCAAGGTCCTACCCCTTTACCGCAGAATTTTGAAGGGGATATCCGCCAATATTCAATTTTTAATGTACAGATTACAACACTGCATATGCCTAAATTTGCTAATGTGTATGCACAGACACGTTTGTTTTACATGTATTTAATTCACATTTCTCGTATACAATTTGGAAATTATCGATCTCAAGTCACAATTATCAAGTTACAAATTTTATGGTCGCTTACAATTTACAAGTTACAAATCTCAAAATCACAAGTCTCAAGTCACAAATTACTAATGAACACGTTAAGAATTGACAACATTCAGACGCTAGGTGGCGGTACCACTTAAATATAGACGTCACTTATCTAAAAATAAAACGGAGTATCATAAGTTTAAAATGGAATGGAATCGTAAAGGATTCTTCAAAAGAGATGCAACAGAAAGCAGTTAACTTTATTTGATGTCAAATTGAATGCCTTGTCTTTGGCCAAAAGTAGTTAATAATGCATATATTAAAATTCTGCAAGTAATTTTACCATATAAGTCTTTGTTTCCTTAAAACTACATTTAATGCAATTTAATATACGTATCGGACCTTTCAAGAAGAACAGACGATCTCAGTCGCATTCGAATTTGTTTAAAATGCATTGGAATTGAACTACATCAACAGGGGTACGTGATGTAGTGAGTATGCTTTCCTCAGATGTATCTCAGTTGCTAGAATACCTACCTATGAAGCAGGAGGTCTTGGGTTCGACCCCCGCCCTCGGTAATTGGAGCAGAAACAGGCTGATGCCTGGCTAAAAATAAGGACGGTTAAAAGCTTTCTGCCCAGAAACACCAAATGGTTGAGCCCCTGATTACGGAGGAGGTCTTTTGAATTAGGCGGAGTGGGGGTGGGGGCGTGGGAGGGTGACGGTGCTGTAAAACCCGAGGGATAAATATATACGAACAACATTTGAACCGCTTCATACAGTTTGAGGAAACAGTAGAGACGTGTAAATATGGACCGACTTTTATTAGTGCATGTCTACTAAAGTTCATGTACGAATGATTATAAATACATGTATCACGCATTTTTCTTAATGTGCCACAAACAATAACTCAATATATAATGTAAATGTGAAAACAAATCTGTGATGAGTCATTTAACAATAAGAGCAAGCAAACCCTACAGGAACCTTGGAACGGTCAGTCGGCAATATACATATATATTGATTTCCAGTTAGGTACAGAATAATATCCCTAAAATTGTGTAAAAATAATAGGCCAACATGTGTCCATTTCTGTCGGTAAGAAACTCGAAACTTGAAAGTACAGATGAACGCGGGCTAGTTCAAGCAGTACATTCTATTTATAGATGGCCATTCCCGCGTTAGAAGCGCCCTCTTGCGTCCTAATGTTGAACTGGTGTTATACAGTGTACATTTTACGTAAGAGATTTGTAACTAGATTAGTAACTTTTAAATTAGTTTCTAGAAATGTAAAATGTACTCGTGTTTTTTGCCCCGCGATTGGTAACTTGTAAATTGTATATGCGGGAAATGTGATATTGTTCAAATGTAATGTTGAAATGTGAACATTTTTATGTGATATATGAAAGTAAGGATGTAATTAGATAGTGGTATTTAGAATGCGCGATGGTTGCAATTTACAGATTGACATTTGAAGTGAGAAATCCGTGTATTGAAAGTTAGAAATAGTAATTAGAATATTGGCGGATATCCCCTTCCATAGCAGAAAGTGTATTTTTGTTTTCTTGTATCTTTGTTTTTCTCGACAATTTACGTTCCGTCTAATCTCACTATGCAAATGGTAACGGTTCGTAGTTTCTATTCCTTATGCTTGTGTCCACAGATTCGCTCATACATTTTATTTACATGGCTACGCGTTTCTAAAATGTTGTCAATAAATATCCCAAAAAAGTCAATATCTTTTGCAGATTCCAACATATACATTTAATAGTACTATACTGTCATATGAATTAAGACCAGACATGAATGCACAATTATACGCGAAACGAGAAAAAAACAACACATTACTGGAGCCAACATACCATTGCATTTTGGTTTTAGATTGTGGCCGACGGAGCCATCCGTTCTCTGGAATTCGATGATAAACCCCTACACCCCCATGACTATAATGGGGGCCATTTGGTACCAAGGTAGGTAATGCAAGGTATTTTACATCTTAACGATTTGCTACATCTTTTAATAGTCACATAAGGTTGAATTTGTCTTTACTTTATTTTTTACGTAATGATCTTTATGTTCACAGTAAGATATTAAAAATGAGGCGCTTTTTAAAGAAAACTTTCTATATGCGAATGTGGATTTTCATATGAAAACAATATGTATAAAATATAAATAGAAATTATAAACCTTATATGCAAATAAGGACCAGTTATCGCTATGCAATGACGTTTACAAATCTAGGAGAAACCAACTCTAGACAGCCTGACCTGTACGCGTGTCAATTTCCTGCAATGATCAACTCCTGGAGAAACATCTTCCACACACAGTCTGATGGTCAGACAGACGATAATTTCCCCTTTGGATTTGTTCAGGTACGTTTATTTCCACCTTTTGAAAGTAACCACAAAATCCAATTAGTATCTCCTCGGATAATACCGAGTGCGAGAGGCAGTCGTTGCCGATAAGTTACGATTGCATATGACTGCCGTTCGCAAAATATCGGTCCATTACATGCACGATCGAAAAGGAACCAATGTGTTACGATTGTCTGAATTGATTTAAATGTCAGTTTTACTCGAAAATAGATAGGTATATCTTGGTTGGCAATAGAAAATAAATCATTATTACTGCTCTGCTTTTATAGAAAGATTAGTTTGTTTACTTTTAGTAAATATCAGTAAATAAAGGTCTGGCTTAATTGAAATCAGTATTATTAAACCAAATGTTTTAGATGGTGGTAGTATGGCTTAAAAGCATTTGTCTTGTGCCTCAGCTGGCCCCTTACCGCCCTGAAGACTCGATTGGTAAATTCCCTCCAATGAGATGGGCACAAACAAATAAATGTGGATACACTCCGAATGCCCTGATGCCCAACACGTTCATGGCTGTTGCGATTGACCTGCCGGATTTAGGTTCCCCTTATGGAAGGTATGACAAGGCCTTGGCAGAAGATGGCTTTTATACAATATCATTTAAGAAATATTTACTTAAGATGTGACATATCCAGGAACTTCATAAGGGTAACAATAATTTTTATCAAATCATTTGAGTTCAATACTTTGAAAAGGTTATGTATGAATTGATAAGTCTTGGTGCGCCGGCGGTTCTCCTGAGACATTTGCCTTGGGTTATTTACATCTAAGGATGTCTAGACCTGACCAATTTGACCATTATTGGTTCGGTTCGATGTATTTTAAATCTGAATAAATCCGACATTGGAACTGGATTGTACGATATCCTTCTATGGGTCCACTTAAACTACAGAGTTTTAAATCCAGGTCGTGACTTATCTAACATTAGTGGATTTGTTGTTTTTGTCTTTGATGTAAATCGCAACTACAAAACTCTTGTAGTTATAGAGACGTCCACCTCGTAGTAGAGGGAGATCCCAAAAGGTGAGTAAAACCACAATAGGTCAGACGCAACACACCTTCAAATGACAACTGGGACTTAAATCCACGCCGTTAGTGAGTCCGATAAGTAATAAATCTGCCCGTTAGGTCACTGGCGCCATTAAAAGTAGTGGTACACCTGCACTATTTACGCACAGTTTATGAAAAAGATAGTTCAGAAACTACTTTGACCGTTTTATTTGTAAAATTTCTTTCAGAAATAGAAGTTCTCCGAACTATACGGAAAGAGTCAAACATGATGCAAATATGGCGATTTGGGGATTTCAATATTAATGTTTAACGGTCTGACGATATTTAGCATGCGTTAAAAAAACACAAGTGCATAGCATGAGATACTTTTACTGTAAAATAGGTGGCTGTTGTCTCAGCCTTCCCTTAAATCTGAAAAAGGATTATGTGCCACTTAAAGAAAAGCATCAACAACAATAATTGCATATGTTCTAGCATCCATCCCCGTTACAAAAGCCAGATTGCTGAACGCCTAGCTTTAGGTGGATTGTCAGTGGCGTATGGGAACCAGAGCGTGGTGTTCAACGGTCCGTTCCCTACCCATGCCTTCTTGGATGACAGACAACACTTGTTGACCATCACCTTTGACAACGGTAAAGCACAGCTGAAACAATACAACACACAGGGATTTGAGGTATTGTTTGTAAATATTTGCCTGGCATTCATAGAATATTAAAACTTTAACTATGCTACTATGTTGATTCTTGAATTTACAAGCTTTTCTTGTGTAACATGTGCAAGCCAGTAAAAGAACAGAATTTTGTTGATGGCTCTGCTTCATACATGAAATGTTATGATAACCAGATATACTTTTGTATGGTTTGCAATTCTTCAATACCAAATTGGTACTGAATTTCAGATCTTTTACCGCAAGTATATTTAAAGTGATATATTCATTAGGCGAGAGGGTCTGCTAGTTTTGGATGCTAGCGGATCGTACAGAATTGATTATATATCCTGCATAACCACTCTGATATCTGCAAGAAAAACAAACAAAGATGTTACCTTGTATAACCAATGCTCCACAAAATAGACTTGATTTCCCATGTACAAAACAGTTTGTCGATTACCAGAAAGGTTTCGACTCCGTAAAACATTTTGTTTATCTGGCATA
Source organism: Sinonovacula constricta (assembly GCA_007844125.1). Taxonomy (NCBI): domain Eukaryota; kingdom Metazoa; phylum Mollusca; class Bivalvia; order Cardiida; family Solecurtidae; genus Sinonovacula; species Sinonovacula constricta. Next base: position 31,869,387 of record CM017567.1, read on the forward strand.
AGCTGTTAGCTCATGATATTGATTGTTTCGGAATTATTTACACTATTTATTACAAAGATAAATCCCTTCTCAAATAGCTAATTAACGTTTTAGCGAGCAATGCCGGTGTTTGTTACGGTGAAAACCTATAACTAATAATATTTCTATATTTTTGAATGATTTCGCAGAATTAATGTCACAAAATTAGGAGGTCTTGTGCAAATTGCAGAGGTTGTTAAAGAATGTTTAATATTATTATTATCGTCATAATTAATATGTAATTTACGTGGACCTCAATTGTTCCTGTATGTATCTGATTTATTTTAATTTCAATGCTCTAGATGCTTTGTATGAATATTTTAGTTCATGGGATCTTAGATTAATTAATCAAAGAAAAGTGAAGACAAAAATTTCCTTGAATTCTGTATAATAGAAAGAAACCAGCATGAGTTGAGACTCGGAGTTCTCTTTATATTTGATGGTAACATTCTGATAGCAAAAAGAAGATAAGTAAAGTTAGAAGGGCTATGTTTTCGATCATTGAAAATATCACAGATCAAACTTTACTATCTCTTTGTAAATACATTTATTTAACCTAGTTTTTCTGCCAATTTTAATGTAAAGTTTGGTTATTTGAACAAATCTATATTATAAAGCAAATATCAGCCCCGCTTTTCTCAACTAATATTAAACTTAAAGTTATTGACACTCAGCCGTCAGTTAAATATTTATTTCGGAATTCAACCATTAGCATTGCAGGTTAAAGCTTTTGAGGGCTTTTGCGACATACCTCTAAATACTAAACAGTAATAATAAAGATAGTAAAATATGTAATTTGTTATATAAGACTATTATTTGCATTCAAATTATATTGTTAATTGCCGATGGATTGCATGTAAATAGAACCCTTGATACACTTGGACTGTCAGTTTATTTAAATTAAGAGCAAGTTGGACATATTAAACATTTTAAATTGTTTGTTAAGAAGAAATTATATGATTTATTCTTGCAAGTCTAGCAAAATATAGTGAATACTTCACCATAAGTGTTTAATATATCTAGAGTATAAGAAAAACTATTGTTTTGACAAAAAATATATTTATTACCGAATATAATTAGTAATTATAAATTCCTGTGTAAGTCTCGATTTACAATCGATTTGTTGCCAGTATGAAAGGGCAGAAATTTGAACATAAAACGTGCCGAAAGAAAATGATATTTATGTGCTCAACAAATTGTTGGTGAGGATTTTTTGTTAGCATTATTTTGTAAGATTATCATGTCAAAACTTAAGTAGTTATACTACTTCTTCTTTTTTTATTAGTTTGTCTTATTTCTGATTTTTTTTCACAATTCTGAACATGTAATAGGTTATAGATGAAAAGTTTGAAAATTAATATACCCTAGGCCTACATCCGATATTGAAACGTTAATTTATGTATATGTATAGTGTGTTGATTGTGTTTCTGTGGCTTTTGACGACACTTATTTCTGTAAGTAGTGTAAAATGTTCACCTGTTATAAGCTGATATATATAACTTATCACAATTGCTTTTGCCACCGCGAAGAACAGTTTTGCTAAAATAGATGGATGGAAGAGTTAAACATTTTGCTGGCCCTTATATACTTTGTTCGTGTATTTTCTCACTTTTTGACTTATTTTCGTGCAGGTGTGTTGCGCGGAAAACCGTACGGACGACTGTACGATTCACGGTACCTGGGTTGCTGCCCCTATCACTTCCAGTGCCAGCAGCGCCTCAAAGCGGCAGCTGGACACTTCCGGTTGTCATGGACTTCATGTGGCAGGAGTCAGGTATTTAAGAATCTAGAAGAATCACCTCCAAAACAACTCTTAGACATTTTAGACAATTCTTTTTTCAGACCATTCCAAGCAACATTGTTTTGTTTTCCAGGAATTTCAGTTACATACAAATTCCATGACAAACTTTTCCAAGTTCACTCAAAACCATTTATTATTTTTAGAAATTATTTTTTTCCTGAATATTTTCTTTTGCTTTTTTTGTGTAGCTTGTTACATACCACGATTTTTTTCCAAGTCTTGGATTATAATAAACATGTTTTCTTAATTTTCATTCCATTCAAAATAGGGTGTGGGTTGGGTGCCGTTTAATTGTCCCTTGATACTGCCATGGTATTTTATTGGCTTAAAGGTGGTATCCGATATTATGTCTATATGAAATACATATTAAAATATGTTGCTCCTATTTTGGAGACATTGAGCTTCATTTCTGATTCAAATCGCATTTAGCCTTAGCGAACGCAAATTTAAATACTATCTCAATTGTTAGTACAAGTCATGATAAAAGTCGCCCTTAATGTTCATTCTTTTGAAATCTATCAAAAAGCATGATGGGGATTTCTGCTAAAATAGATTTCGACGTCACAACAAATAACCAGGATAATGATATAACGTGAAGTCAAAAGTTATCACGTGGTTTCCTTAGTTTACAAATAGCTGCACATAGGAAATACATCTTTGTAATGACTAGAGCAGTGTTATGCTTCAATTTTCATATGATGCAAGACACTTATTAACTGCATTTTGAAAACTCGTCAAATAGGCATAGGTATCAATTAAAACTGATAAAATTGTGTATATTATATTATTCAGATATTTATGGCGGGAAAGTCCATGTCCTCTGCTGCAGTGCGCCCTCTACAGCCAGGACTCGTCACTTCCGGTACCGCCATTTATACACACTGGCGGGATTAGTTGGGGAGCTTTAGGTTTTGGTGGTTTTGGTGGTTTTGGTTTTGGTGGTTATGGTGGTTAATGATGGTTAATAAAAGCTGCGGGTGAAAGGAGTTATTTACATTAATATATTAATTATATTAATGTATTAAATACGACCATAAAATCGAACACCATGAAAATTTAATATACTACGTCATTTTTAACACATTATATCCAAAACAACCGAGTTCAAGTGATGCATTTCTTTTATTGGTAACCTTGAAATTCGGTTAGTACAATTACCTTTGAGCAGTTCAACTGGTATCAACAAAAAGAAAAATAATGTATAATTTAAGCTTTTATACACATCACTCCGACACTCTTGGTATCATAATGACAGCGGACATCAATTATTCACTGAAGACCCAATATATGTCGGTGTAGAAACATCGGCGCGCCATTCTGCTGTGTGACATTCCTTAATGTTCTTCTTTCGTAATTGCATTCGAACAAATACAGTTTTTTATCTTTATGTTCATGATATGATTTCAGACATGGTTCGAAATATATATACTTTTGGCTGTGAAAGAAGTTCTACAAACAACGTCATTCCCGGGTTTACCTTGTTGTTTTTGACAGTGCTGTGTTGTTTTCTTAAACTTAAACAAAGCAATTAAATATGCAACAACATTTGTTTAACAACAGTTGGTTATTCTATCAGAAATAAAAATATCAACATAATAACTAAGATTCATTTTATTTTTCCTATTTTTAAAACATCAAAATCTAAATAGATTAAGTGAAAATACATTTGTGCTTGAAAATAGAGTTCACTCAAATTACAAATTTGCACAATAAAACAAACTGTACATTATTTAGATGGGTACATATACCTATATGCCCATAAGAATTGATGCAGATGCTGAAATAGTGGTAGGAGTTGTTAATTATTAACAATGGAAAAATTAAGTTTGGGAAAATATGTGTACAATGTTATAATAACTTGAAGCAGTGTACTTCGTTGCTAAAACAAGACCATATGAGGAACTACGTTATATACAAGTTTCAACATTAATTAAAAAAGACCTACATATATTGTCATTTTTTAGCAAGAAAAACAAGTATTTCAACAAATACAACAAATAATGGAGTTCATTATCCAAAAATGAAACCAAAAATTAGTTATTAAATCATATTTCAATCACGACAAACTTAAACACCCCAAAAGTCATTGTGTAAACTTAAAAAAAATGTAATAATTTACCATCATATACGATATCATTTCGTATTTGTATATAAATTAAATATAAAGTACATATTTCTTCCTATTATTTCTGTTACATGTAAAATGTTAAACATGAATGCATGATTTTAAACATGATACAGTACAGTCAACAATCATAATGCAATGAACATTCAGCCAGAGACATGAAATGCTCAGTCAGATATAAATTTTATTTTCATATTTGTTTCCAAATGTTTTACAAAAAAGAAACAAGTATTGCACACCAACTAAAATGAGATGTATAAGTCCGACTGTGTAAATTCCAAACTTTAGGGATAACAAATTGATTTTTTTAAATTAGAAGCCGGTATCCTTTAAATATATAAAATGGTTTTCATTTAATGGTAAGATAAAATTTAAAATTGGCCTAAAATGATTCATTGTTGTTTATCAATTTCGGTTGTGAAAATAATACACAGTATGTTTAACTTTTCTGTAAGAAAGTGTTCATGATTACATAATTTCAACTTATTTTGTTGCTCTTGTTTTATTTAATTTAAAGTATGTAATTATATCTCCTTGGCTAAAGTTATCTACCAACTAACCTTCAAATATGAAGATTTCTACTGAAGATACTATAGATTATAGTGTATGTGTAGCAAAGTTTAAAATAAAATATGCATGAAAGAAAGGGATAAAGTGATAGCCAACTTCAAAATGGGTTTCATACATTGTAAGTTTTAACCGTTAAACAACAAAAACTATGACCAATTAGCATTTTGCATTGTTAAGTCAGTCTAACTACTCATTTATATATGGTCGGTTAAATATTCATGTTCAGGAAGTTACCTTGGTCCATGTTCTGAGCTTGTTATTCAGCAACTTTGGAAAAACTTAGAAAAGAAACATTCCTATTAAATTGAGATTTATTTATTATTGACATAACAGGAATATATTACGAATATAATGTTGATAATTGTTCAGCCATATTCTATTGTATACTGTCCATGATCACAGACGTAAGCTGACAAACACATTCCATGATGTCAAAGAACAAGTCAGAGATTGACAAAAATACGAAAATAAACATGCTTCCCAAAAGATAATTACTTAGAAATGGTGGTAATTGTATACTCATCCCTCTCACTTACAGGCCAGATATACTAAAGAAGTAAGATATGACTTACATGAATAATGAACAGTGGGAATTCTAGTTAGCAATTTAAATTGTTGAATGGTTATTCTACAATGATGCCGGCAAACCAGCTCGACCAGCATGATTGACTCAACCATGTTTTAAACAAGCCATGTATACTAACACATGGAAAGGGTTAAGTAGATTTTTAAAATTTAAAATCTTTAGTGTTTATGAGTCTATTTGCTTTACAATATTCCTACAAACAAGACAAAGTAAACTAAATAATAAAATAATTTTAATATGGGTTACCGTTCCAATAAAACAGCCCAGTATATATATAAAGTAATGAGCTGACATTTCACTCTCAACAATAAAACAAACAGGTCAGTGGTACTACACATGACTATACAAGCTACAACACAGTGTTGAACGTGTATTTGTCAGGACATAATAATAGTCGATGTATTAACTCAATACATGTCTGTATGTTATCTATTTTTATCAAGGCAGCCAGTTTCTATTTGTGTATATATTTACCGATGGAGCAACAAAAGACTATTCTTACTTGTTTGTTTATATACCCTATATATGTTCGTTTTTTCTTGTTACATCACACATAGCTTGATCTTGTTCAATAGTTAAGAATAAGAAATAGAGAAATAAGTAGAAAATAAGAATAAGAGGTACTTTAGGTAATGGTTGTTTAAATCACTCCCTGAGAAAAAGAGAAGATAATGTCCAGGTTCTGTGTGTTGTTGTTTTTTGTTGTTGTTGGGATGTAAAGATGAAGTCTTTTATTGTAAAAAATACTCCTTTTAAATCCATATATAAAAATCATTCCTAATTTGTAACTTTCTTGGTCAGGCTTTATCCGGCAATTACCAAGTTATAAACATAATAAGAATAAAGGTTGAATGTTATTATGTTATACAGTGCTAATTTCAATTTTCTGAAAAAATCAACCTAATAAGAGTAAGGTTTCCATGTTTATAATGTTGTAAGTGTGGAAATATTGATTCCTAAATAAAGAAATAGACAACACATAGGCTCGTGGCTATACAGTTTTGAACTTTATCCAAGACCCTGTCTCAAAGTTCCTATTGGCCATATCATATGTTTAATTAACTTTCAAATCACCCAGATGCTTAAAGCACCGTCTCGTGCTCAAATGGACAGAGACAGAATACCATCGACAGGCTATGCATTTCTGTAGGCTTAGACTGATGCACTACGAACCCTGGCATCACAGTTACAATCTAGATATAGCCAGCAAAAAACAACATAACATGTACAACACCAGTATAGACGGACACAGAAAACAACAAAAATTGTGCAGGCGAAAAATTTATGGTTGCTAGTTGTGGTACAATTATCATCTCAACTTCTGCAGCCGTTCATTCTCGGCTTTAACAATCTTGACGAGTTTGATCTTGTTTTTTATAGATGTCACCTTCATAGTAAGTGATTGTCTTATTGGCACAGATCCAGATCTTCTTGTCACGTGGTAAAATATTAAAACTGCATATACATGTTAATATTAAATAGTTTTATGATGTTGATTCCTCAGAATGTTTATATAGGGGATTACATCTGCATCTACTATCTAGACTCCATTAAAAATCTATTATAAGTCTCTTTTAAGACCACCTTTAATTCTGACTCTAAGTGGTCTTAATAGTGGGTTGGTCTTATTAGTGAGTTTGGATGAGCGCTTGACACCCAAAATTGTTTATGAATCAAAGTGTCCGACTCATACGTCTCTGACCTTTGAAAAAGGCGAAAAAACAAAAGGTCAAATACATTTCTTTTCAACATGTTTTTAACAAATTAACACAATTATGATGTCATTTATGTTATGAAAATAGTCTATCGCATATAAATTATTGATGCAATTATAATAATGATAATCATATCAATGCTATTATGATAACCATTAATGTAAGCAATAAACTGTGTTAATGTACAAGTAAAAGACACAATGAAATATGTCATTTTAGCAAAAAGTTTAAAATATATGATCCCACTTTTGATGTAGAAAAATGTAAAGCTTCTAATCTCGATGCAAAGTTCACTGTTTTTACGAAATTGTTGATTGATCCGAACCGTAAATCGCTTGAATGTTTCTCTATACCGGTCTATAAGCGCTTTATTCATGCAACCCCTTGTCCTGAATTGTAAATTAAAAACATGCTGGAAAGCATTACTTTGGCAATAAGCGAATGCGAATCACACACTGGGTAACTTAAAGTCTTGGTGGTCGCAATTGAGGTCAGTGTTTACATGAGAAATACACACTACCTTCTAGTAAAATTCGACATTGTGCTGGATTAGCAGCATTGTGTTTAGTTTTCACATTGCAAAAAGAGACCAAATAGTTTGTGTTCATGAAAACTGGTCTTAATAGAGACGTGGTCACTTAAATAGTGAGGTCGTTAATTGACATTTAACTGTAGTTAAAACAATTTGCAAAGCAACAAGAAAAATTAACAAAGAATTAAAATTAAAGCAGAGAGGACTTGAACGGTGAGACTTTCATCTTATACCTCAAGTCTCTGCTGTGGCAATTTTTTAATTTGAAATTATTAATGTTAAATATTTGTTCATTGATAATAATTGTAACAGGAAATGTTCACACATGTTCTTGGTCAGCTGAAGAAAGGAGTAACATATAATTTGCGGAGCACACCTCTATTCAACCAATTTAAAAATACTAACCTGTGATATAAGCCTGAAGTCGTGGCTCACTAGGATCATGCCTCCATCATAATCGTGGATGGTATCCGCAAGGGATTCAATGGTCTTGAGACCAAGGAGATTGTTCGGTTCGTCACCTAGCAGCCGGTGCGGTGAGGGCTAGGCTAGCCACGAAGACTATACGACATCTCTGGTCATCAGACAGGTTACGTATAGCGACAATCTACAGCAAGATTGTCAGACGCGCAATGTACTTCGGTAGAACCCAAGGTAATTATTCTGTTATTACTGCATAAATGTACTGTTGGTTACTTGGACAGAGAACTGACCAACTTATTATTGGTGGAGTAAGATCACTAGACTTATATCTAGGTAGAACCACCAATGACCACAGAACACATTGTTTTGATTTCTCAGTACAGTGCATATAGTTATAGTCCTTCCGAGGTAATCTAGGCTAAAGCACGAAGACAATGCAGGTCAGCTGGAAGATTTTGTTTTTGTTGTACCTTGCAGTTACACGATTATGATTATCATATCAACATCGTTTAAATTTGGAGGAGAAATGCTCCAGGTTGGGTAGAACCAGCAGTTTACATGAGGTCAGCTGGAAGAACATGAAAGCGTTTGTCCTAAACAAGACTCAAACTCGAGAGTTGGGGAAGAACAGAAGTCAGAGTAGTTGCAAGTTGGAGACTCAAGCTCTTGACTAAAGCCAAGAAGAATTAAATTTTATCCCTACATAGTAAAGGGTTGCAATCAGCTTACTAACATCTAACTAAGGTTAGGAACGTGATTTCTAATTCGATGCTTACAGAAAGATGTATAGACTAGTTCCCATTAAAAAGCTAACACATACTCTTTCACCTTTTGTCATAAAAGATCTGATTGGCTGGTTGTTGCCCTTAGAGGCCATATCGACCATTGATAACCCTTATCCCTACCCTCTCTTTTATATCTGGGCATTGTTTCATCATTCAGTCCAGAACGCAGCCATTCATGTCAAGAATCTCATGCAGATGCTGGAGGATAAGGGTTATGATAAAATAATAATAAAATAGCACCACATACATTCCAGGTCGAGCAACAAGGGCACATTTATTTGAAATAATTTGACTGAGGTATAGTGGAGTTAATACATATTTACATAAAAAATCATCTGTAGTTGGAAGCCATTTGGCTGAGGATTGATGCAATGTTTATCTGCACAAACCTTTGCTAAGGTGAAAAATATTTTACAGGGCAATTACTCTGGATTAAAGAATAAAATAAGAGTTATCTCAAATTTACACATCAATATCACTAATTCATGACGTTTAAATATATAACATCAGAGTTATTTGAGAAAAAATCGGCGCCATACCATAATGCATTAATTCGAGATAAACAAATTAATATAGATGATCAAAACCATACTTATAAAGAATGTAAAATGAAGCGAATATCTGGTTTTTACAGTTTGGTCACCATTAAGTCTATTTTAGTAAAAGTGACCCTAACAATGACCCTGACCCTATTGACTTAATAATCGAATTACAATGTTCCTCTTCCCATAAAATATATACCTACTTAATCTGATCATCTTAATTCAGACTTCTGGAAAGTTAAGGAAACTCTGTGAAAGCTTGTTCAAAATCAATTGGGAAATGTAGATGTGCTTGACAAAAGCGAGTTAGAACCTGTCTGCTCTCTTTTGTAAGTTACAATCCGTGTTCTTCAGACTTATAACCAGATTTATTCTGCAGAACATGGTTAGAAATAATTTTCCCAATAGTATTCAGAGCAAATTTCTTTCCATTGTGTGTAAGTGTGTGGGTATTAGTTCTGCTGCACAATATTTCAACTATGAAACATCTCTTGGTTAACTGAAGCAGATGTAATGATGCCATTACTGTGAAAGAAACAATAATTGAATCTTAAAGTCACGGGCATGAATCATTTGCCCAATATTTTCTGCAAACCTGTACTGTCATTATACACATGTGCTCGTCATATACATATAAGTGCAAAAGGCAAAGGTAAACACATACATTCATCGTCGTCGTAAAAAATGAATTTAAAAATTTAAAATATATCCATTATCTATTCAGACATAGATTGCACATACCTGGTGGTAACGACCTCCCTTCAGGTGCGATTGTATTCGTATCAAACGGTCTGTTTGGATGAGCTGAAGTGTCTAAACAAGTAATAAAATGATATGTTTAAATTTTTGCTAAGACATAAAACTTTTTCATAATTTTGAAAGTGATTTTATAATAAGAATAAACTTGCACAATTTTATTTTTTCTACGCGACCACATTTTATGGTTGTCAGACCTTAGTTTACCATTTTAAGGAAGATAATTTGTCCATCTAAAATTGAATGACTGTTTTATGTTCCTAGATCAATTAAAGCTAGTTGGGCTTTTTCAGGAAGAAACCTTTTTAAGGATATTTGACTATTTTAAGGTATTTTACGAACTAAAGGTACCTGGCCATGTTAGTATAGCAGATCCTCTTAAAGCTAGTAGACTGACATCAGTTACTGTAATCATTTAGGTCGACTCACTTCTCATACAAGCAGCTTGAGGAGAGATGAATTGCCTACACCCTTGGGTCCGACCCGGGCCAATCTTGTGTCCAGATCTTTAGCAAAGTTCAGGTTATTGTAGATGCATGGCTTAAAAATATAAAAGCCCAAGTTCATTATTATTGTGAAAATATATTAGTATGTAAGCGGTGTCCAAACAATATGTGTAATGACCACCTGCTTCAAATACAACGTATTATAGGAACATTTTTAGTTCGATATAATTGTGATTTTTCAAGTTTCTTTAATAAAGTTTTATATTTTTTATATGTTATTCATACATGTGTAACCAGGGTTTTATAATGATAAAGAAAGTAATTTCTTTTCCAAGGTCTTGTTTATTGTGTATTTGAAGAACGGGAGTGTAACTCAAACTGTAACCTAAAATAAAATTAACAATTCTAAGAAAAAGGAAAATATCTTGCATTAAGGAAGTGAAAAACATTGTTATAGAGAGTTGTAGAAATAGGTGGAAATAGAAAGATGGAGAAGTAGATACAGAGAAGTTCATTACAATACTTCTATTTTATTACGGTAATTCAAAGTAACAATTCACATATTGCTAAACATCTCAAACATTTCAATTAAACAATTCAAACTATTGCATTATACAGTAATACATATATGTAAAATAAAAAGAAACTCACCAGGTTATTCATAAAGTAGTAGGCTTAGTAATTCTTAATAACATGGCAGTGACTTGCTCGATTGGTGGCAAGGAGAGGACTGACTTTAGATAGAGACGGCTAGAGAAGGTGATGAGAAAGCATGTGAAAAGTGTGCAAGAGCGGGAAAATTAGTGGTGTCATGAATATTAATTAGAAAGATATTGTCTCATCCAATCCAAACATCTTGCATCCAAACTAATGAATATTTATACTGGAAAGATATTTATAGAAATACAGGTATGGACAACTGGATATTGACTGTGTAATTTAAGTGAGTAAAGTATAGGGGTATAATATAGGGATATGATATAGGGATATATGATACACAAATTATGTACTGGGCTACATACTTCCCCACTTCGTGGAAATGGCTCCTGACATTTCAAAACCAATAAACTATAACTGCGACTATATACAACTTACATCTATACTATCTTAGTCATAGTTAAACTTATAATAAACATTTATAGATAATATTGCATACTAATAATGTACAACATTATTGCATACAACAGTTATTAAACAAATCCCCTTAAAGCGGCATCATCTTATTATGCCTGTAAAGGAATGTATACATTAATACAACACTACCATCTTATTTAACCTGCAAAAAATGCATGATTTCAATGAACATCTGGTAATATGTATTGAACAATTCAATAAGATATAAATTCTTATCTAAAATATAAAATCACATTAATTATATCAAACAGTAAATAGTTACACAATATAGGCAATACACACTGACAATGTGCACATCTGAAATTAAGGAGCAATTGTATAGACATTGAGTGATTTCTATAAAGACTTCACTTACAATCTTCCAATTTCATAGTTACAGTATAGTGAAACAAAACATTGAAAAATATTTACACGAAAAAGATGATCACCTGAAATATTCAAAATCAAATTCAAGGTCTGAAGCATTTGCTTTGATTGGTGTGACCCATTCACCATATCGTTTTGGTGGTACTCGTTGTCGAATTGGTCGAGTAGGTAACACTCTAGGCGGACTAGAATTTGGTGCGTTTGGTTCAGGTTGTGTAGCAGACTGTGCTACAGAAGATTCAATAGGATCAGTACTGGGACTTGTCATTTCTGAATGATTCAAAGAGTGTGAACAACTTTCAGATAGATTGTTCCTATTTGTCCGATCAAGAGTACGGGACTTAGAGAAATTTGTTTGGGTCTCTGACACTACATTATAATTCTGTAAAACCATTCTGCTGAACCATTACCCATTGGATGGTATGGTGTGGTTTAACTGTTTAATACCTGCAATCTTACATAACTCTTTGATAGTGTGGCTCAAGAAGTTACGGCCTTGGTCACTGTGGAGTTGTTCAGGGAAACCGTAATATCTAAAGAAACCTTCATAAAGAGCTTTGGCTGTTGTAAGAGCAGATTGATTGTGACAGGGGATAGCCTGTGCAAAACGTGTGAAATGGTCTACAATAACAAGAATGTTTTCAAAACCTCCTTTACATGGTTCAAGCTTCAAGAAATCAATCGAAACAAGCTCCATAGGTCTACTGGTATGAATAGTTTGTAACTCTGCAAACGGTCTCGAAATTGGAGTTTTCCGACGGATACAACGATCACACTGTTCAACCCATTGTGAAATATCAGCATCCATACCAGGCCAATAAAATCGTTGCTTGGCTAACCATGTAGTCTTTTCCTTTCCTTGATGACCTGCATCATTATGAATTCCTCTGAGAGCAATATTCCGATGAGAAAACGGAAGAACAAGCTGTCTAACCTGATTACCATCTACTGTAGCAGATCTATAAAGAACACCTTTATCTATAAATAGACGATCTGGATGTTTCAGGCATTTTCTCACTGCAAGTGACTCTTTAAAAAGTGTCTGTCTAGAAATTTTACCAGCTTCAATTAGTTCTATAACTCGCTGTAAAACTTTATCTGAACTCTGCTCTATCTGCCAATCTATCTTGGCTACAGCCTCAGTTGCATACAACTCCTCACTGGCCACATGAGGAGCAGCAGTGTCTGACAAGCTACCAGCTAATGGAGCTGAGATAATGGCTGCCTGATAAATTGCCTTCACTTCATCTTGGTAGATGTAACGCCTGGAAAGACCATCTGCATCAGCATTCAGCTTGCCGCTCCGGTATTCCATACTGAAATTGTAATTTGCCAATTCTGACAACCAACGGTGCATTGTTGCATCTAACTTTGCAGTTGTAGTCACATAGGTCAAAGGATTGTTGTCTGTTTTAACAACAAATTCATTGCCATACAAATAGTCATGAAATTGATCAGTGACACTCCATTTTAGAGCGAGAAACTCTAACTTATGTGCAGGATAATTTCTCTCATTGGGCCGAAGACTTCTACTGGCATAGCAAATAACACGCTCTATACCATTCTGCTCCTGTAAGAGAACAGCTCCAAGACCACTTGAACTGGCATCGGTATGAACGATAAAAGGAAGAGAATAGTCTGCATAACCCAAGATAGGTGGAGTAGTCAAGACCTCTTTCAACTTATCAAAAGCTTTCTGTTGAGCTTCATCCCAGTGCCATTTAACAGGAGAAGTGATTTTCTTTCTAGACTTGTTTGAGCCTTTGTTATTCGAATGACCATGGAGAAGATCATGCAAAGGTCGAGCAATTTGAGCATAGTTATGGACATACTTCCGATAATACCCTGTAAAACCAAGAAATGGTCTCAAAGTTTTGACATTTGTGGGAACAACCCAATCAACAATACTGGAAATCTTCTGTGGATCAGTTGCTATACCATCTGCAGAAACAACATGGCCTAAATATACAACTGATGGTTTAAAGAATTCACATTTGGAAGGCTTTACCCTAAGGTTATGGTCACTAAGTCTCTGAAAAACAGCATCTACTCTGGCAAGATGATCCTCAAAGCTGGTAGAGAAGATTAGGATATCATCAAGATATACAAGACATTCTCGTAAGTGCATATCGCCCATACACTTCTCCATGCAACGCTGAAAAGTAGCAGGTGCGTTTACCAGTCCAAAGCCCATTCGATTCCATTCATAAAAACCAAGATTTCCAACTGAAAATGCAGTCTTTTCACGATCACTCTCATCAAGACCAATTTGCCAATACGCAGAATGAAGATCAATCTTGGAAAAATATCTAGATCCAGCAAGAACATCAATAGTATCATTGAACCTAGGCAGCATATATGCATCTTTCTTTGTACGGTTGTTGAGTATTCTCCAGTCAATACAGAAGCGAAGTGTTCCACAAGGCTTTCTGACTAAAACAACGTTTGATGAGAAAGGAGACTCTGATTCTCTAATAATACCTGCATCTAAAAGTTCTTTGATGTGCTGTCTTACTTCCTCATACATTGCTGGTGGTATCTTACGGTAAGGATCCTTAAATGGGGTCTCGTCAAGAACAATACGATGTTTGGCCAAATCAGTGACACCAATTTCTTTAGTAGACCTACAAAACACATGTTCCCATTTGTTCAACAGGCTGAAAAATTGATTTACCTGTTCTGGAGTAAGATGCGATACATCTACAGAAATATCCTTGATTGGAGATTCAGGGTTAGATACATGTGATGTCATAGAGGTGATGTCATCAATTACATGAGCTTGAGAGATAGTACAAATATTTGACCTGGGATTGATTGAAATGGTTTTAGCAGTCATGTTACAAATCATCACAGGGAATTTTGCAAGAGAATTATTTGTGACATTTATCACCCTAGGACAAACTGAGTATCCATGGAATATATCTGGAGATTCTGTGACAACTGAAAAAATTGAGGGATCAATATTCCTTGCTATACCATTTACAGTGACAGTCTCAAATGGGGAAATGTTTATGGTTTTCTTACCACATAATTTCACTGGATATGTATGTGACACCAAAGAATCAACAGCAATCTGCCATTCCTCTGGAAGATGAATCCCAACAGTTGACTCACCAAGATACGACTTGTACCTTCTCAGAACATTTGTTCCAATGATCACTGGACATAATCTGTTGAACTCATTGTCAGGAATTACTAAAATTGGGGTGTCAAGTTTGAAACAAGACAAAGATGGAATAGAGACTTCAATCTCTGCGTATCCCAGATAACTGAGAGATGAACCATCTGCAAGTGAAAGATTTAGTCCAAGAGAATCTAGAGGATGAAGTATAACACTAGGACTCAGAGATCTAAAAAGTGAATGACTTATGGTGGATACCATTGAACCAGTGTCCAACAGACATTTGTAGTTTACACCATTTAGAGAAACAAAATGTTCATTTTCAGTACCAATGAGTCTATCAACTAATATCTCATCTTTCTGGGCAACCCCTTTACCCTCCCCTGTATTGCCCACTACAGAGGTGGTTACCAGTTTGTTGACCTCAGGTTGTTACTATTTCTCCTTGGATAACGGTTGTTTGGTTGACCACGTCCACCTCCACGACCTCTTAAGTTGTTCTGTGCCTGAAAAGAAGTACCATAGTGTGTGACATTTCTATTGACCTCAATTTGTTTCATAATTTGGTCGAATTTGTTATCAATTTTCTTATCTAACTGCAATACAGTTTCAGACAATTTCTTTTCAAGGGAGACAATTCTGGTCTCAAACGTGGATTCTGCAGATACAGGAGTATGTTTCACGTTTTTAGAGAAATTCGCACCAGACGACATGCATGAAGTCTGCGTAGAACTCAACTCTTTTTCTACCTTCCTAACTTCTTTCATCAGTAAGTTGTAGTCCAATACCGAGTCATATTTGTGTCTTGTGTTTAACTTTAGCATTTCTGAATGCAAACCAGTCCAAAATTTATGTCTGAGTAAATCATTCTTGGCTAAACCTGGCAACTGACCTTTGGAAATAATTGACTGTAAGAGAGTTTCAAGTCTACAGGCAAAGGCAGTCACTGACTCAGTAGGGTTCTGTCTACTATTGAAAAACTCTGCAATCAAGTCTTCTTGAGATGCAGCATCTGCAAACATAACATCTAACTTCCCAACTATTTCATCAATAGTGGCATCCTGTCCGAGTGGTATGACCATCAATCTAGCAGTACCCCTCAGAGAACCTCTCACCACATGCAGAATTTGTGCCTCAGTCAATTCATTATTACTGTAAATGCATTGCACTTCATATTTCCAGATTGTGTAAGATACCTCACCCTTGGGTAGTGGTTCATCTCCTGAGAAGCATGGTAACTTTGGCAAAGACTGTGAATAGGCAGTAAAGGGTCTAGATATACCAGGAGTTGAAGAAAAGAATGACTGCCTAGAATTGACATCTTGCTCTAGTGCTGTAATTTTACTCAAAGGAGGCGGTACTTTTGGTTTTGCTCCTTGATTACACACTTTTATCAGATCAGCTAAGCGAGGTTGGGGAGGAGAAACCTTTTCAGCTTTGTCATCCGGATCCACTTGTAATGACTTAAACTTATCATCAATGTATCTGAAAATAAGATTCAAATCATGCTTACCATCAGTCATATTCAGATCCTCCGTACTAATATCTTTTGCCTCTGCCATAGTATCTGGTACTATCCGTCATCAACCTAAACTGCTAAAATTCTATGCAAAATGACATTATAAAACAATGTTCAATGTTAAAAAATCAAATATTAACTCATTTGTAAACAATGATGTATGCAAGTTATTAAACACATAAAACCCCTGAAAAATAATTGAACTATAAAGGTTTCAATATCAACAGTGCAAAATATATTAATCACCATTCGAAAGCACAACTGTAAACCATACTGGAATTTCCCAGTGCTAAAAATAGAACCCTGTGTACCTAGCTAACTGACACTTATGTAATGCACAGCACAACTAATGTACTGTCTAGCATCTACTCTCCACTGCTGACCTAATTATTCAACACACTAACTAGCTATTTACACCTGCAGACCGATCTCCACTGTGTCCACTAACTCTACACTACACTATACTACACTCTACCTGGCCTTATCATTGGGAAAAGTAATAGGGGACTCAATGTATTTCAGCACATGACATGAAAACAGTGTAAACGATGATCATAAAGGATGATATAAAACGGATCAAAGCAATATACAATAATATAATCTCTCACTCATTCAAATAGAGAAAGCAGAAAGATAACTGTGTTAATATGTCAAGTTTTAGATGAGATAGAGGGAAGGAAGAATAAACAGACAGAAACAAAATATAATAGATAAATTTAAGCACACAATTACAACTTTTAATATCTTATTGAAAAATAAACTGCAAACAAGTTTTCTTACTCTATCATTTCACTTCATATTTGTTTGTTTAATCTCAAGAATAAAATGTATGTTTAAAAGAAATTTTAGTATCAAGCTATATGATCAAAAAGAATTATCTATAAAAAAAAAAGATTTTGAAAATGTTTAAGAAATAACTGAAATCTCTGAAAATTAGATTTAACTAGCTTAGATTTAAAAATGACTGTCTTCAGAATATTTATCAGGAAATGACTTTGAATGTTTTATGAAAAAATGTAATACTACATATTTAATTCAATAAAAATGGAAAGTATCTTTGAATAAGAAAAAATAGTAATAAATCACAAACAATATCTACAGAATTGTATTTTTAAACACAAAATTCACAAACACAGGTTCAGTTCGCGAATGAGTCCACATCCGAAGCTCCAACGCCGAAAACGAAAGCACGTGCTTAGCACTTTCTGTCACTCCATCTCGAGAGAATACACAAAGAATATTGGCCCAATACTATTAAACACAACAAAATATTATCAAGTACAGATAATATCAACGCGCGTAATGTGTGCACACAGAAAAAAAAGGTCGCTAGCTAGCTCTCTAAAACTGGCAAACTCACTCGTCTTCGGGTTGACAAACCTCTGGTCCGTTGAGTCGCTCAGGATAGGCTGAATACCTGGCTACGCTGTAGTTTCAAACTCCCGTTCCCGGTCGGGGAGCAATATGTAACCAGGGTTTTATAATGATAAAGAAAGTAATTTCTTTTCCAAGGTCTTGTTTATTGTGTATTTGAAGAACGGGAGTGTAACTCAAACTGTAACCTAAAATAAAATTAACAATTCTAAGAAAAAGGAAAATATCTTGCATTAAGGAAGTGAAAAACATTGTTATAGAGAGTTGTAGAAATAGGTGGAAATAGAAAGATGGAGAAGTAGATACAGAGAAGTTCATTACAATAATTCTATTTCATTACGGTAATTCAAAGTAACATTCACATATTGCTAAACATCTCAAACATTTCAATTAAACAATTCAAACTATTGCATTATACAGTAATACATATATTTAAAATAAAAAGAAACTCACCAGGTTATTCATAAAGTAGTAGGCTTAGTAATTCTTAATAACATGGCAGTGACTTGCTCGATTGGTGGCAAGGAGAGGACTGACTTTAGATAGAGACGGCTAGAGAAGGTGATGAGAAAGCATGTGAAAAGTGTGCAAGAGCGGGAAAATTAGTGGTGTCATGAATATTAATTAGAAAGATATTGTCTCATCCAATCCAAACATCTTGCATCCAAACTAATGAATATTTATACTGGAAAGATATTTATAGAAATACAGGTATGGACAACTGGATATTGACTGTGTAATTTAAGTGAGTAAAGTATAGGGGTATAATATAGGGATATGATATAGGGATATATGATACACAAATTATGTACTGGGCTACAAATGTGAGCCTGTCTCATTAAAAGACCTTGGTAACGATACCAGCACCTGTATACGTTTTTAAGCAATTAACATTAAGTAATAAAAATACTGACAAGCACCTGTTTACGATTTGAAGCAATTAATATTAAGTAATTTACATTCTCAATGTTAATTATAAAAATATTCAAAGCATTATAGCAACCAAACTGTACAAAAAATGTATTTGATATCTGTATATAGATCTATGTAATTTAAATATGCAAAATAAATAACTTCAATTATTTATTATCTTTATTATATTAAACAGTTGGAAAATCTCCCTTCCACTAAAGAACTGCTTCAGTAATATTATTTACCGTACAGAAATAACAACAAGATGGGTTTTGTGTAAATTGTTATATTTACACAACTTTACATTTTTACCATAAATCATTACATACAGAAGAAACACATAACTTCATTAACGCTGTCGCCTTGCCAAACAACCTTTGTTGACTTTCTCATACCGATGTTTCATCACTTACGTCAAATTGTTTAATGTATTTATTCATAATTAGTGATGTAATACAGACCAAGAAGAGAAAATACGAGATAATACGAGAAAAAACTTACTGATTCCTAATTGTATCTGAAGATTAAACACTGTACCATATCCCAGGTGGGGGAATTGTAGCACATGATGGGAAACAGAAGGAAAGCGTCTTGATTTGAAGATTACACATTTCTTGCAAATTTGTTATTGGGTTATGATGGTTATTTTAATAATTAGAAATGTGTTTATAGGACAATGATCCCATATGATTTCGGTATAAACATCCCAACGAAGGGCCATACCTCTGCTACCAGTAAGTGAAAATTAACCAAAATCTAACTTAACCTGTATTTTGACATCATATACTTATTGACATAAATATGAATTGAGCATGTCTTGTCCTTCTAAAGTTGTTGACATTAGATTATTGAATATCCCTTTAACAACAATGATGTCAAGAATATCGTACCCAATATCGAACTTGACCTGTATCATCACTTGTAAACGAGATAATGGTCAGACAGACGGACAGGGGCAACTTAATTTTACATCTTATCGACAGTAATTGTCTTATTAAATGCTGAATTATTTGTGCAGGTATGAAATACTGGTATCTCATTGAACCAAAGAGAGGGGCAAACACTTAAATATAGACAGATGTTTTTACTCTTTGACGATGTGCTCCCTCGCTTTTGGCTTCGTAATGCTAAAAATCTTACTTCGGTATAAACATCCCAACGAAGAGATTTACTTTAAATCTTCTTCTAGCAGGTTATATACTGCCTCATCAACTTTTGAGTTAACAAAACCTAACAAAACTATGTTCAGCGTCACATTCAAAAGGGAACATTTGTAATTTTTACCTGATACAATGTCAAAGTTACGGTACCTTTTTTCACTCTAATGTACTATGGGTACACCAATCGCATGTGCTACAGCGTGCATTTGAACTTAGATTGGGTCTTATATATATTCTCATGCATGCTACCGAAGTCGACCAAACTAAAATAAATTTGAAATTAACTACTATAATTGATACCACTGTGATCAGAATCTAAAAGACCAAAGTGTGCCATTCCTCTCTGAGCACGTGCGGTAGGTTCAGACAGAGATACTTGCGTCACAAAAAGAACCATTCAGACATTTTTGGGCGGTGTCGCTTGCTCATAGTTTGCGAAACTGGATTTCGGAAGTACTCATGATTTACTTTGCATGATCTTGACTTCTCGTGGGTGGTCAGATATTCATGCCTGGTAAGAAGTAGTACGTGTACTGAACAAGTATGTATGTCTAAGGAGACCTGACGCGTCAATTGTGTCCTGGCATGGGCCAAATGTTAACATTACTATTGCAATCTTAAACTGGAATTTCAGTATATCAGTTTAATTTAAGTATACATGAAAGGCAGATTTATTAATAATACCGCGTAAGAATATTGCTCATTTACTGGAGAAAAGGGTCAAAATGTGGATCGAACTTCTCTTACAACGAGGGAACCACTGACTATGCATTATCTACTAGGCCGATATATTTACGATATTCAACGTGTGGCCGTACTGCATTTTGCAGCTTTGAATCAGGTTACTTGTATGTACTGACAGATGTCATTCGTATCATCTGGCCCGCATTTTGTGGCACTAATTTCTTCTTTTTTTCTTATTCAATTTGCACGTATTATTTTGTTTGACAGAAAAGGTATATTGTTGGTGTAGGCCGCGCATAATTGTTCAGAAGAGATCCTGACTGACTAACGTATTCGTCACAATACAACTATAATGCTTCAACAGAGTTCACATTACTATCTCATGTGTTTTAATGTAAGAATACTAATGTGCTGATAATGGTGAGGAGGTGGGGGAGTATTTATCCATTTATTTTGGCAAAAAGGACTTGGTTGGTTATTTTTTGCCACCCTTGCCATATCTGACGGTATTCGTATTTTTGTCCAAATATCATTACGTATACTTACTCATTTTCAAGAATGCATCACATCTTGTCATGTTAAGTTCTACTTTTTTGTGTCTTAAATACGTATCTTCTGGCGGCAACTTTGATGTTATCACACAAAATGCACAAACCGCACACAAATAAAAAAAAAACTATGTCGCTGTAAATGACATCATAAATGTCAATAACTGTCAAAAATGATAAAACGGACGCCTTTAAATGTGGTATCCATCAGTTCGGATATATCAAATACATGAAATCCTACCCTTGTTTCTGGAGAAATCGAGAAAAAAAAACATTTTCATAAACTTGTATGTTAGTCTTAGTTTAAACGATTCTGACCACGACTTCAATTTTTAGACAGTGCAACTCGTGAAATGATTCGCTCTAACTGTTAATTATTTCCAAATCTATAAAAACGCACGATGGGGCTTTCCGTTACATTATAGACATCGACGTCAGAGCGGATAACCTGGCTAATGATAAAATGTAATGACAAAATTAAGTGGTCAGTTGGTTTCCTCAGTTTAAAACTAGCGTGGTTCAAATGGGGAATACATTATTGTATTGTTCTAGTGAATAGTGACGAGTTGAATTTATATGTATATAGGCATCAATAAAGAGAATTTCGCTGGATCTTTTTAGCTAAACATTTGTTTTTCTTTAGCAAAACAACCTTGGTATAAACCGTAGGATAGCAACTTGAAAGTGACCTATAAATTCACCATTAAAATATACCATCTTTCAGGGTTTAATAAAAAATCGGTCTCCGAAAAATTTTGCTTCGTTGGTCAATACCTCGATCTCCTAATTCAGCATAATTAGTTATGCACAAAATTTAAAACCATTTAGTAATCGTACGATCTTATAGCTCTATGTTAATATAGGTTTAGCTTAAAGAGATTTGCTTAATAAACTAATATGCTAATTTCTAAGATCTGCTGAAGATTCGAAAATTTATTAGTGCATTTTTGCAACAAGCAGCCTCGCGTGACTTGCTAGCTAGGACAATCATACCTTGATTATGTTTTATCGTACTTTTTATCAATTTGCACTTTTACTCTGAATAAAATACAGATTTATGAAGATCGTTTTCTCCAGATTATCCAAATTGGGGGTAAGATATTGTTTTATGTATTTGCTATAAGCAATCTTTCGGAAGACATATTTAAAGGCCTGTGGAAAAAACCTTAAAGGTAGCCCCCTCAACATTATAACTGCATATTTACAAAAGACATATATGTTTATACCGCAATAAGACATTTGTTTTCATAAAGGCGACTTCCAGCCTATTGTTGGAGGAAGACACCTGACTTATATGTGGGCAGAACCACCGGCACACCGCAGGTTAGCTGAGAAACATATTTATATAACATTCGAATTATTTGCCCGTTTTAACGTATATAGTCTCAAACTACTAGCATTTTCCAACGTATCTATTACAAATTGTATCAATATTTATAAACTTTGTTATCTCGATTTTAAACAACTGAGCATAAATATGTAGGTAATATATACAGATATTAGTATTCATTAGTTTGGAAATTATTAAAATGACTTTCCCTTTAAGATCTCCGATCTACTTTTCCATATAAATATCTGAAGATTCATGTTTGTGTTCAAACAGAAAGTGGCAACATGATGAGTAGAGTTTTCTTAGGCGGAATTCTGTTTGTCATTCTGTTTGTCGGTAAGTAAAATATGTAACAAATAAAGACATTATTATTAAAACTGATCAAACTGTGATGCATTGTTTTATAAAATTGAATTTTAGTCTACATTTGGGAGTTTGAAACATAGTGTCCAAATTCCATTTTGAAACATAAATATGTAAATAGGAGAGTAAATTTATTGTTTACATTTTGTGCTAATCTGCATTTCCTCTATTTCTTTGAAAATATATATAACTATAAATAGACTGTCGCATGAAATATCATCATCATCATCACCTCCACCACCATCATTATCGTCATCATCATCATCATTATCATAGTAGAACCAGTAACAATTCCGTTAAGGTCGTTGTAATTAGAACTTAGCAAATTGCGATATACTGTAAGGTTCATGTAAGTAAATACAGAATTCAGTCTTTATAACCACCCGTTTTATTCTGAAACATTCTGCAATAAAATAGTTTTAAGGAATTTATATGTTGATATTAAAGTACATTAAGCAATTACCGAAGTTTTACATTAATATAAATCACTTTAACAATGGATAAATGATCTTTATCCGTTTTAAAAGACAATGTCTCGCCCACAATCAACGACATAGAAACAGCGAAAGTGGAATTAATTTTTGAAACAAACAGATCCGGCCAAGCATCTTTTGCCTTTGTCGCTGGTCCACCGCGGACGGATTTTTAAGTAAGTGCCGAAAACGCTATATTGGTTTTCTGCTACTATCCTCCGCGATTTTCCCATGAGGGTCACATCGGGGAGGGCAAGAGAATGTAACCGGAACTCGGCGGGTTAAAACGCCGCGAGGAGAGCTATAACTAATATATTGCTCTTTGTGCTCTAAAATGGCTTTATTCTTTTATTGCTTTTTGTGTGTTTCATTCAATACCTTGACAAATACAAGAAGTTGATTTGAATTTTAATGCCATTTTCTCAAATGTACAAAGTGATATATCAGGATTCATAAGAAAATATAATTTGCGTCGCATAAAGTTGATGCAGACTTGTCTAAGATCCGTATAAAAGTATTTACGTATTTGTTTTCGCGCAAGTTTAGGATGGAAAAATTGAAGGACAGATATAATATAATATGATAAAATGTAAAGAAAATGAAAAATTAGAAATGGCCGTTGAGAGGTTCCAAATATTTCGTTTAAAATGCGGCATCTGTGTGAATAATCAAACAAATCGAATAAGGTAATTAAATAAGCACTGCAATTTTAATTTTCCTAGCTTGAAATACCTTAGCTATCATATAACAGTAAGCACCTGCATTGGGAGTTAAAACTGATAAAATGAACTAATATACAGACAAATTAACTAGCAGTATAATAAACTTTCAACATATGTACAACAAGTACAGTAGTAACATGAAAAACTAGAGACATGAAAAAGACCAAGCCTTACAATGGTTTGTTGTAAAATTACGTGGCAAGACTTTGTACTCATATTAAAGTTAAGTCCTAATGCGCAATGAGTAATAAATCACCAGCCTTACATTTAACATGATATACATGTATTCCTAGAGACAAATGTCAAATATCCGAAGATATATCAGTGCATTGATGATTTGTTTATGGCACATTTTTAAGTAAAAATTATAAACAGTAAAACCTCACTAACAGGGACACCTGAGGTTCTTTTTAGAATGTCCCTCTAAGCGAGGTGGTCCTCTTAACAATTTATTACACTGCTGCTTAAATCTAACTTTTAATGTTACATTTTCTTTAAACTGTATTTATATTTAAGTGTACCTAATGTGTTATAGATAATTTGTTTTAAATGTCATTTTTATGTTTTACAGGATATTTTATAATATCTATATAATAATTTAGTAATTTTTCAAGGATATAATTAAACATAAAAATGAAGTAGTCTTTCTGTATTTATTACATGTTTTAAAATAAATTTAACATAAATGTCAGTGCTTAAAGATTTTTTTAAAGTTCTATGCACTTTAAAATAATCAAGAAATGATTATAAACATCAAACAAATCGCCGACTTCTTTATGAGTACCGTAAATTAATCGACAATGTCGTAATTTGAAGTCGTAAAGCGTACAATTTTGTTCATTCGAACGATGTTTGCATGCGCTACAAACTAATTAATGGCACTTGGATAAATGGACTACCTTCTGCCTTATGCAGCGAAGATTAAAAAAGGTGTGAATTGATTAATTGGTTCTGAAATAACTGTCTCGGGTCCCGGGTAGCGGGGTGTCAAGCTTTACGGTATGTGGGACATTAGACAAAAAGAAGAGAAAAAACGGTCATGAATAGAACGGAACAGAACATATGTTTTATTGACGTAAACTTTGAAGCTTCTTGTCAACATACATAAACAGATAAAAGTAAGTGAAATAGGACAACAGTGTAATTAGGTAAAGCTATGTTAACAGGTGGTTGGAGGATTGTACTTAAATTTATACATATAAGTTTTAAGTTATTATACAAATTGAATACAGAGGAATAAAATATATTCTGCAATATTACCAATATCGTATTTATTACATGGTCATGGAAAAAGTGCCCCTTCATAGCGCCTTGACGCAGTTATCTGGATGGTCCTGTAGATTGGTTTTATCGCCATTGTACATTTATTTTTTATTATTGTATATATATAATTATCATATATTCTTAATCAAGATAGGATGAAGTTGGGTTTCTTTTGAAAAAAACGTAACGGTGGTCTTCTAAAAATGTGCATTTTTATTTTTATGTTTACAATCTATCTTTTGTGAACAGATAATTATACTTTCTTAAATCTCGATTTTTATGTACTAATCTATAAACACAATGATGTTTAAACGGACAAACGAGTAAACAAAGTCTTCATATTAAAAAGCAGACCATTTGAATTTGGCACTTTCTCGTGATTGTCACATTGCTTTATTATGGCATTTTCTTAAAAGTTTAGCTACCTTGACCTTTAATTTTTTTAATCGAAATGCGTAGTTTATACCCCAAGTAATACAATACTGTAACATTGTCATGCAAACAAATTTAGGCCGAAGATTGGAAAATGTAAACGTGTCATCCCGCCAACACTCTGTCTCGCATGACTGCGTACGCGGAACTAATATAACATATCATAATCCTATGAGTTTTTCAACTCATTTTAAGGGCGTCCAATTTATCGCTTTCGTACATTTTTGCAATTTATGTTAAATTGTACAGAGGATTGGATCTTGGTAATAATTGCTGTGTAGTTTTTGCAAGTTTTATAGACTAATTGACACTCTTTTGCACATTTGATACACAGATTACATAATATTCTGTAATTAGCAAATCAACCACTGATTTCTGAAAACATTTTGTATTGCATATTTTTTTTTGTTTTAGACAGCAAATCGTTACGTTGAATAATGGTTAATACAATGTAAAGCATTATTGATATTGAGCAGTCAATATATGCGTAACAGTATCCGGAGAAATAGTCAAGACAAAAAACTATAGATAAAATTTGCTTAAATGGACAAAATACATCACCCATCCCGCAAAAAGCACATATGGCGTTTTAGACAAGAACACCGTTTTGCCAAGTTAAAAATACCCCTGCCCCAAATTAACAGTTTTGAGTTCCTTAAAACCACTTGAGGTAGTTATAATGTAATACGCTCAAACAAGCAAATAAAGAACACCAATTACATTAAAACTTAACAAAATATATCAATCGATTAACGCCTTTAATAAACTAAAGTAAAATCCGATATGTAAGGATACACTGAAAGATTCATAGTAAATGTTACGTAATGAGCTTTGTCCCTTTGGATTTTCTTAAATAAATAGGTTTTGCTTGGCTTAAGTACTGTAAAAGTAACAGTGTAAAATACGTAAAAGAAAATATCAGTCAGAAGTTTTATAGTATAAATCGAGAACATACATCGTCTACTGGCGACATCAACAATTTTCCTTTCCTTAATTAACTAAAATAATATGTGGGAATTTCATAATAATAAAACAAACAGATATTATCGCATCGAAATTGTAAACATCTGTAAAACTGGTGAAACTGGTGTTGTGTACATTTTACGTTTTTGATTTGCGATTTGTAACTTGTAAAGTAAATGCTGGAAATTTCAAGTCAAGAAATACCAACAAGTATAAATAAAGCATGTTTACAATTATAAGACCGTGACGTTTAAGTGTGTCAACTTTTTACGAGCCATTAAAAAGCCTGTAGATTTATATTTTTTATTCGTAGAGAACGTAGGAAACATACAGAACGGAAAATCACGGTGACAGAAAATAACGGATGTCGCGGTATTGTATAGAAATAAAAGAACAATTATGAAGTACACTGACAATAATAGATATTAATTATAATTATACCCCCCACCACAAAATGTGTGTGTGTGTGTGTGGGGGGGCTATAATGGATTCGCTTTGTCCGTCCGTCCTTCGGTCGGTCCGTCCGTCCGTCCGTCCGTCCGTCTCCATTATCGTGTCCGCTCTATAAATCCTATACCAATTAAAGATTTTCTTCAACCTTGGCTGAAATGTTCACCTCAACAAGAGGATGTGCAGAAGCCATGTTGCCCATGTGTCAGCTCAAGGTGAAGGTCACAATTGAAGGTCAAATATAAAACAATAAAATATTAGATATTATGTCGTGTCCGCTCTGTAAGTCCTACACTAATTGAAAGATTTTCTTTAATCTTGGCTCAAATGTTCACCTCAACAAGGGGATGTGCAGAACCCATGTTACTCTTTTGCCGGCTTAAGGTCAAGGTCACACTTGAAGGTAAAAAATTGACTTAGAAAATATTCTTAAAATTTAACATGTACTTGAATATTTCTGAAATTAGGACAGGTATTTGCTTGAAAACTAAAAAGATATATGACGTATCACAATTAGAATATGCAGGTCAAGTTTCATAACTCTGTATTGCATTTTGACAAAGTTATGCCCCTTTTTAAGTCTTTTTATTTACTTACAATCATTCCAGACAATATGTCAGGTCCGCTCTATATATTCTATTCTAAAAGAAGGATTTTCTTCAAACTTGACTCAAATGTTCACCCCAACTGGGCAATGTGCAGAACCCATCTTACCCTTGTACCAGCTTTGTCAAGGACATTGGTGGGGGTATGAATCGCATTCAGCGATAGTTCTAGTTAAAGAATTCTTAACAGTGTTGTAGTTGTTTCCAAAAAATAAAAGAAGTTTTGGAGGCCTGTTATAAAAAGTATAGACTAATATATAATGTATTGCATTTATTACACACGATCCCGGCCTAAGCTGGATAAAGTCGGTCTTACGTAATTGCTGCAGCAAATTGCCGCAGCACTGAACTGACATGGGGTTTTATTGTACGTTGGCAACTGTGTCCACAGTTGTACGCGTGATGTGACCGGGTCTAGGTAGGAAAGCGGGCAGAGAAGGTGCTCTGCAGGGTCAAGTGATATCATGCTGTTAACCAGATGACAATTCGTTATCAGGAGACATGACCCATCCCCTCTATCCTAGTGCGAGCGCAATCACAAATCACATCTTTAGTCGTTTGGAGATAATACGTTCAACTAAAGAAACGCCGTGTCATTTTTACTTCAAATTTAAATTGAAAGTTAAATTGTAAATTGTTTATGCCGGAAATGTTAAAGGGTTCAAATGTAATGTTTAAGTATGATCGGAATAAGTTGTGTTTTTGAAGTAAGTATGTAACTAGATAGGGGTATTTAGCATATGCGGAGTTACATTTTCCAAATTAACATTTGAAGAAAAATGCATGATTGAAAGTTAGAAATAATAATAAGAATAATGGCGGATTACTCATTCCGTACTTTACCACCGAGTGTTGTGGTGGGTGTGCGCCCTGCGGTACGACGTACGCCGACCTGGGAACAAATCTGTGGAGGTGCCAGTTATAAAATCGCGTGGTTGATCGGAGAATCACCGGCGTCGCAGCGATGGGCGGAAAAACGTCGCTGTCTGGGTCGAAAATCCGCGGTTTTCCGCGCTAAAAATGTCCGCGGTGATCGGGGGATAATGTTAGAATTACTTGGTCATATCTGTAGGGTAGAAAAATGTGTTCATCATTGACATGCGTTTATTGTTTAAGAACTTACTGCAAATATTGTTGTTAATAATAACTTTAATAAGTGCATTACGCACAATTAATGAATTACTCATCTAATAAAACAAAACTTCGCTACAAACAGAGCAAAGCGTACCGAAATAACAACAAACCGTACCAAATTCTCATATTAAACACACATTAAAATCACCCTATTAAAGAATTATTTGCGAATTAATGCTTTTCCCCGTAGTAAATTATTTTCCTAATATACACTAAAAATATTAAAATTTTATTAAGTACCAAATATTACATAATATAACTAAATAACCAAAACATGAACCATTACTTACCAATTAGCCGGTGGTCAAAATCTATATGAATAAAATGTAAAAATTTAGTCGAAATGTATATATAAATTATAACATATATTTTAATTATACAAGACATAATAAAGCATTGGTTCAATTATATTCAATTATATTCCACAGCCACCGATGGCGCAATCCGGTTTGCATCCATGTTTGGTGACCACATGGTCCTACAGAGGGCGCCAAAACGTGCCGCAGTCTGGGGCTACGCTGACGTTATAGGGGATCACGTGACAGTCCGCAAAAACGGCGTGCTGATGGGAGAGACTATGGTAGTGAGCGGTAGTGCTAATAGTAAGACAATGTGTTGTTTGCAAACATAACTTTTTGTTTCTGACGCAGTCAGCAAGAATGAATACCAAAGCGACTCAGATAGATAGAAATTTCAGATTACATCACATACCGTATTGTTCCTGTTAAAGGTCCTCAATGTGTGTGTGTGTCGGGGTTGGGGGTGGGGAGTCGGAGGCGGTAACGTCAGGTTTATTTAGTTAATTACTGAGGGTTTATTTAGTTAATGACATTATTTTGCATGCGACCTGTGTATTCTTTGTACCAATTGCGTGAATTCCAAATTCAGTTGGGACGGGAACTTTTGTATGGGGTGATTTTCCATGTAACCTGCGGTAAACCAGTGGTTCTATCCAGACATAAGCCTTAGTTTTCCTCCACCAATAATAAGCTGGATGTCGCCAATATGACCATAATCATGTCGGTGCGATGTAACAAAAACAACAACATCAAAAAATAAAACACTCAATCTTTTGTAAAGATATTGCTTGGGTCTAATTAATTTCACCAGCTGGTGGATTTTAGGTGCAATGGTGTTATCTAATTTCCAAACACAATCTAACGCAGACACATATTTAGACATTTAAAGCTTTAGCACATAAGAAGCAGAACTTAAAATTATAGTCTTACCATCATAGTTTGACACACAACTATTCAAAACGTCAAATGACCACCTGGTTAATTTAGCGACCAAATACAAATAAATTATTATTGATCTTAATTTGTAAATCAATAAACAGTGCAAGATACATGTGAATCTGTTGAAACTTTGATAAATTTAATGCAACTGTGTTGTCGCAATATTCTGCAGTTTCACTTTTAATGTTAAATAATACAAATTAATCCATTACAACTTGGCCTGTGTTTGTTAGTAAATGAATAATCCCAATGCCTCTACTTTGACAGTTTCATATTTTAAGTGCTGCAATCATTGATATCAATTAAATGTGTTGGTGAGTTAAATGAAAGATTTTAATGCAAAAACTAGCTCTTTTGGTAGATTAGTTAAATTCCATATCTCCATGCATGTTATCAAATCAGAGAGGACTGCTAAAAACCAGTATCTGAGTTGGTCCATCTTTAAAGAATAGACAGATTCGTCGTATATTGTTGGACCGTGTTGCAACATAAATTAGTTGTATTGTACAAATTGGCTTTCATATCTTTACACTGAACGTTGTTGCATTTTAGCTAGATTTGACAAGTGTGTGAGTATAATGTGGGATGCTTTAATTTAATGGTTGCGGACCTCCAAGTTCAGGATTGCTTTTTTGTCATGTGCAAATAAATAAACCATTTTTTCCTTATTTCATTCAATTTTACACCTTGTTACAGTAAATAAAGTAAGTTTCCTGTCATGTAAATTTATCACAGTTTAATTTTGATAATATCCCGAACATAAATATACAAATCAAGCATAACCACAACATAGTAAACGTCCAAAGTGTGTCAATTATTAGGTAAGGTGGCTTTCCACCCCTATTTGCACCACCTCCTGCTCCTCGATTACGTTATATTGTTCACGTGGCACATTCAAGTTTGAATTTTAATTTAGTGTTATAAGTTTCCTCTGTACACAAACATTAGATAACGTATCTGCATGTTTAGCTGATTTAAGCTTTTCCACGTGCTTTTAATAGATTCTATTGGCACTTGGAAGCTACAGTTACTTCCGGAGAGTCATCCAGGTCCTTACAGCATCGTCGTGACGTCAAGTGAGGGCAGAGTCACCATTAAAGACGTCAAGTTTGGTGACGTCTGGTTATGCTCTGGTCAGCGCAACATGCAGTTCGAAATGAAGAAGGTATATCGTTATTTGATCAAAATATATTAATCAAATTTTATACTTATAATGCTGCAAAACAGTAAATTAGTATAATTGTTATGTCAATGCTGTTTTATATACACTTATGTTACGTAATGATGACGTCATATTTTCCAGATCATTGATAGCCAGCAAGAGATCAATGACGCAGTGAAGCACCATGACATCCGAATGTTGTTCACGCTGCTGGAACCTGAGGATGCTCCACAGACTGACGCCAAACTCAGATTTCCATGGACCAGGCCAGTCAAAGGTTAACAATAGAAACAATGTTCCCATTCCTAGCCTCAATGTCACTTTAAACTGTTCATTTATTGTACGTATACATGTGACGTAGCAGTTTGTTTGAGGTAATGTTAGTTTTAATTTTATAGGTTCAATTTTTTATGAAGCAAAATCATGAAGAAAAACAGGGATATGTTCCGATAAAAGCGATGTTGTATTTGTTGATTTTATCGTTGCTGTTCTTCTCCTTTTTATTTTCTTCCCATTCTTTTTCTTCTTCTTCTTCTGCTTTTTCTTCTAAAATACCAGCTAGGTCTTCTTTTGTGAAGTGACTGTTTGAATGTTGACGAAGAAATGTATATATAATCTTAAAGCGGAATTATAAAATGTTAAAAATTAAATGACTGTTTGGAACAGTTGAACTAGTTCTGTAATTGATAATACTTTTTGCAAAACGACGATATCGGTAGATCAAAAGTAAAATATCGATGATATATCAATATATATTGACACTTTTTATCTTTAAACAATAATTTCGTCGTACCTTCCTCTCTTCCTTTATATATGGATGAAATCGTTCAGCGTGTGTCTAAAGAAATGAGGAATACGAATGCAATTTCTTTGAAAACCAAGTATTAAACCACACCGGTTGTATGTAAAAAAATTAAGGTTGACCAAATACACAAACACCATTTTCTGCAAGATTAATTTATACCAATATCTTGGCAATTAAAACGATAATTTCTACCGCGTTCGTTTGATTCCCTTTCGAGGCGTAAGATTTAGTGTAAGTAAGGCTTCCAGCTGACTTGCGGTGCGCCGGTGATTCAACCCAGACATGTTTCTAGGGCCTTCCTTCACCAAAATGGTCGCTATGATGTATTTTAAAAAACACAAAAAAGCGGTAAGGTCTTTTTACAACTTTTCCTAGATGATATTATTTTTTTAATTCACCGACACTTAAAATGATAGTTATACACATTAATCATACATATATTGTGTACACCTTAGGCCTTTATTGACTCATGCATATATCCATAAAATCAAAGGAGAAATTGATGAATAACCCAAAGATGTCTAATGTGTTGAACATTTAATACTGAAGTTATATGCTCGTGTAGAATGAAAATTATGAAATAATCCATGACAATTTTGACAGGAATCATTGATGAGTTCTCGGCCGTCTGCTTCCTGTATGCACGTGACCTACAGAGAACGCTAAAGTGTCCAATCGGACTGATCCTTTCTAGCTGGGGCGGGACTGCAATCGAAGTTTGGAGCCCACCGGAAGCTTTAACACAATGTCCCCTCGGTAACACAGTGGATACAAGCTCTATGTAGGTTTCCTTCATTTTCTTTCCTATTTATAACGGTAATGTGCGACAATTTGTCTCTATTACATACATGTAATAGTAGCTTACTCCTCTTTAGTGGCATTTGGACATCCTCTCTACATAAACGAATACGTTGTTAAATGTAAAGACGATTTTGACTGCTACTTAGAGTGTTAAACAAGCACGATGGGGAGTCCTGCTAATAACAGAAACTGACGTTAGAGCCGATTAACCGGGTTAGTTTAAAATGTGATCTCAAACGGAACTACTCACATGGTTTTCTTATTTAAAAATAGCTTATTGTGCAGCGTGGATCAAAAGGTTCCCTCGAACAATGTTGACGTTACATCATAAAGTGCGCGAGAAGATTGCGTCCTAGTGATGTTTGTAACGGTTGCCATACAATTGGTTCACAGTGTATTGTTCTGATGTTAACGATTTAGTGGCACTAAGTTCTTTTTAATTAAATTTGCAAGTAATAATTTGTTTACCAGAAAGAGTATATTGTTGACCTTGGCCGAGCACAATTATTAAAAGAGATCCTGAATGATGTATTTGTCACATCTCTTTCTTAGTCTTTAAACAGGATTCATTTTCGTGGGTAGTGAAGTCGTGATTTAAAACCAAACGCACATATTTAAAAAAATAAAACTTGAAATAAAAGTAATTTGTAACATTTACGATGCAGCCATCTGTGTTGTTTGTTGTTCTGTTGTTATTGTTGTTTTAAGTTTTAGCCTAAATTGCATCTCGAAGGATCTTTTTTCGTTTACTAGAATTTATCTGGTTGTTTGAGCAACAAAAACGACAGTCAACTAAGAACAATTTTCAAACGGCATTCAGAACCATGGAATCTACAACATTTCCATGACTCTCATCGCCTTTCATATAATTGTAGGGCCTTCTATTTATTATTTACTTGTAGTAAAATGCGTCGTTTACACACACACACACACACACACACACACACACACACACACACACACACACACACACACACACACACACACACACACACACACACACACACACACACACACACACACACACACACACACACACACACACACATACACACACACACACACATACACGCGCACACACGCACACCCGCACGCCAAGTCAAGTCAAGACGCATTAGTCCTATTCGTAACGCCCATATGGTTCTCCGCGACGTCATTCTTTTGTGTTGATGCCGTACGGTTTATGTGTTTTATCGTTTTTCTGTACTCCTATGACCCCTGTAGTTTCTCCACCCCAGTATTTGACAGTCAATGACGCCATGATCCTTCAAACTGAATTGTTCATCCACTGGGTCCTGGTTTCTTGTTCGAATCCTAAAAAGATTTAACAGCTGTCTCTGTTTGAGTCTGTCTTCTGTCTCGCCAATGTATATGAAAATGTGACAGCGTGAACAGTGGATGGCGAAAACTACATTTCTTGACTTGCAGTTGATTTTGTTCCTCATGTTATGTCCTTCCACCTGATAATTTTAAACTGCCTGCCTCCATGATGTATGGGCAAATCGCGTATACCATTATGTATGATAAAGAATTGCATTTTTGTTTCTTTTGAACGAGAATGTCTTCCAGGTCGCTATCTCCATTTGGAACGCCTCGAATAATTTACGAATCATTTCAAAGCTGTATGGAACTCCGCTAAAATAAACATATCGGTGCCTGTGACATCACCAAAACAACAAAGACAAATGTTTTGTTATCTCTACTGTAAATGCAGTAACATTTGTATATCTAACGATATGTGAACAGTTAAATGAAAGTTCATAGGATGACATAGTACTGTATACTACACCTATCGCTTTTGACGAACTTTTTATGGCGTATTCTTCTTACGACGAACAAAACCATCATCAGCCTGTCAGTATCATTGTACCAGATTCATCTGGATGATGACTGTCTCTAGGACGGAAGTATCCGAGAAGTTCCGATTGTGCACTTGGTCTGTATCAGACTACAGGCGGCTCCATAAATATGTTCGACATTTTTCTGATATATTATACAAGCGTTGTTAAAGGCAATGATTTTTGTCGAAAACAACATAATCATCGTAGGGCATCAATTTTTATATCATCAGATAAGAAGGCTTTTCGTATTAGTTATATCAAATTAATGTGTAATTTGTGTGGCTAATGTGCAAAAAGCGTGTTATTACAAGTCTATAAAATATGGAAAAACACAGTCGCTGTATAATTTAACAAAAAAAAAACAACAAGAGTTGATGAAAATGATAATTGTACGCCTCGGCAAGATGGCGCCGTTTATATTTAATAATCTTCAGCCGATCTTCGTTTGTGTCACATTATTACAGCGTTGCATTACTTGGAGAGTAAAAAACCGACTTATGTCGATTATATTTCACGGACCAATTAAGCGAAATCATTAAGAAAATGTAAACATTAATCAATTATGGAAAACTGTCAAACTTAAGTTGTGAGCTTTTTAGTATGAAGAATGTGCCTTTACCCTATGGCTTTAAGTCCTATTTATGTGCGTCCGTGTAAAACCATTGTGTTTATATACGGAAATATTGATATTTTGAAAGTATGATTATCTGCTCAAGAGTAGATAAGCTAACATGAAAATTAAATATTTAGAAAATGCACACTTCTCAATAAACGACGGAAAATTAAAGAAATAAAAAAGAAAAAAGTACTCACAAATGACTCTCCCACCTCATATCTTTTTGATGTTTGATTTGTTTTGTTTCTTGACTTGACATTTGACTGTTTAATTGGTTCTGTATTGTGTCTTTACATTCAACTCGGTTTCAGTGCCGTGTATAATTATTTAAACAAACAAAACATGTATCGACGAACTTATATATATATATATTCTGAACGTTATTTCAACAAGTGTTGACCCTGGGCGAAAGAGTCCGACGTAGCGACGAAAATTACGACGTCATTATGCATTTAATAGTTTTGCTCGAAATATCGTTGTTGTGTGACAATTATGTAACTTATTTCAGATAATACATATGTAGTCAGAAAAGTCAGAGCCACACTTTGATATATATAAAAAATCTCACTTTCACCAAATGTTTCGAAATTGTCTTATTCGTGACGCAGGTCTTTATACATGTATATGTTATACATGTAAGGAGTGGGGTGATATGCTTTACTTTTGACATAAATGTGGGTCGTAAATAAATATTATTTTGTGAGATTTTTTCAGTTAACAAAAAATATTTTGTGAAAATCAAATGCTCGGTCCTAACTGTCGGAAATTACCTTAAAAGTAGGTTGGGAAGGGTATTTTCATCATACTCTAAGTTTCTCACGACTACTCCTTATTTAGTAAATTATCTTGCCAAAGAGCAATCATCTTGGACCGGTTTGAAGATTGAAGACCCTTCGATTATGAAACCAAGGTCCTACCCTTTACCGCAGAATTTTGAAGAGGATATCCGCCAATATTCAATTTCTATTTTGCAGATTACAACACTGCATATGCTTAAATTTGCTAATGTGTATGCACAGACACGTTTGTTTTTACATGTATTTAATTCACATTTCTCGTATACAATTTGGAAATTATCGATCTCAAGTCACAATTATCAAGTTACAAATTTTATGTTCGCTTACAATTTACAAGTTACAAATCTCAAAATCACAAGTCTCAAGTAACAAATTACTAATTCACAAGTTAGGAATTGACGACATTCAGACGCTAGGTGGCGGGAGCTCTTAAATATAGACGTCACTTAGCTAAAAATAGAACGGAGTATCATAAGTTTAAAATGGAACGGAATCGTAAAGGATTCTTCAAAAGAGATGCAATAGAAAGCAATCAACGTTATTTGATGTCAAATTGAACGCGTTGTCTTTGGCCAAAAGTAGTTAATAATGCATATATTAAAATTCTGCAAGTAATTTTACCATATAAGTCTTTGTTTTCTTCAAACTACATTTAATGCAATTTAATATACGTATCGGACCTTTCAAGAAGAACATACGATCTCAGTCGCATTCGAATTTGTTTCAAATGCATTAGAATTGAACTACATCAACAGGGGTACGTGATGTAGTGAGTATGCTTTCCTCAGATGTATCTCAGTTGCTAGAATACCCACCTAGAAAGCAGGAGGTCTTGGGTTCGACCCCCGCCCTCGGTAATTGGGATTTCCAGCTTTTTAGTGGCGTCAGATGTGGTTCTCCAGAGAACCCTGTGGAGCAGGTACAGGCTGGTGCCTGGCTAAAAATAAGGATGGTTAAAAGCTTTCTGCCCAGGTAGACCAGATGGTAGAGCCCCTGATTACGGAGGAGGTCTTTTGAATATGGCGGAATGGGGGTGGGGCGTGGGAGGGTGACGGTGCTGTAAAACCCGAGAGATAAAAATATACGAACAGCATTTGAACCGCTTCATACAGTTCGAGGAAACAGTAGAGACGTGTAAATATGGACCGACTTTTATTGGTGCATGTCTACTTAAGTTCATGTACGAATGATTATAAATACATGTATCACGCATTTTTCTTAATGTGCCACAAACAATAACTTAATATATAATGTAAATGTGAAAACAAATCTGTGATGAAAGGGTCAGTCGGCAATATACATATATATATATATATATATATATATATATATATATATATATATATATATATATATATATATATATATATATATATATATATATATATATATATATATATATATATATATATTGATCTCCAGTTAAGTACAGAATAATATCCCCAAAATTGTGTAAAAATAATAGGCCTACATGTGTCCATTTCTGTCGGTAAGAAACTCGAAACTTGAAAGTACAGACGAACGCAGGCTAGTTCAAGCAGTACATTCTATTTATAGATGGCCATTCCCGTGTTAGAAGCGCCCTCTTGCGTCCTAATGTTGAACTGGTGTTATACAGTGTACATTTGACATAAGAGATTTGCGCCACTAGATTAGTAACTTGTAAATTAGATTCTCGAAATGTAAAATGTATTCGTGATTTTCGCCCCGCGATTGGTAACTTGTAAATTGTATATGCGGGAAATGTGATATTGTTCAAATGTAATGTTGAAATGTGAACATTTTTATGTGATATATAAAAGTTAGGATGTAATTAGATAGTGGTATTTAGAACGCGCGATGGTTGCAATTTACAGATTGACATTTGAAGTGAGAAATCCGTGTATTGAAAGTTAGAAATAGTAATTAGAATATTGGCGGATATCCCCTTCCATAGCAGAAAGTGTATTTTTGTTTTCTTGTATCTTTGTTTTTCTCGACAATTTACGTTCCGTCTAATCTCACTATGCAAATGGTAACGGTTCGTAGTTTCTATTCCTTATGCTTGTGTCCACAGATTCGCTCATACATTTTATTATACATGGCTACGCGTTTCTAAAATGTTGTATCCCAAATAAGTCTTTTGCAGATTCCAACATATACATTTAATAGTACTATACTGTCATATGAATTAAGACCAGACATGAATGCCCAATTATACGCGAAACGAGAAAAAAAACACATTACTGGAGCCAACATACCATTGCACTTTGGTTTTAGATTGTGGCCGACGGAGCCATCCGTTCTCTGGAATTCTATGATAAACCCCTACACCGCCATGACTATAATGGGGGCCATTTGGTACCAAGGTAGGTAATGCAAGGTATTTTACATCTTAACGATTTGCTACATCTTTTAATAGTCACATAAGGTTGAATTTGTCTTTACTTTATTTTTTACATAATGATCTTTATGTTCACAGTGAGATATTAAAAATGAGGCGCTTTTTAAA
Organism: Sinonovacula constricta; assembly: GCA_007844125.1. NCBI lineage: Eukaryota > Metazoa > Mollusca > Bivalvia > Cardiida > Solecurtidae > Sinonovacula > Sinonovacula constricta. The sequence goes on from CM017567.1 coordinate 31,907,990, forward strand.
GAAAACTTTCTGTATGCGAATGTGGATTTTCATATGAAAACAATATGTACAAAATATAAATAGAAATTATAAACCTTATATGCAAATAAGGACCAGTTATCGCTATGCAATGACGCGGATGTTACGTTTACAAATCTAGGAGAAACCAACTCTAGACAGCCTGACCTGTACGCGTGTCAATTTCCTGCAATGATTAACTCCTGGAGAAACATCTTCCACACACAGTCTGATGGTCAGACAGACGATAATTTCCCCTTTGGATTTGTTCAGGTACGTTTATTTTCACCTTTTGAAAGTAACCCAAAAAGTCCAATTAGTATCTCCTCGGATAATACCGAGTGCGAGAGGCAGTCGTTGCCGATAAGTTACGATTGCATATGACTGCCGTTCGCAAAATATCGGTCCATTACATGCACGATCGAAAAGGAACCAATGTGTTACGATTGTCTAAATTGATTTAAATGCCAGTTTTACCCGAAGAAAGATTGGTATATCTTGGTTGGCAATAGAAAATAAATCATTATTACTGCTCTGCTTTTATAGAAAGTTTAGTTTGTTTACTTTTAGTAAATATCAGTAAATAAAGGTCTGGCTTAATTGAAATCAGTATTATTAAACAAAATGATTTAGATGGTGGTAGTATGGCTTAAAAGCATTTGTCTTGTGCCTCAGCTGGCCCCTTACCGCCCTGAAGACTCGATTGGTGAATTCCCTCCAATGAGATGGGCACAAACACATAAATGTGGATACACTCCGAATGCCCTGATGCCTAACACGTTCATGGCAGTTGCGATTGACCTGCCGGATTTTGGTTCCCCTTATGGAAGGTATGACAAGGCCTTGGCAGAAGATGGCTTTTATACAATATCATTTAAGAAATATTTACTTAAGATGTGACATATCCACGAATTTCATAAGAGTAACAATAATTTTTATCAAATCATTTGAGTTCAACTACTTTGAAAAGGTTATGAATTGATAAGTCTTGGTGCGCCGGCGGTTCTTCTGAGACATTTGCCTTGGGTTATTTACATCTAAGGATGTCTAGACCTAACCAATTTGACCATTATTGGTTCGGTTCGATGTATTTTAAATCTGAATAAATCCGACATTGGAACTGGATTGTACGATATCCTTCTATGGGTCCCCTTAAACTACATAGTTTTAAATCCAGGTCGTGACTTATCTAACATTAGTGGATTTGTTGTTTTTGTCTTTGAAGTAAATCGCAAGCTACAAAACTTTTGTAGTTATAGAGACGTCCACCTCTTATTAGTAGAGGAAGATCCCAAAAGGTGAGTAAAACCACACTAGGTCAGACGCAACACATCTTCAATTGACAACTGGGACTTAAATCCACGCCGTTAGTGATTTCGATAAGTAATAAATCTGCCCGTAAGTCACTGGCGCCATTAAAAGTAGTGGTATACCTGCACTATTTACGCAAAGTTAATGAAAAAGATAGTTCAGCAACTACTTTGACCGTTTTATTTGTAAAATTTCTTTCAGAAATAGACGTTCTCCTGAACTATACGGAAAGAGTCCAAACATGATGCAAATATGGCGATTTGAGGATTTAAATATTAATGTTTAACGGTCTGACGATATTTAGCATGCGTTCAAAAAAAACAAAACAAGTGCATAGCATGAGATACTTTTACTGTAAAATAGGTGGCTTGTTGTCTCAGACTTCCCTTAAATCTGAAAAAGGATTATGTGCCACTTAAAGAAAAGCATCAACAACAATAATTGCATATATTCTAGCATCCATCCCCGTTACAAAAGCCAGATTGCATGAACGCCTAGCTTTAGGTGGATTGTCAGTGGCGTATGGGAACCAAAGCGTGGTGTTCAACGGTCCGTTCCCTACCCATGCCTTCTTGGATGACAGACAACAGTTGTTGACCATCACCTTTGACAACGGTAAAGCACAGCTGAAACAATACAACACACAGGGATTTGAGGTATTGTTTGTAAATATTTGCCTGGCATTCATAGAATATTAAAACTTTAACTATGCTACTATGTTGATTCTTGAATTTACAAGCTTTTCTTGTGTAACATGTGCAAGCCAGTAAAGAACAGAATTTTGTTGATGGCTCTGCTTCATACATGAAATGTTATGATAACCAGATATACTTTTGTATGGTTTGTAATTCTTCAATACCAAATTGATTGGTACTGAATTTCAGATCTTTTACCGCAAGTATATTTAAAGTGATATAATCATTAGGCGAGGGGGTCTGCTAGTTTTGGATGCTAGCGGATCGTACAGAATTGATTATATATCCTGCATAACCACTCTGATATCTGCAAGAAAAACAAACACAGATGTTACCTTGTATAACCAATGCTCCACAAAATAGACTTGATTTCCCATGTACAAAAACAGCTTTGTCGATTATCAGAAAGGTTTCGACTCCATAATACATTTTGTTTATCTGGCATAAGCTGTTAGCTCATGATATTGATTGTTTCGGAATTATTTACACTATTTATTACAAAGATAAATCCCTTCTCAAAGAGCTAATTAACGTTTTAGCGAGCAATGCCGGTGTTTGTTACGGTGAAAACCTATAACTAATAATATTTTCTATATTTTTGAATGATTTCGCAGAATTAATGTCACAAAATTAGGAGGTCTTGTCCAAATTGCAGAGGTTGTTAAAGAATGTTTAATATTATTATTATCGTCATAATTAATATGTAATTGACGTGGACCTCAATTGTTCCTGTATGTATCTGATTTATTTTAATTTCAATGCTCTAGATGCTATGTATGAATATTTTAGTTTATGGGATCTTAGATTAATTAATCAAAGAAAAGTGAAGACAAAAATGTCCTTGACTTCTGTATGATAGAAAGAAACCAGCATGAGTTGAGACTCGGAGTTCTCTTTATATTTGATGGTAACATTCTGAGAGCAAAAAGAAGATAAGTAGATATAGTTAGAAGGGCTATGTTTTCGGTCATTGCAAATGTCACAGATCAAACTTTACTATCTCTTTGTAAATACATTTATTTAACCCAGTAGTCATGCCAATTTTAATGTAAAGTTTGGGTATTTGAACAAATCTAGATTCTAAAGCAATATCAGCCCCGCTTTTCTCAACTAATATTAAACTTAAAGTTATTGGCACTCAGCCGTCTGTTAAATATTTATCTTGGAATTCAACCATTAGCATTACAGGTAAAAACTTTTGAGACCTTTTGCGACAGACCTCTGAATACTAAACAGTAATAATAAAGATAGTAAAATGTGTAATTTGTTATATAAAACTATTATTTGCATTCAAATTATATTGTTAATTGCCGATGGATTGCATTTAAATAGAACTCTTAATACCCTTTGACTGTCAGTTTATTTAAATTAAGAGCAAGTTGGACATATTAAACATTTTAAGTTGTTTGTTAAGAAGAAATTATATGATTTATTCTTGCAAGTCTGGCAAAATATAGTGAATACTTCACCATAAGTGTTTAACATATCTTGAGTATAAGAAAGACTATAGTTTTGACCAAAAAAAAATGGATGTATTACTGAATAACATTAGTAATTGTAAATTCCTGTGTAAGTCTCGATGTACAATCCATTTGTTGCCAGTAGAAAAGGGCAGAAATTTGAACATAAAGCGTGCCCAAAGAAAGTGATATTTATGTACTCAACAAATTGTTGGTGAGGAATTCTTCTTAGCATTATTTTGTAAGATTATCATGTCAAAGTTTAAGTAGTTATACTACTTCTTCTTTTTTATTAGTTTGTCTTATTTTGGATTTTTTTTCCACATTTCTGAACATGTAATAGGTTATAGATGAAAAGTTTGAAAATTAATATCCCCTAGGCCTACATCCTGATATTGAAACGGTAATTTATGTATATGTATAGAGTGTTGATTGTGTTTCTGTGGCTTTTGACGATACTTCTTTCTGTAAGTAGTGTAAAATGTTCACTTGTTATAACCTGATATATATAACATTACAATTGCTTTTGCCACCGCGAAAAACAGTTTTGTTAAAATAGATGGGTGGAAGAGTTAAACATTTTGCTGGCCCTTATATACTTTGTTCGTGTATTTTCTCACTTTTTGACTTATTTTCGTACAGGTGTGTTGCGCAGAAAACCGTACGGACGACTGTACGATTCACGGTACCTGGGTGGCTGCCCCTATCACTTCCAGTGCCAGCAGCGCCTCAAAGCGGCAACTGGACACTTCCGGTTGTCATGGAGTTCATGTGGCAGGAGTCAGGTATTTAAGAATCTAGAAGAATCACCTCCAAAACAACTCTTAGACATTTTTAGACAATTCTTTTTTCAGACCATTCCAAGCAACATTCTTTTGTTTTCTAGAAATTTCAGTTACATACAGATTCCATGCCAAACTTTTTCAAAACCATTTACTATTTTCAGAAATTATTTTTTCCTGAATATTTTCTTTTGCTTTTTTGTATAGCTTGTTACATACCGCGATTTTTTCCAAGTCTTGGATTATAATAAACATGTTTTCTTAATTTTCATTCCATTCAAAATAGGGTGTGGGTTGGGTGCCGTTTAATTGTCCCTTGATACTGCCATGGTATTTTATTGACTTAAAGGTGGTATCCGATATTATGTCTATATGAAATACATATTAAAATATGTTGCTCCTTTTTTGGAGACATTGAACTTCATTTCTGATTCAAATCGCATTTAGCCTTAGCGAACGCAAATTTAAATACTATCTCAATTGTTAGTACAAGTCATGAAAAAAGGTCGCCCTTTATGTTTATTCTTTCGAAATCTATCAAAAAGCATGATAGGGATTTCTGCTAAAATAGATTTCGACGTCACAACGAATAACCAGGATAATGATATAACGTGAAGTCAAAAGTTATCACGTGGTTTTCTTAGTTTACAAATAGCTGCACATAAGAAATACATCTTTGTAATGACTAGAGTAGTGTTGTGCTTCAATTTTCATAAGATGCAAGACACTTATTAACTGCATTTTGAAAACTCGTCAAATATGCATAGGTATCAATTAAAACTGATAAAATTGTGTATATTATATTCTTCAGATATTTATGGCGGGAAAGTCCATGTCCTCTGCTGCAGTGCGCCCTCTACAGCCAGGACTCGTCACTTCCGGTACCGCCATTTATACACACTGGCGGGATTAGTTGGGGAGCTTTAGGTTTTGGTGGTTTTGGTGGTTTTGGTTTTGGTGGTTATGGTGGTTAATGATGGTTAATAAAAGCTGCGGGTGAAAGGAGTTATTTACATTAATATATTAATTATATTAATGTATTAAATACGACCATAAAATCGAACACCATGAAAATTTAATATACTACGTCATTTTTAACACATTATATCCAAAACAACCGAGTTCAAGTGATGCATTTCTTTTATTGGTAACCTTGAAATTCGGTTAGTACAATTACCTTTGAGCAGTTCAACTGGTATCAACAAAAAGAAAAATAATGTATAATTTAAGCTTTTATACATATCACTCCGACACTCTTGGTATCATAATGACAGCGGACATCAATTATTCACTGAAGACCCAATATATGTCGGTGTAGAAACATCGGCGCGCCATTCTGCTGTGTGACATTCCTTAATGTTCTTCTTTCGTAATTGCATTCGAACAAATACAGTTTTTTATCTTTATGTTCATGATATGATTTCAGACATGGTTCGAAATATATATACTTTTGGCTGTGAAAGAAGTTCTACAAACAACGTCATTCCCGGGTTTACCTTGTTGTTTTTGACTGTGCTGTGTTGTTTTCTTAAACTTAAACAAAGCAATTAAATATGCAACAACATTTGTTTAACAACAGTTGGTTATTCTATCAGAAATAAAAATATCAACATAATAACTAAGATTCATTTTATTTTTCCTATTTTTAAAACATCAAAATGTAAATAGATTAAGTGAAAATACATTTGTGCTTGAAAATAGAGTTCACTCAAATTACAAATTTGCACAATAAAACAAACTGTACATTATTTAGATGGGTACATATACCTATATGCCCATAAGAATTGATGCAGATGCTGAAATAGTGGTAGGAGTTGTTAATTATTAACAATGGAAAAATTAAGTTTGGGAAAATATGTGTACAATGTTATAATAACTTGAAGCAGTGTACTTCGTTGCTAAAACAAGACCATATGAGGAACTACGTTATATACAAGTTTCAACATTAATTAAAAAAGACCTACATATATTGTCATTTTTTAGCAAGAAAAACAAGTATTTCAACAAATACAACAAATAATGGAGTTCATTATCCAAAAATGAAACCAAAAATTAGTTATTAAATCATATTTCAATCACGACAAACTTAAACACCCCAAAAGTCATTGTGTAAACTTAAAAAAAATGTAATAATTTACCATCATATACGATATCATTTCGTATTTGTATATAAATTAAATATAAAGTACATATTTCTTCCTATTATTTCTGTTACATGTAAAATGTTAAACATGAATGCATGATTTTAAACATGATACAGTACAGTCAACAATCATAATGCAATGAACATTCAGCCAGAGACATGAAATGCTCAGTCAGATATAAATTTTATTTTCATATTTGTTTCCAAATGTTTTACAAAAAAGAAACAAGTATTGCACACCAACTAAAATGAGATGTATAAGTCCGACTGTGTAAATTCCAATCTTTAGGGATAACAAATTGATTTTTTTAAATTAGAAGCCGGTATCCTTTAAATATATAAAATGGTTTTCATTTAATGGTAAGATAAAATTTAAAATTGGCCTAAAATGATTCATTGTTGTTTATCAATTTCGGTTGTGAAAATAATACACAGTATGTTTAACTTTTCTGTAAGAAAGTGTTCATGATTACATAATTTCAACTTATTTTGTTGCTCTTGTTTTATTTAATTTAAAGTATGTAATTATATCTCCTTGGCTAAAGTTATCTACCAACTAACCTTCAAATATGAAGATTTCTACTGAAGATACTAGAGATTATAGTGTATGTGTAGCAAAGTTTAAAATAAAATATGCATGAAAGAAAGGGATAAAGTGATAGCCAACTTCAAAATGGGTTTCATACATTGTAAGTTTTAACCGTTAAACAACAAAAACTATGACCAATTAGCATTTTGCATTGTTAAGTCAGTCTAACTACTCATTTATATATGGTCGGTTAAATATTCATGTTCAGGAAGTTACCTTGGTCCATGTTCTGAGCTTGTTATTCAGCAACTTTGGAAAAACTTAGAAAAGAAACATTCCTATTAAATTGAGATTTATTTATTATTGACATAACAGGAATATATTACGAATATAATGTTGATAATTGTTCAGCCATATTCTATTGTATACTGTCCATGATCACAGACGTAAGCTGACAAACACATTCCATGATGTCAAAGAACAAGTCAGAGATTGACAAAAATACGAAAATAAACATGCTTCCCAAAAGATAATTACTTAGAAATGGTGGTAATTGTATACTCATCCCTCTCACTTACAGGCCAGATATACTAAAGAAGTAAGATATGACTTACATGAATAATGAACAGTGGGAATTCTAGTTAGCAATTTAAATTGTTGAATGGTTATTCTACAATGATGCCGGCAAACCAGCTCGACCAGCATGATTGACTCAACCATGTTTTAAACAAGCCATGTATACTAACACATGGAAAGGGTTAAGTAGATTTTTAAAATTTAAAATCTTTAGTGTTTATGAGTCTATTTGCTTTACAATATTCCTACAAACAAGACAAAGTAAACTAAATAATAAAATAATTTTAATATGGGTTACCGTTCCAATAAAACAGCCCAGTATATATATAAAGTAATGAGCTGACATTTCACTCTCAACAATAAAACAAACAGGTCAGTGGTACTACACATGACTATACAAGCTACAACACAGTGTTGAACGTGTATTTGTCAGGACATAATAATAGTCGATGTATTAACTCAATACATGTCTGTATGTTATCTATTTTTATCAAGGCAGCCAGTTTCTATTTGTGTATATATTTACCGATGGAGCAACAAAAGACTATTCTTACTTGTTTGTTTATATACCCTATATATGTTCGTTTTTTCTTGTTACATCACACATAGCTTGATCTTGTTCAATAGTTAAGAATAAGAAATAGAGAAATAAGTAGAAAATAAGAATAAGAGGTACTTTAGGTAATGGTTGTTTAAATCACTCCCTGAGAAAAAGAGAAGATAATGTCCAGGTTCTGTGTGTTGTTGTTTTTTGTTGTTGTTGGGATGTAAAGATGAAGTCTTTTATTGTAAAAAATACTCCTTTTAAATCCATATATAAAAATCATTCCTAATTTGTAACTTTCTTGGTCAGGCTTTATCCGGCAATTACCAAGTTATAAACATAATAAGAATAAAGGTTGAATGTTATTATGTTATACAGTGCTAATTTCAATTTTCTGAAAAAATCAACCTAATAAGAGTAAGGTTTCCATGTTTATAATGTTGTAAGTGTGGAAATATTGATTCCTAAATAAAGAAATAGACAACACATAGGCTCGTGGCTATACAGTTTTGAACTTTATCCAAGACCCTGTCTCAAAGTTCCTATTGGCCATATCATATGTTTAATTAACTTTCAAATCACCCAGATGCTTAAAGCACCGTCTCGTGCTCAAATGGACAGAGACAGAATACCATCGACAGGCTATGCATTTCTGTAGGCTTAGACTGATGCACTACGAACCCTGGCATCACAGTTACAATCTAGATATAGCCAGCAAAAAACAACATAACATGTACAACACCAGTATAGACGGACACAGAAAACAACAAAAATTGTGCAGGCGAAAAATTTATGGTTGCTAGTTGTGGTACAATCATCATCTCAACTTCTGCAGCCGTTCATTCTCGGCTTTAACAATCTTGACGAGTTTGATCTTGTTTTTTATAGATGTCACCTTCATAGTAAGTGATTGTCTTATTGGCACAGATCCAGATCTTCTTGTCACGTGGTAAAATATTAAAACTGCATATACATGTTAATATTAAATAGTTTTATGATGTTGATTCCTCAGAATGTTTATATAGGGGATTACATCTGCATCTACTATCTAGACTCCATTAAAAATCTATTATAAGTCTCTTTTAAGACCACCTTTAATTCTGACTCTAAGTGGTCTTAATAGTGGGTTGGTCTTATTAGTGAGTTTGGATGAGCGCTTGACACCCAAAATTGTTTATGAATCAAAGTGTCCGACTCATACGTCTCTGACCTTTGAAAAAGGCGAAAAAACAAAAGGTCAAATACATTTCTTTTCAACATGTTTTTAACAAATTAACACAATTATGATGTCATTTATGTTATGAAAATAGTCTATCGCATATAAATTATTGATGCAATTATAATAATGATAATCATATCAATGCTATTATGATAACCATTAATGTAAGCAATAAACTGTGTAAATGTACAAGTAAAAGACACAATGAAATATGTCATTTTAGCAAAAAGTTTAAAATATATATTCCCACTTTTGATGTAGAAAAATGTAAAGCTTCTAATCTCGATGCAAAGTTCACTGTTTTTACGAAATTGTTGATTGATCCGAACCGTAAATCGCTTGAATGTTTCTCTATACCGGTCTATAAGCGCTTTATTCATGCAACCCCTTGTCCTGAATTGTAAATTAAAAACATGCTGGAAAGCATTACTTTGGCAATAAGCGAATGCGAATCACACACTGGGTAACTTAAAGTCTTGGTGGTCGCAATTGAGGTCAGTGTTTACATGAGAAATACACACTACCTTCTAGTAAAATTCGACATTGTGCTGGATTAGCAGCATTGTGTTTAGTTTTCACATTGCAAAAAGAGACCAAATAGTTTGTATTCATGAAAACTGGTCTTAATAGAGACGTGGTCACTTAAGTAGTGAGGTCGTTAATTGACATTTAACTGTAGTTAAAACAATTTGCAAAGCAACAAGAAAAATTAACAGAGAATTAAAATTGAAGCAGAGAGGACTCGAACGGTGAGACTTTCATCTTATACCTCAAGTCTCTGCTGTGGCAATTTTTCATTTTGAAATTATTAATGTTAAATATTTGTTCATTGTTAATAATTGAAACAGGAAATGTTCACACATGTTCTTGGTCAGCTGAGGAAGGAGTAACAAATAATTTGCGGAGCACACCTTTATTCAACCAATTTAAAAATACTAACCTGTGATATAAGCCTGAAGTCGTGGCTCACTAGGATCATGCCTCCATCATAATCGTGGATGGTATCCGCAAGGGATTCAATGGTTTAGAGACCAAGGAGACTGGTCGGTTCGTCACGTAGCAGCAGGTGCGGTGAGTGCTAGGCTAGACACAAAGACTATACGACATCTCTGGCCATCAGACAGGTTACGTATAGCACCAATCTACAACAAGATTGTCAGACGCGCAATGTAGTTCGGTAGAACCCAAGGTAATTAATCTGTTATTACTGCATAAATGTACTGTTGGTTACTTGGACAGAGAACTGACCAACTTATTATTGGTGGAGTAAGATCACTAGACTTATATCTAGGTAGAACCACCAATGACCACAGAACACATTGTTTTGATTTCTCAGTACAGTGCATATAGTTATAGTCCTTCCGAGGTAATCTAGGCTAAAGCACGAAGACAATGCAGGTCAGCTGGAAGATTTTGTTTTTGTTGTACCTTGCAGTTACACGATTATGATTATCATATCAACATCGTTTAAATTTGGAGGAGAAATGCTCCAGGTTGGGTAGAACCAGCAGTTTACATGAGGTCAGCTGGAAGAACATGAAAGCGTTTGTCCTAAACAAGACTCAAACTCACGAGTTGGGGAAGAACAGAAGTCAGAGTAGTTGCAAGTTGGAGACTCAAGCTCTTGACTAAAGCCAAGAAGAATTAAATTTTATCCCTACAAAGTAAAGGGTTGCAATCAGCTTACTAACATCTAACTAAGGTTAGGAACGTGATTTCTAATTCGATGCTTACAGAAAGATGTATAGACTAGTTCCCATTAAAAAGCTAACACATACTCTTTCACCTTTTGTCATAAAAGATCTGATTGGCTGGTTGTTGCCCTTAGAGGCCATATCGACCATTGATAATCCTTATCCCTACCCTCTCTTTTATATCTGGGCATTGTTTCATCATTCAGTCCAGAACGCAGCCATTCATGTCAAGAATCTCATGCAGATGCTGGAGGATAAGGGTTATGATAAAATAATAATAAAATAGCATTCCAGGTCGAGCAACAAGGGCACATTTATTTGAAATAATTTGACTGAGGTATAGTGGAGTTAATACATATTTACATAAAAAATCATCTGTAGTTGGAAGCCATTTGGCTGAGGATTGACGCAATGTTTATCTGCACAAACCTTTGCTAAGGTGAAAAATATTTTACAGGGCAATTACTCTGGATTAAAGAATAAAATAAGAGTTATCTCAAATTTACACATCAATATCACTAATTCATGACGTTTAAATATATAACATCAGAGTTATTTGAGAAAAAATCGGCGCCATACCATAATGCATTAATTCGAGATAAACAAATTAATATAGATGATCAAAACCATCCTTATAAAGAATGTAAAATGAAGCGAATATCTGGTTTTTACAGTTTGGTCACCATTAAGTCTATTTTAGTAAAAGTGACCCTAACAATGACCCTGACCCTATTGACTTTGAATAATCGAATTACAATGTTCCTCTTCCCATAAAATATATACCTACTTAATCTGATCATCTTAATTCAGACTTCTGGAAAGTTAAGGAAACTCTGTGAAAGCTTGTTCAAAATCAATTGGGAAATGTAGATGTGCTTGACAAAAGCGAGTTAGAACCTGTCTGCTCTCTTTTCTAAGTTACAATCCGTGTTCTTCAGACTTATAACCAGATTTATTCTGCAGAACATGGTTAGAAATAATTTTCCCAATAGTATTCAGAGCAAATTTCTTTCCATTGTGTGTAAGTGTGTGGGTATTAGTTCTGCTGCACAATATTTCAACTATGAAACATCTCTTGGTTAACTGAAGCAGATGTAATGATGCCATTACTGTGAAAGAAACAATAATTGAATCTTAAAGTCACGGGCATGAATCATTTGCCCAATATTTTCTGCAAACCTGTACTGTCATTATACAAATGTGCTCGTCATATACATATAAGTGCAAAAGGCAAAGGTTAACACATACATTCATCGTCGTCGTAAAAAATGAATTTAAAAATTTAAAATATATCCATTATCTATTCAGACATAGATTGCACATACCTGGTGGTAACGACCTCCCTTCAGGTGCGATTGTATTCGTATCAAACGGTCTGTTTGGATGAGCTGAAGTGTCTAAACAAGTAATAAAATGATATGTTTAAATTTTTGCTAAGACATAAAACTTTTTCATAATTTTGAAAGTGATTTTATAATAAGAATAAACTTGCACAATTTTATTTTTTCTACGCGACCACATTTTCTGGTTGTCAAACCTTAGTTTACCATTTTAAGGAAGATAATTTGTCCCTCTAAAATTGAATGACTGTTTTATGTTTCTAGATCAATTAAAGCTAGTTGGGCTTTTTCAGGAAGAAACCTTTTTAAGGATATTTGACTATTTTAAGGTATTTTACGAACTAAGGGTACCTGGCCATGTTAGTATAGCAGATCCTCTTAAAGCTAGTAGACTGACATCAGTTACTGTAATCATTTAGGACGACTCACTTCTTATACAAGCAGCTTGAGGAGAGATGAATTGCCTACACCCTTGGGTCCGACCCGGGCCAATCTTGTGTCCAGATCTTTAGCAAAGTTCAGGTTATTGTAGATGCATGGCTTAAAAATATGAAAGCCCAAGTTCATTATTATAGTGAAAATATATTAGTATGTAAGCGGTGTCCAAACAATATGTGAAATGACCACCTGCTTCAAATACAACGTATTATAGGAACATTTTTAGTTCGATATAATTGTGATTTTTCAAGTTTCTTTAATCAAGTTTTATATTTTTTATATTTTATTCATACATGTGTGCATGTCTCATTAAAAGACCTTGGTAACGATACCAGCACCTGTATACGTTTTTAAGCAATTAACATTAAGTAATAAAAATACTGACAAGCACCTGTTTACGATTTGAAGCAATTAATATTAAGTAATTTACATTCTCAATGTTAATTATAAAAATATTCAAAGCATTATAGCAATCAAACTGTACAAAAATGTATTTGATATCTGTATAGGATGTATGTAATTTAAATATGCAAAATAAATAACTTCAATTATTTATTATTTTTATTATATTAAATAATTTATTAAACAGTTGGAAAATCTCCCTTCCACTAAAGAACTGCTTCAGTAATATTTTTTACCGTACAGAAATAACAACAAGATGGGTTTTGTGTAAATTGTTATATTTACACAACTTTACCTTTTTACCATAAATCATTACATAAAAAAGAAACACATAACTTCAGTAACGCTGTCACCTTGCAAAACAGCCTTTGTTGACTTTTTCATACCGATGTTTCATCACTTACGTCAGATTGTTTAATGTATTTATTCATAATTAGTGATGTAATACAGACCAAGAAGAGAAAATACGAGTTAATACGGAAAAAAAGTTACAGATTCCTAGTTGTATCTGAAGATTAAACACTGTACCATATCCCAGGTGGGGGAATTGTAGCACAGAATGGGAAACAGAAGGAAAGCGTCTTGATTTGAAGATTACACATTTCTTGCAAATTTGTTATTGGGTTATGATGGTTATTTTAATAATTAGAAATGTGTTTATAGGACAATGATCCCATATTTCGGTATAAACATCCCAACGAAGGGCCATACCTCTGCTACCAGTAAGTGAAAATTAACCAAAATCTAACTTAACCTGTATTTTGACATCATATACTTATTGACATAAATATGAATTGAGCATGTCTTGTCCTTCTAAAGTTGTTGACATTAGATTATTGAATATCCCTTTAACAACAATGATGTCAAGAATATCGTACCCAATATCGAACTTGACCTGTATCATCACTTGTAAACGAGATAATGGTCAGACAGACGGACAGGGGCAACTTCATTTTACATCTTATCGACAGTAATTTTCTTATTAAATGCTGAACTATTTGTGCAGGCATAAAATACTGGTATCTGATTGAAACAAAGAGAGGGGCAAACACTTAAATAAAGACAGATGTTTTTACTCTTTGACGATGTGCTCCCTCGCTTTTGAGTTCGTAATGCTAAAGATCAGAAAAAACTCTATTACTTTAAATCTTCTACTAGCAGGTTATATACTGCCTCATCAACTTTTGAGTTAACAAAACCTAACAAAACTATGTTCAGCGTCACATTCAAAAGGGAAAATTTGTAATTTTTACCTGATACAATGTCAAAGTTGCGGTACCTTTTTTCACTCTAATGTACTATGGGTACACCAATCGCTGGGCTACAACGTGCATTTGAACTTAAGTTGGGTCTTAGATATATTCTCATGCATGCTACCAAAGTCGACCAAACTAAAATGAATTTGAAATTAACTACTATAATTGATACCACTGTGATCAGAATCTAAAAGACCAAAGTGCGCCATTCCTCTCTGAACACGTGCGGTAGGTTCAGACAGAGATACTTGCGTCACAAAAAGAACCATTCTGACATTTTTGGGCGGTGTCGCTTGTTCATAGTTTGCGAAACTGGATTTCGGAAGTACTCATGATTTACTTTGCATGATCTTGACTTCTCGTGGGTGGTCAGATATTCATGCCTGGTAAGAAGTAGTACGTGTGCTGAACAAGTATGTATGTCTAAGGAGACCTGACGCGTCAATTGTGTCCTGGCATGTGCCAAATGTTAACATTACTATTGCAATCTTAAACTGGAATTTCAGTATATCAGTTTAATTTAAGTATACATGAAAGGCAGATTTATCAATAATACCGCGTAAGAATATTGCTCATTTACTGGAGAAAAGGGTCGAAATGTGGATCGAACTTCTCTTACAACGAGGGAACCACTGACTATGCATTATCTACTAGGCCGATATATTTACGATATTCAACGCGTGGCCGTACTGCATTTTGCAGCTTTGAATCAGGTTACTTGTATGTACTGACAGATGTCATTCGTATCATCTGGCCCGCATTTTGTGGCACTACTTTCTTCTTTTTTTCTTATTCAATTTGCACGTATTATTTTGTTTGACAGAAAAGGTATATTGTTGGTGTAGGCCGCGCACAATTGTTTAGAAGAGATCCTGACTGACTAACGTATTCGTCACAATACAACTATAATGCTTCAACAGAGTTCACATTACTATCTCCTGTGTTTTAATGAACAGAATACTAATGTGCTGATAATGGTGAGGAGGTGGGGGAGTATTTATCCATTTATTTTGGCAAAAAGGACTTGGTTGGTTATTTTTTGCCACCCTTGCCATATCTGACGGTATTCGTATTTTTGTCCAAATATCATTACGTATACTTACTCATTTTCAAGAATGCATCACATCTTGTCATGTTAAGTTCTACTTTTTTGTGTCTTAAATACGTATCTTCTGGCGGCAACTTTGATGTTATCACACAAAATGCACAAACCGCATACAAATAAAAAAAAACTATGTCGCTGTAAATGACATCATAAATGTCAATAACTGTCAAAAATGATAAAACGGACGCCTTTAAATGTGGTATCCAACAGTTCGGATATATCAAATACATGAAATCCTACCCTTGTTTCTGGAGAAATCGAGAAAAAAAAACATTTTCATAAACTTGTATGTTAGTCTTAGTTTAAACGATTCTGACCACGACTTCAGTTTTTAGACAGTGCAACTCGTGAAATGATTCGCTCTAACTGTTAATTATTTCCAAATCTATAAACACGCACGATGGAGCTTTCCGTTACATTATAGACATCGACGTCAGAGCGGATAACCTGGCTAATGATACAATGTAATGACAAAATTAAGTGGTCAGTTGCTTTCCTCAGTTTAAAACTAGCGTGGTTCAAATGGGGAATACATTTATTGTATTGTTCTAGTGACTAGTGACGAGTTAAATTTATATGTATATAGGCATCAATAAAGAGAATTTCGCTGGATCTTTTCAGCTAAACATTTGTTTTTCTTTAGCAAAACAACCTTGGTATAAACGGTAGGATAGCAACTTGAAAGTGACCTATAAATTCACCATTAAAATATACCATCTTTCAGGGTTTAATAAAAAATCGGTCTCCGAAAAGTTTTGCTTCGTTGGTCAATACCTCGATCTCCTAATTCAGCATAATTAGTTATGCACAAAATTTAAAACCACTTAGTAATCGTACGATCTTATAGCTCTATGTTAATATAGGTTTAGCTTAAAGAGATTTGCTTAATAAACTAATATGCTAATTTCTAAGATCTGCCGAAGATTCGAAAATTTATTAGTGCATTATTTCAACAAGCAGCCTCGCATGACTTGCTAGCTAGGACAATCATACCTTGATTATGTTTTATCGTACTTTTTATCAATTTGCACTTTTACTCTGAATAAAATACAGATTTATGAAGATCGTTTTCTCCAGATTATCCAAATTGGGGGTAAGATATTGTTTTATGTATTTGCTATAAGCAATCTTTCGGAAGACATATTTAAAGGCCTGTGGAAAAAAACCTTAAAGGTAGCCCCCTCAACATTATAACTGCATATTTACAAAAGACATATATGTTTATACCGCAATAAGACATTTGTTTTCATATAGGCGACTTCCAGCCTATTGTTGGAGGAAGACACCTGACTTATATGTGGGCAGAACCACCGGCACACCGCAGGTTAGCTGAGAAACATATTTATATAACATTCGAATTATTTGCCCGTTTTAACGTATATAGTCTCAAACTACTAGCATTTTCCAACGTATCTATTACAAATTGCATCAATATTTATAAACTTTGTTACCTCGATTTTAAACAACTGAGCATAAATATGTAGGTAATATATACAGATATTAGTATTCATTAGTTTGGAAATTATTAAAATGACTTTCCCTTTAAGATCTCCGATCTACTTTTCCATATAAATATCTGAAGATTCATGTTTGTGTTCAAACAGAAAGTGGCAACATGATGAGTAGAGTTTTCTTAGGCGGAATTCTGTTTGTCATTCTGTTTGTCGGTAAGTAAAATATGTAACAAATAAAGACATTATTATTAAAACTGATCAAACTGTGATGCATTCTTTTATAAAATTGAATTTTAGGCTACATTTGGGAGTTTGAAACATAGTGTCCAAATTCCATTTTGAAACATAAATATGTAAATAGGAGAGTAAATTTATTGTTTACATTTAGTGCTAATCTGCATTTCCTCTATTTCTTTGAAAATATATATAACTATAAATAGACTGTCGCATGAAATATCATCATCATCATCACCACCACCACCATTATCGTCATCATCATCATCATCATCATTATCATAGTAGAACCAGTAACAATTCCGTTAAGGTCGTTGTAATTAGAACTTAGCAAATTGCGATATACTGTAAGGTTCATGTAAGTAAATACAGAATTCAGTCTTTATAACCACCCGTTTTATTCTGAAACATGCTGCAATAAAATAGTTTTAAGGAATTTATATGTTGATATTAAAGTACATTAAGCAATTACCGAAGTTTTACATTAATATAAATCACTTTAACAATGGATAAATGATCTTTATCCCTTTTAAAAGACAATGTCTCGCCCACAATCAACGACATAGAAACAGCGAAAGTGGAATTAATTTTTGAAACAAACAGATCCGGCCAAGCATCTTTTGCCTTTTTCGCTGGTCCACCGCGGACGGATTTTTAAGTAAGAGCCGAAAACGCTATATTGGTTTTCTGCTACTATCCTCCGCGATTTTCCCATGAGGGTCACATCGGGGAGGGCAAGAGAATGTAACCGGAACTCGGCGGGTTAAAACGCCGCGAGGAGAGCTATAACTAATATATTGCTCTTTGTGCTCTAAAATGGCTTTATTCTTTTATTGTTTTTTGTGTGTTTCATTCAATACCTTGACAAATACAAGAAGTTGATTTGAATTTAAATGCCATTTTCTCAAATGTACAAAGTGATATATCAGGATTAATAAGAAAATATAATTTGAGTCGCATAAAGTTGATGCAGACTTGTCTAAGATCCGTATAAAAGTATTTACGTATTTGTTTTCGCGCAAGTTTAGGATGGAAAAATTGAAGGACAGATATAATATAATATGATAAAATGTAAAGAAAATGAAAAATTAGAAATGGCCGTTGAGAGGTTCCAAATATTTCGTTTAAAATGCGGCATCTGTGTGAATAATTAAACAAATCGAATAAGGTAATTAAATAAGCACTGCAATTTTAATTTTCCTAGCTTGAAATACCTTAGCTATCATATAACAGTAAGCACCTGCATTGGGAGTTAAAACTGATAAAATGAACTAATATACAGACAAATTAACTAGCAGTATAATAAACTTTCAACATATGTACAACAAGTACAGAAGTAACATGAAAAACTAGAGACATGAAAAAGACCAAGCCTTACAATGGTTTGTTGTAAAATTACGTGGCAAGACTTTGTACTCATATTAAAGTTAAGTCCTAATGCGCAATGAGTAATAAATCACCAGCCTTACATTTAACATGATATACATGCATTTCTAGAGACAAATGTCAAATATCCGAAGATATATCAGTGCATTGATGATTTGTTTATGGCACATTTTTAAGTAAAAATTATAAACAGTAAAACCTCACTAACAGGGACACCTGAGGTTCTTTTTAGAATGTCCCTCTAAGCGAGGTGGTCCTCTTAACAATTTATTACACTGCTGCTTAAATCTAACTTTTAATGTTACATTTTCTTTAAACTGTATTTATATTTAAGTGTACCTAATGTGTTATAGATAATTTGTTTTAAATGTCATTTTTATGTTTTACAGGATATTTTATAATATCTATATAATAATTTAGTAATTTTTCAAGGATATAATTAAACATAAAAATGAAGTAGTCTTTCTGTATTTATTACATGTTTTAAAATAAATTTAACATAAATATCAGTGCTTAAAGATTTTTTTAAAGTTCTATGCACTTTAAAATAATCAAGAAATGATTATAAACATCAAACAAATCGCCGACTTCTTTATGAGTACCGTAAATTAATCGACAATGTCGTAATTTGAAGTCGTAAAGCGTACAATTTTGTTCATTCGAACGATGTTTGCATGCGCTACAAACTGATTAATGACACTTGGATAAATGGACTACCTTCTGCCTTATGCATCGAAGATTAAAAAAGGTGTGAATTGATTAATTGGTTCTGAAATAACTGTCTCGGGTCCCGGGTAGCGGGGTGTCAAGCTTTACGGTATTGTGGGACATTAGACAAAAAGAAGAGAAAAACGGTCATGAATAGAACGGAACAGAACATATGTTTTATTGACGTAAACTTTGAAGCTTCTTGTCAACATACATAAACAGATAAAAGTAAGTGAAATAGGACAACAGTGTAATTAGGTAAAGCTATGTTAACAGGTGGTTGGAGGATTGTACTTAAATTTATACATATAAGTTTTAAGTTATTATACAAATTGAATACAGAGGAAATAAAATATATTCTGCAATATTACCAATATCGTATTTATTACATGGTCATGGAAAAAGTGCCCTTCATAGCGCCTTGACGCAGTTATCTGGATGGTCCTGTAGATTGGTTTTATCGCCATTGTTACATTTATTTTTTATTATTGTATATATATAATTATCATATATTCTTAATCAAGATAGGATGAAGTTGGGTTTCTTTTGAAAAAACGTAACGGTGGTCTTCTAAAAATGTGCATTTTTATTTTTATGTTTGACAATCTATCTTTTGTGAACAGATAATTATACTTTTTAAATCTCGATTTTTATGTACTAATCTATAAACACAATGATGTTTAAACGGACAAACGAGTAAACAAAGTCTTCATATTAAAAAGCAGACCATTTGAATTTGGCACTTTCTCGTGATTGTCACATTGCTTTATTATGGCATTTTCTTAAAAGTTTAGCTACCTTGACCTTTAATTTTTTTAATCGAAATGCGTAGTTTATACCCCAAGTAATACAATACTGTAACATTGTCATGCAAACAAATTTAGGCCGAAGATTGGAAAATGTAAACGTGTCATCCCGCCAACACTCTGTCTCGCATGACTGCGTACGCGGAACTAATATAACATATCATAATCCTATGAGTTTTTCAACTCATTTTAAGGGCGTCCAATTTATCGCTTTCGTACATTTTTGCAATTTATGTTAAATTGTACAGAGGATTGGATCTTGGTAATAATTGCTGTGTAGTTTTTGCAAGTTTTATAGACTAATTGACACTCTTTTTGCACATTTGATACACAGATTACATAATATTCTGTAATTAGCAAATCAACCACTGATTTCTGAAAACATTTTGTATTGCATATTTTTTTTTGTTTTAGACAGCAAATCGTTACGTTGAATAATGGTTAATACAATGTAAAGCATTATTGATATTGAGCAGTCAATATATGCGTAACAGTATCCGGAGAAATAGTCAAGACAAAAAACTATAGATAAAATTTGCTTAAATGGACAAAATACATCACCCATCCCGCAAAAAGCACATATGGCGTTTTAGACAAGAACACCGTTTTGCCAAGTTAAAAATACCCCTGCCCCAAATTAACAGTTTTGAGTTCCTTAAAACCACTTGAGGTAGTTATAATGTAATACGCTCAAACAAGCAAATAAAGAACACCAATTACATTAAAACTTAACAAAATATATCAATCGATTAACGCCTTTAATAAACTAAAGTAAAATCCGATATGTAAGGATACACTGAAAGATTCATAGTAAATGTTACGTAATGAGCTTTGTCCCTTTGGATTTTCTTAAATAAATAGGTTTTGCTTGGCTTAAGTACTGTAAAAGTAACAGTGTAAAATACGTAAAAGAAAATATCAGTCAGAAGTTTTATAGTATAAATCGAGAACATACATCGTCTACTGGCGACATCAACAATTTTCCTTTCCTTAATTAACTAAAATAATATGTGGGAATTTCATAATAATAAAACAAACAGATATTATCGCATCGAAATTGTAAACATCTGTAAAACTGGTGAAACTGGTGTTGTGTACATTTTACGTTTTTGATTTGCGATTTGTAACTTGTAAAGTAAATGCTGGAAATTTCAAGTCAAGAAATACCAACAAGTATAAATAAAGCATGTTTACAATTATAAGACCGTGACGTTTAAGTGTGTCAACTTTTTACGAGCCATTAAAAAGCCTGTAGATTTATATTTTTTATTCGTAGAGAACGTAGGAAACATACAGAACGGAAAATCACGGTGACAGAAAATAACGGATGTCGCGGTATTGTATAGAAATAAAAGAACAATTATGAAGTACACTGACAATAATAGATATTAATTATAATTATACCCCCCACCACAAAATGTGTGTGTGTGTGTGTGGGGGGGCTATAATGGATTCGCTTTGTCCGTCCGTCCTTCGGTCGGTCCGTCCGTCCGTCCGTCCGTCCGTCTCCATTATCGTGTCCGCTCTATAAATCCTATACCAATTAAAAGATTTTCTTCAACCTTGGCTGAAATGTTCACCTCAACAAGAGGATGTGCAGAAGCCATGTTGCCCATGTGTCAGCTCAAGGTGAAGGTCACAATTGAAGGTCAAATATAAAACAATAAAATATTAGATATTATGTCGTGTCCGCTCTGTAAGTCCTACACTAATTGAAAGATTTTCTTTAATCTTGGCTCAAATGTTCACCTCAACAAGGGGATGTGCAGAACCCATGTTACTCTTTTGCCGGCTTAAGGTCAAGGTCACACTTGAAGGTAAAAAATTGACTTAGAAAATATTCTTAAAATTTAACATGTACTTGAATATTTCTGAAATTAGGACAGGTATTTGCTTGAAACTAAAAAGATATATGACGTATCACAATTAGAATATGCAGGTCAAGTTTCATAACTCTGTATTGCATTTTGACAAAGTTATGCCCCTTTTTAAGTCTTTTTATTTACTTACAATCATTCCAGACAATATGTCAGGTCCGCTCTATATATTCTATTCTAAAAGAAGGATTTTCTTCAAACTTGACTCAAATGTTCACCCCAACTGGGCAATGTGCAGAACCCATCTTACCCTTGTACCAGCTTTGTCAAGGACATTGGTGGGGGTATGAATCGCATTCAGCGATAGTTCTAGTTAAAGAATTCTTAACAGTGTTGTAGTTGTTTCCAAAAAATAAAAGAAGTTTTGGAGGCCTGTTATAAAAAGTATAGACTAATATATAATGTATTGCATTTATTACACACGATCCCGGCCTAAGCTGGATAAAGTCGGTCTTACGTAATTGCTGCAGCAAATTGCCGCAGCACTGAACTGACATGGGGTTTTATTGTACGTTGGCAACTGTGTCCACAGTTGTACGCGTGATGTGACCGGGTCTAGGTAGGAAAGCGGGCAGAGAAGGTGCTCTGCAGGGTCAAGTGATATCATGCTGTTAACCAGATGACAATTCGTTATCAGGAGACATGACCCATCCCCTCTATCCTAGTGCGAGCGCAATCACAAATCACATCTTTAGTCGTTTGGAGATAATACGTTCAACTAAAGAAACGCCGTGTCATTTTTACTTCAAATTTAAATTGAAAGTTAAATTGTAAATTGTTTATGCCGGAAATGTTAAAGGGTTCAAATGTAATGTTTAAGTATGATCGGAATAAGTTGTGTTTTTGAAGTAAGTATGTAACTAGATAGGGGTATTTAGCATATGCGGAGTTACATTTTCCAAATTAACATTTGAAGAAAAATGCATGATTGAAAGTTAGAAATAATAATAAGAATAATGGCGGATTACTCATTCCGTACTTTACCACCGAGTGTTGTGGTGGGTGTGCGCCCTGCGGTACGACGTACGCCGACCTGGGAACAAATCTGTGGAGGTGCCAGTTATAAAATCGCGTGGTTGATCGGAGAATCACCGGCGTCGCAGCGATGGGCGGAAAAACGTCGCTGTCTGGGTCGAAAATCCGCGGTTTTCCGCGCTAAAAATGTCCGCGGTGATCGGGGGATAATGTTAGAATTACTTGGTCATATCTGTAGGGTAGAAAAATGTGTTCATCATTGACATGCGTTTATTGTTTAAGAACTTACTGCAAATATTGTTGTTAATAATAACTTTAATAAGTGCATTACGCACAATTAATGAATTACTCATCTAATAAAACAAAACTTCGCTACAAACAGAGCAAAGCGTACCGAAATAACAACAAACCGTACCAAATTCTCATATTAAACACACATTAAAATCACCCTATTAAAGAATTATTTGCGAATTAATGCTTTTCCCCGTAGTAAATTATTTTCCTAATATACACTAAAAATATTAAAATTTTATTAAGTACCAAATATTACATAATATAACTAAATAACCAAAACATGAACCATTACTTACCAATTAGCCGGTGGTCAAAATCTATATGAATAAAATGTAAAAATTTAGTCGAAATGTATATATAAATTATAACATATATTTTAATTATACAAGACATAATAAAGCATTGGTTCAATTATATTCAATTATATTCCACAGCCACCGATGGCGCAATCCGGTTTGCATCCATGTTTGGTGACCACATGGTCCTACAGAGGGCGCCAAAACGTGCCGCAGTCTGGGGCTACGCTGACGTTATAGGGGATCACGTGACAGTCCGCAAAAACGGCGTGCTGATGGGAGAGACTATGGTAGTGAGCGGTAGTGCTAATAGTAAGACAATGTGTTGTTTGCAAACATAACTTTTTGTTTCTGACGCAGTCAGCAAGAATGAATACCAAAGCGACTCAGATAGATAGAAATTTCAGATTACATCACATACCGTATTGTTCCTGTTAAAGGTCCTCAATGTGTGTGTGTGTCGGGGTTGGGGGTGGGGAGTCGGAGGCGGTAACGTCAGGTTTATTTAGTTAATTACTGAGGGTTTATTTAGTTAATGACATTATTTTGCATGCGACCTGTGTATTCTTTGTACCAATTGCGTGAATTCCAAATTCAGTTGGGACGGGAACTTTTGTATGGGGTGATTTTCCATGTAACCTGCGGTAAACCAGTGGTTCTATCCAGACATAAGCCTTAGTTTTCCTCCACCAATAATAAGCTGGATGTCGCCAATATGACCATAATCATGTCGGTGCGATGTAACAAAAACAACAACATCAAAAAATAAAACACTCAATCTTTTGTAAAGATATTGCTTGGGTCTAATTAATTTCACCAGCTGGTGGATTTTAGGTGCAATGGTGTTATCTAATTTCCAAACACAATCTAACGCAGACACATATTTAGACATTTAAAGCTTTAGCACATAAGAAGCAGAACTTAAAATTATAGTCTTACCATCATAGTTTGACACACAACTATTCAAAACGTCAAATGACCACCTGGTTAATTTAGCGACCAAATACAAATAAATTATTATTGATCTTAATTTGTAAATCAATAAACAGTGCAAGATACATGTGAATCTGTTGAAACTTTGATAAATTTAATGCAACTGTGTTGTCGCAATATTCTGCAGTTTCACTTTTAATGTTAAATAATACAAATTAATCCATTACAACTTGGCCTGTGTTTGTTAGTAAATGAATAATCCCAATGCCTCTACTTTGACAGTTTCATATTTTAAGTGCTGCAATCATTGATATCAATTAAATGTGTTGGTGAGTTAAATGAAAGATTTTAATGCAAAAACTAGCTCTTTTGGTAGATTAGTTAAATTCCATATCTCCATGCATGTTATCAAATCAGAGAGGACTGCTAAAAACCAGTATCTGAGTTGGTCCATCTTTAAAGAATAGACAGATTCGTCGTATATTGTTGGACCGTGTTGCAACATAAATTAGTTGTATTGTACAAATTGGCTTTCATATCTTTACACTGAACGTTGTTGCATTTTAGCTAGATTTGACAAGTGTGTGAGTATAATGTGGGATGCTTTAATTTAATGGTTGCGGACCTCCAAGTTCAGGATTGCTTTTTTGTCATGTGCAAATAAATAAACCATTTTTTCCTTATTTCATTCAATTTTACACCTTGTTACAGTAAATAAAGTAAGTTTCCTGTCATGTAAATTTATCACAGTTTAATTTTGATAATATCCCGAACATAAATATACAAATCAAGCATAACCACAACATAGTAAACGTCCAAAGTGTGTCAATTATTAGGTAAGGTGGCTTTCCACCCCTATTTGCACCACCTCCTGCTCCTCGATTACGTTATATTGTTCACGTGGCACATTCAAGTTTGAATTTTAATTTAGTGTTATAAGTTTCCTCTGTACACAAACATTAGATAACGTATCTGCATGTTTAGCTGATTTAAGCTTTTCCACGTGCTTTTAATAGATTCTATTGGCACTTGGAAGCTACAGTTACTTCCGGAGAGTCATCCAGGTCCTTACAGCATCGTCGTGACGTCAAGTGAGGGCAGAGTCACCATTAAAGACGTCAAGTTTGGTGACGTCTGGTTATGCTCTGGTCAGCGCAACATGCAGTTCGAAATGAAGAAGGTATATCGTTATTTGATCAAAATATATTAATCAAATTTTATACTTATAATGCTGCAAAACAGTAAATTAGTATAATTGTTATGTCAATGCTGTTTTATATACACTTATGTTACGTAATGATGACGTCATATTTTCCAGATCATTGATAGCCAGCAAGAGATCAATGACGCAGTGAAGCACCATGACATCCGAATGTTGTTCACGCTGCTGGAACCTGAGGATGCTCCACAGACTGACGCCAAACTCAGATTTCCATGGACCAGGCCAGTCAAAGGTTAACAATAGAAACAATGTTCCCATTCCTAGCCTCAATGTCACTTTAAACTGTTCATTTATTGTACGTATACATGTGACGTAGCAGTTTGTTTGAGGTAATGTTAGTTTTAATTTTATAGGTTCAATTTTTTATGAAGCAAAATCATGAAGAAAAACAGGGATATGTTCCGATAAAAGCGATGTTGTATTTGTTGATTTTATCGTTGCTGTTCTTCTCCTTTTTATTTTCTTCCCATTCTTTTTCTTCTTCTTCTTCTGCTTTTTCTTCTAAAATACCAGCTAGGTCTTCTTTTGTGAAGTGACTGTTTGAATGTTGACGAAGAAATGTATATATAATCTTAAAGCGGAATTATAAAATGTTAAAAATTAAATGACTGTTTGGAACAGTTGAACTAGTTCTGTAATTGATAATACTTTTTGCAAAACGACGATATCGGTAGATCAAAAGTAAAATATCGATGATATATCAATATATATTGACACTTTTTATCTTTAAACAATAATTTCGTCGTACCTTCCTCTCTTCCTTTATATATGGATGAAATCGTTCAGCGTGTGTCTAAAGAAATGAGGAATACGAATGCAATTTCTTTGAAAACCAAGTATTAAACCACACCGGTTGTATGTAAAAAAATTAAGGTTGACCAAATACACAAACACCATTTTCTGCAAGATTAATTTATACCAATATCTTGGCAATTAAAACGATAATTTCTACCGCGTTCGTTTGATTCCCTTTCGAGGCGTAAGATTTAGTGTAAGTAAGGCTTCCAGCTGACTTGCGGTGCGCCGGTGATTCAACCCAGACATGTTTCTAGGGCCTTCCTTCACCAAAATGGTCGCTATGATGTATTTTAAAAAACACAAAAAAGCGGTAAGGTCTTTTTACAACTTTTCCTAGATGATATTATTTTTTTAATTCACCGACACTTAAAATGATAGTTATACACATTAATCATACATATATTGTGTACACCTTAGGCCTTTATTGACTCATGCATATATCCATAAAATCAAAGGAGAAATTGATGAATAACCCAAAGATGTCTAATGTGTTGAACATTTAATACTGAAGTTATATGCTCGTGTAGAATGAAAATTATGAAATAATCCATGACAATTTTGACAGGAATCATTGATGAGTTCTCGGCCGTCTGCTTCCTGTATGCACGTGACCTACAGAGAACGCTAAAGTGTCCAATCGGACTGATCCTTTCTAGCTGGGGCGGGACTGCAATCGAAGTTTGGAGCCCACCGGAAGCTTTAACACAATGTCCCCTCGGTAACACAGTGGATACAAGCTCTATGTAGGTTTCCTTCATTTTCTTTCCTATTTATAACGGTAATGTGCGACAATTTGTCTCTATTACATACATGTAATAGTAGCTTACTCCTCTTTAGTGGCATTTGGACATCCTCTCTACATAAACGAATACGTTGTTAAATGTAAAGACGATTTTGACTGCTACTTAGAGTGTTAAACAAGCACGATGGGGAGTCCTGCTAATAACAGAAA
Source organism: Sinonovacula constricta (assembly GCA_007844125.1). Classification (NCBI taxonomy): domain Eukaryota; kingdom Metazoa; phylum Mollusca; class Bivalvia; order Cardiida; family Solecurtidae; genus Sinonovacula; species Sinonovacula constricta. Next base: position 31,935,416 of record CM017567.1, read on the forward strand.
CTGACGTTAGAGCCGATTAACCGGGTTAGTTTAAAATGTGATCTCAAAAGGAACTACTCACATGGTTTTCTTATTTAAAAATAGCTTATTGTGCAGCGTGGATCAAAAGGTTCCCTCGAACAATGTTGACGTTACATCATAAAGTGCGCGAGAAGATTGCGTCCTAGTGATGTTTGTAACGGTTGCCATACAATTGGTTCACAGTGTATTGTTCTGATGTTAACGATTTAGTGGCACTAAGTTCTTTTTAATTAAATTTGCAAGTAATAATTTGTTTACCAGAAAGAGTATATTGTTGACCTTGGCCGAGCACAATTATTAAAAGAGATCCTGAATGATGTATTTGTCACATCTCTTTCTTAGTCTTTAAACAGGATTCATTTTCGTGGGTAGTGAAGTCGTGATTTAAAACCAAACGCACATATTTAAAAAAATAAAACTTGAAATAAAAGTAATTTGTAACATTTACGATGCAGCCATCTGTGTTGTTTGTTGTTCTGTTGTTATTGTTGTTTTAAGTTTTAGCCTAAATTGCATCTCGAAGGATCTTTTTTCGTTTACTAGAATTTATCTGGTTGTTTGAGCAACAAAAACGACAGTCAACTAAGAACAATTTTCAAACGGCATTCAGAACCATGGAATCTACAACATTTCCATGACTCTCGTCGCCTTTCATATAATTGTAGGGCCTTCTATTTATTATTTACTTGTAGTAAAATGCGTCGTTTACACACACACACACACACACACACACACACACACACACACACACACACACACACACACACACACACACACACACACACACACACACACACACACACACACACACACACACACACACACACACACACACACACATACACACACACACACACACACATACACGCGCACACACGCACACCCGCACGCCAAGTCAAGTCAAGACGCATTAGTCCTATTCGTAACGCCCATATGGTTCTCCGCGACGTCATTCTTTTGTGTTGATGCCGTACGGTTTATGTGTTTTATCGTTTTTCTGTACTCCTATGACCCCTGTAGTTTCTCCACCCCAGTATTTGACAGTCAATGACGCCATGATCCTTCAAACTGAATTGTTCATCCACTGGGTCCTGGTTTCTTGTTCGAATCCTAAAAAGATTTAACAGCTGTCTCTGTTTGAGTCTGTCTTCTGTCTCGCCAATGTATATGAAAATGTGACAGCGTGAACAGTGGATGGCGAAAACTACATTTCTTGACTTGCAGTTGATTTTGTTCCTCATGTTATGTCCTTCCACCTGATAATTTTAAACTGCCTGCCTCCATGATGTATGGGCAAATCGCGTATACCATTATGTATGATAAAGAATTGCATTTTTGTTTCTTTTGAACGAGAATGTCTTCCAGGTCGCTATCTCCATTTGGAACGCCTCGAATAATTTACGAATCATTTCAAAGCTGTATGGAACTCCGCTAAAATAAACATATCGGTGCCTGTGACATCACCAAAACAACAAAGACAAATGTTTTGTTATCTCTACTGTAAATGCAGTAACATTTGTATATCTAACGATATGTGAACAGTTAAATGAAAGTTCATAGGATGACATAGTACTGTATACTACACCTATCGCTTTTTGACGAACTTTTTATGGCGTATTCTTCTTACGACGAACAAAACCATCATCAGCCTGTCAGTATCATTGTACCAGATTCATCTGGATGATGACTGTCTCTAGGACGGAAGTATCCGAGAAGTTCCGATTGTGCACTTGGTCTGTATCAGACTACAGGCGGCTCCATAAATATGTTCGACATTTTTCTGATATATTATACAAGCGTTGTTAAAGGCAATGATTTTTGTCGAAAACAACATAATCATCGTAGGGCATCAATTTTTATATCATCAGATAAGAAGGCTTTTCGTATTAGTTATATCAAATTAATGTGTAATTTGTGTGGCTAATGTGCAAAAAGCGTGTTATTACAAGTCTATAAAATATGGAAAAACACAGTCGCTGTATAATTTAACAAAAAAAAAACAACAAGAGTTGATGAAAATGATAATTGTACGCCTCGGCAAGATGGCGCCGTTTATATTTAATAATCTTCAGCCGATCTTCGTTTGTGTCACATTATTACAGCGTTGCATTACTTGGAGAGTAAAAAACCGACTTATGTCGATTATATTTCACGGACCAATTAAGCGAAATCATTAAGAAAATGTAAACATTAATCAATTATGGAAAACTGTCAAACTTAAGTTGTGAGCTTTTTAGTATGAAGAATGTGCCTTTACCCTATGGCTTTAAGTCCTATTTATGTGCGTCCGTGTAAAACCATTGTGTTTATATACGGAAATATTGATATTTTGAAAGTATGATTATCTGCTCAAGAGTAGATAAGCTAACATGAAAATTAAATATTTAGAAAATGCACACTTCTCAATAAACGACGGAAAATTAAAGAAATAAAAAAGAAAAAAAATATGTTTTAAACTTTTCATCAGTATAATCGAAAAGTACTCACAAATGACTCTCCCACCTCATATCTTTTTGATGTTTGATTTGTTTTGTTTCTTGACTTGACATTTGACTGTTTAATTGGTTCTGTATTGTGTCTTTACATTCAACTCGGTTTCAGTGCCGTGTATAATTATTTAAACAAACAAAACATGTATCGACGAACTTATATATATATATATTCTGAACGTTATTTCAACAAGTGTTGACCCTGGGCGAAAGAGTCCGACGTAGCGACGAAAATTACGACGTCATTATGCATTTAATAGTTTTGCTCGAAATATCGTTGTTGTGTGACAATTATGTAACTTATTTCAGATAATACATATGTAGTCAGAAAAGTCAGAGCCACACTTTGATATATATAAAAAATCTCACTTTCACCAAATGTTTCGAAATTGTCTTATTCGTGACGCAGGTCTTTATACATGTATATGTTATACATGTAAGGAGTGGGGTGATATGCTTTACTTTTGACATAAATGTGGGTCGTAAATAAATATTATTTTGTGAGATTTTTTCAGTTAACAAAAAATATTTTGTGAAAATCAAATGCTCGGTCCTAACTGTCGGAAATTACCTTAAAAGTAGGTTGGGAAGGGTATTTTCATCATACTCTAAGTTTCTCACGACTACTCCTTATTTAGTAAATTATCTTGCCAAAGAGCAATCATCTTGGACCGGTTTGAAGATTGAAGACCCTTCGATTATGAAACCAAGGTCCTACCCTTTACCGCAGAATTTTGAAGAGGATATCCGCCAATATTCAATTTCTATTTTGCAGATTACAACACTGCATATGCTTAAATTTGCTAATGTGTATGCACAGACACGTTTGTTTTTACATGTATTTAATTCACATTTCTCGTATACAATTTGGAAATTATCGATCTCAAGTCACAATTATCAAGTTACAAATTTTATGTTCGCTTACAATTTACAAGTTACAAATCTCAAAATCACAAGTCTCAAGTAACAAATTACTAATTCACAAGTTAGGAATTGACGACATTCAGACGCTAGGTGGCGGGAGCTCTTAAATATAGACGTCACTTAGCTAAAAATAGAACGGAGTATCATAAGTTTAAAATGGAACGGAATCGTAAAGGATTCTTCAAAAGAGATGCAATAGAAAGCAATCAACGTTATTTGATGTCAAATTGAACGCGTTGTCTTTGGCCAAAAGTAGTTAATAATGCATATATTAAAATTCTGCAAGTAATTTTACCATATAAGTCTTTGTTTTCTTCAAACTACATTTAATGCAATTTAATATACGTATCGGACCTTTCAAGAAGAACATACGATCTCAGTCGCATTCGAATTTGTTTCAAATGCATTAGAATTGAACTACATCAACAGGGGTACGTGATGTAGTGAGTATGCTTTCCTCAGATGTATCTCAGTTGCTAGAATACCCACCTAGAAAGCAGGAGGTCTTGGGTTCGACCCCCGCCCTCGGTAATTGGGATTTCCAGCTTTTTAGTGGCGTCAGATGTGGTTCTCCAGAGAACCCTGTGGAGCAGGTACAGGCTGGTGCCTGGCTAAAAATAAGGATGGTTAAAAGCTTTCTGCCCAGGTAGACCAGATGGTAGAGCCCCTGATTACGGAGGAGGTCTTTTGAATATGGCGGAGTGGGGGTGGGGCGTGGGAGGGTGACGGTGCTGTAAAACCCGAGAGATAAAAATATACGAACAGCATTTGAACCGCTTCATACAGTTCGAGGAAACAGTAGAGACGTGTAAATATGGACCGACTTTTATTGGTGCATGTCTACTAAAGTTCATGTACGAATGATTATAAATACATGTATCACGCATTTTTCTTAATGTGCCACAAACAATAACTTAATATATAATGTAAATGTGAAAACAAATCTGTGATGAAAGGGTCAGTCGGCAATATACATATATATATATATATATATATATATATATATATATATATATATATATATATATATATATATATATATATATATATATATATATATATATATATATATATATATATATATATTGATCTCCAGTTAAGTACAGAATAATATCCCCAAAATTGTGTAAAAATAATAGGCCTACATGTGTCCATTTCTGTCGGTAAGAAACTCGAAACTTGAAAGTACAGACGAACGCAGGCTAGTTCAAGCAGTACATTCTATTTATAGATGGCCATTCCCGTGTTAGAAGCGCCCTCTTGCGTCCTAATGTTGAACTGGTGTTATACAGTGTACATTTGACATAAGAGATTTGCGCCACTAGATTAGTAACTTGTAAATTAGATTCTCGAAATGTAAAATGTATTCGTGATTTTCGCCCCGCGATTGGTAACTTGTAAATTGTATATGCGGGAAATGTGATATTGTTCAAATGTAATGTTGAAATGTGAACATTTTTATGTGATATATAAAAGTTAGGATGTAATTAGATAGTGGTATTTAGAACGCGCGATGGTTGCAATTTACAGATTGACATTTGAAGTGAGAAATCCGTGTATTGAAAGTTAGAAATAGTAATTAGAATATTGGCGGATATCCCCTTCCATAGCAGAAAGTGTATTTTTGTTTTCTTGTATCTTTGTTTTTCTCGACAATTTACGTTCCGTCTAATCTCACTATGCAAATGGTAACGGTTCGTAGTTTCTATTCCTTATGCTTGTGTCCACAGATTCGCTCATACATTTTATTATACATGGCTACGCGTTTCTAAAATGTTGTATCCCAAATAAGTCTTTTGCAGATTCCAACATATACATTTAATAGTACTATACTGTCATATGAATTAAGACCAGACATGAATGCCCAATTATACGCGAAACGAGAAAAAAAACACATTACTGGAGCCAACATACCATTGCACTTTGGTTTTAGATTGTGGCCGACGGAGCCATCCGTTCTCTGGAATTCTATGATAAACCCCTACACCGCCATGACTATAATGGGGGCCATTTGGTACCAAGGTAGGTAATGCAAGGTATTTTACATCTTAACGATTTGCTACATCTTTTAATAGTCACATAAGGTTGAATTTGTCTTTACTTTATTTTTTACGTAATGATCTTTATGTTCACAGTGAGATATTAAAAATGAGGCGCTTTTTAAAGAAAACTTTCTGTATGCGAATGTGGATTTTCATATGAAAACAATATGTACAAAATATAAATAGAAATTATAAACCTTATATGCAAATAAGGACCAGTTATCGCTATGCAATGACGCGGATGTTACGTTTACAAATCTAGGAGAAACCAACTCTAGACAGCCTGACCTGTACGCGTGTCAATTTCCTGCAATGATTAACTCCTGGAGAAACATCTTCCACACACAGTCTGATGGTCAGACAGACGATAATTTCCCCTTTGGATTTGTTCAGGTACGTTTATTTTCACCTTTTGAAAGTAACCCAAAAAGTCCAATTAGTATCTCCTCGGATAATACCGAGTGCGAGAGGCAGTCGTTGCCGATAAGTTACGATTGCATATGACTGCCGTTCGCAAAATATCGGTCCATTACATGCACGATCGAAAAGGAACCAATGTGTTACGATTGTCTAAATTGATTTAAATGCCAGTTTTACCCGAAGAAAGATTGGTATATCTTGGTTGGCAATAGAAAATAAATCATTATTACTGCTCTGCTTTTATAGAAAGTTTAGTTTGTTTACTTTTAGTAAATATCAGTAAATAAAGGTCTGGCTTAATTGAAATCAGTATTATTAAACAAAATGATTTAGATGGTGGTAGTATGGCTTAAAAGCATTTGTCTTGTGCCTCAGCTGGCCCCTTACCGCCCTGAAGACTCGATTGGTGAATTCCCTCCAATGAGATGGGCACAAACACATAAATGTGGATACACTCCGAATGCCCTGATGCTTAACACGTTCATGGCAGTTGCGATTGACCTGCCGGATTTTGGTTCCCCTTATGGAAGGTATGACAAGGCCTTGGCAGAAGATGGCTTTTATACAATATCATTTAAGAAATATTTACTTAAGATGTGACATATCCACGAATTTCATAAGAGTAACAATAATTTTTATCAAATCATTTGAGTTCAACACTTTGAAAAGGTTATGAATTGATAAGTCTTGGTGCGCCGGCGGTTCTTCTGAGACATTTGCCTTGGGTTATTTACATCTAAGGATGTCTAGACCTAACCAATTTGACCATTATTGGTTCGGTTCGATGTATTTTAAATCTGAATAAATCCGACATTGGAACTGGATTGTACGATATCCTTCTATGGGTCCCCTTAAACTACATAGTTTTAAATCCAGGTCGTGACTTATCTAACATTAGTGGATTTGTTGTTTTTGTCTTTGAAGTAAATCGCAGCTACAAAACTTTTGTAGTTATAGAGACGTCCACCTCTTATTAGTAGAGGAAGATCCCAAAAGGTGAGTAAAACCACAATAGGTCAGACGCAACACATCTTCAATTGACAACTGGGACTTAAATCCACGCCGTTAGTGATTTCGATAAGTAATAAATCTGCCCGTAAAGTCACTGGCGCCATTAAAAGTAATGGTATACCTGCACTATTTACGCAAAGTTAATGAAAAAGATAGTTCAGCAACTACTTTGACCGTTTTATTTGTAAAATTTCTTTTAGAAATAGACGTTCTCTGAACTATACGGAAAGAGCCAAACATGATGCAAATATGGCGATTTGAGGATTTAAATATTAATGTTTAACGGTCTGACGATATTTAGCATGCGTTCAAAAAAAACAAAAACAAGTGCATAGCATGAGATACTTTTACTGTAAAATAGGTGGTTGTTGTCTCAGACTTCCCTTAAATCTGAAAAAGGATTATGTGCCACTTAAAGAAAAGCATCAACAACAATAATTGCATATATTCTAGCATCCATCCCCGTTACAAAAGCCAGATTGCAGAACGCCTAGCTTTAGGTGGATTGTCAGTGGCGTATGGGAACCAAAGCGTGGTGTTCAACGGTCCGTTCCCTACCCATGCCTTCTTGGATGACAGACAACAGTTGTTGACCATCACCTTTGACAACGGTAAAGCACAGCTGAAACAATACAACACACAGGGATTTGAGGTATTGTTTGTAAATATTTGCCTGGCATTCATAGAATATTAAAACTTTAACTATGCTACTATGTTGTTTCTTTAATTTACAAGCTTTTCTTGTGTAACATGTGCAAGCCAGTAAAGGAACAGAATTTTGTTGATGACTCTGCTTCATACATGAAATGTTATGATAACCAGATATACTTTTGTATGGTTTGTAATTCTTCAATACCAAATTGATTGGTACTGAATTTCAGATCTTTTTCCGCAAGTATATTTAAAGTGATATAATCATTAGGCGAGAGGGTCTGCTAGTTTTGGATGCTAGCGGATCGTACAGAATTGATTATATATCCTGCATAACCACTCTGATATCTGCAAGAAAAACAAACACAGATGTTACCTTGTATAACCAATGCTCCACAAAATAGACTTGATTTCCCATGTACAAAAACAGCTTGTCGATTATCAGAAAGGTTTCGACTCCATAATACATTTTGTTTATCTGGCATAAGCTGTTAGCTCATGATATTGATTGTTTCGGAATTATTTACACTATTTATTACAAAGATAAATCCCTTCTCAAAGAGCTAATTAACGTTTTAGCGAGCAATGCCGGTGTTTGTTACGGTGAAAACCTATAACTAATAATATTTTCTATATTTTTGAATGATTTCGCAGAATTAATGTCACAAAATTAGGAGGTCTTGTCCAAATTGCAGAGGTTGTTAAAGAATGTTTAATATTATTATTATCGTCATAATTAATATGTTAATATGTAATTGACGTGGACCTCAATTGTTCCTGTATGTATCTGATTTATTTTAATTTCAATGCTCTAGATGCTATGTATGAATATTTTAGTTTATGGGATCTTAGATTAAATAATCAAAGAAAAGTGAAGACAAAAATTTCCTTGAATTCTGTATAATAGAAAGAAACCAGCATGAGTTGAGACTCGGAGTTCTCTTTATATTTGATGGTAACATTCTGAGAGCAAAAAGAAGATAAGTAGATATAGTTAGAAGGGCTATGTTTTCGGTCATTGCAAATGTCACAGATCAAACTTTACTATCTCTTTGTAAATACATTTATTTAACCCAGTAGTCATGCCAATTTTAATGTAAAGTTTGGGTATTTGAACAAATCTAGATTCTAAAGCAATATCAGCCCCGCTTTTCTCAACTAATATTAAACTTAAAGTTATTGGCACTCAGCCGTCTGTTAAATATTTATCTTGGAATTCAACCATTAGCATTACATGTAAAAACTTTTGAGACCTTTTGCGACAGACCTCTGAATACTAAACAGTAATAATAAAGATAGTAAAATGTGTAATTTGTTATATAAGACTATTATTTGCATTCAAATTATATTGTTAATTGCCGATGGATTGCATTTAAATAGAACTCTTAATACCCTTTGACTGTCAGTTTATTTAAATTAAGAGCAAGTTGGACATATTAAACATTTTAAGTTGTTTGTTAAGAAGAAATTATATGATTTATTCTTGCAAGTCTGGCAAAATATAGTGAATACTTCACCATAAGTGTTTAACATATCTTGAGTATAAGAAAGACTATTGTTTTGACCAAAAGAAATGGGTGTATTACCGAATAAAATTAGTAATTGTAAATTCCTGTGTAAGTCTCGATGTACAATCCATATGTTGCCAGTAGAAAAGGGCAGAAATTTTAACATAAAGCGTGCCCAAAGAAAGTGATATTTATGTACTCAACAAATTGTTGGTGAGGAATTCTTCTTAGCATTATTTTGTAAGATTATCATGTCAAAGTTTAAGTAGTTATACTACTTCTTCTTTTTTATTAGTTTGTCTTATTTCGGATTTTTTTTCCACATTTCTGAACATGTAATAGGTTATAGATGAAAAGTTTGAAAATTAATATCCCCAAGGCCTACATCCTGATATTGAAACGGTAATTTATGTATATGTATAGAGTGTTGATTGTGTTTCTGTGGCTTTTGACGATACTTCTTTCTGTAAGTAGTGTAAAATGTTCACTTGTTATAACCTGATATATATAACATTACAATTGCTTTTGCCACCGCGAAAAACAGTTTTGTTAAAATAGATGGGTGGAAGAGTTAAACATTTTGCTGGCCCTTATATACTTTGTTCGTGTATTTTCTCACTTTTTGACTTATTTTCGTACAGGTGTGTTGCGCAGAAAACCGTACGGACGACTGTACGATTCACGGTACCTGGGTGGCTGCCCCTATCACTTCCAGTGCCAGCAGCGCCTCAAAGCGGCAACTGGACACTTCCGGTTGTCATGGAGTTCATGTGGCAGGAGTCAGGTATTTAAGAATCTAGAAGAATCACCTCCAAAACAACTCTTAGACATTTTTAGACAATTCTTTTTTCAGACCATTCCAAGCAACATTATTTTGTTTTCTAGAAATTTCAGTTACATACAGATTCCATGCCAAACTTTTTCAAGTCCACTCAAAACCATTTACTATTTTTAGAAATTATTTTTTCCTGAATATTTTCTTTTGCTTTTTTGTATAGCTTGTTACATACCGCGATTTTTTCCAAGTCTTGGATTATAATAAACATGTTTTCTTAATTTTCATTCCATTCAAAATAGGGTGTGGGTTGGGTGCCGTTTAATTGTCCCTTGATACTGCCATGGTATTTTATTGACTTAAAGGTGGTATCCGATATTATGTCTATATGAAATACATATTAAAATATGTTGCTCCTATTTTGGAGACATTGAACTTCATTTCTGATTCAAATCGCATTTAGCCTTAGCGAACGCAAATTTAAATACTATCTCAATTGTTAGTACAAGTCATGAAAAAAGTCGCCCTTTATGTTTATTCTTTCGAAATCTATCAAAAAGCATGATGGGGATTTCTGCTCAAATAGATTTCGACGTCACAACGAATAACCAGGATAATGATATAACGTGAAGTCAAAAGTTATCACGTGGTTTTCTTAGTTTACAAATAGCTGCACATAGGAAATACATCTTTGTAATGACTAGAGTAGTGTTGTGCTTCAATTTTCATAAGATGCAAGACACTTATTAACTGCATTTTGAAAACTCGTCAAATATGCATAGGTATCAATTAAAACTGATAAAATTGTGTATATTATATTCTTCAGATATTTATGGCGGGAAAGTCCATGTCCTCTGCTGCAGTGCGCCCTCTACAGCCAGGACTCGTCACTTCCGGTACCGCCATTTATACACACTGGCGGGATTAGTTGGGGAGCTTTAGGTTTTGGTGGTTTTGGTGGTTTTGGTTTTGGTGGTTATGGTGGTTAATGATGGTTAATAAAAGCTGCGGGTGAAAGGAGTTATTTACATTAATATATTAATTATATTAATGTATTAAATACGACCATAAAATCGAACACCATGAAAATTTAATATACTACGTCATTTTTAACACATTATATCCAAAACAACCGAGTTCAAGTGATGCATTTCTTTTATTGGTAACCTTGAAATTCGGTTAGTACAATTACCTTTGAGCAGTTCAACTGGTATCAACAAAAAGAAAAATAATGTATAATTTAAGCTTTTATACATATCACTCCGACACTCTTGGTATCATAATGACAGCGGACATCAATTATTCACTGAAGACCCAATATATGTCGGTGTAGAAACATCGGCGCGCCATTCTGCTGTGTGACATTCCTTAATGTTCTTCTTTCGTAATTGCATTCGAACAAATACAGTTTTTTATCTTTATGTTCATGATATGATTTCAGACATGGTTCGAAATATATATACTTTTGGCTGTGAAAGAAGTTCTACAAACAACGTCATTCCCGGGTTTACCTTGTTGTTTTTGACAGTGCTGTGTTGTTTTCTTAAACTTAAACAAAGCAATTAAATATGCAACAACATTTGTTTAACAACAGTTGGTTATTCTATCAGAAATAAAAATATCAACATAATAACTAAGATTCATTTTATTTTTCCTATTTTTAAAACATCAAAATCTAAATAGATTAAGTGAAAATACATTTGTGCTTGAAAATAGAGTTCACTCAAATTACAAATTTGCACAATAAAACAAACTGTACATTATTTAGATGGGTACATATACCTATATGCCCATAAGAATTGATGCAGATGCTGAAATAGTGGTAGGAGTTGTTAATTATTAACAATGGAAAAATTAAGTTTGGGAAAATATGTGTACAATGTTATAATAACTTGAAGCAGTGTACTTCGTTGCTAAAACAAGACCATATGAGGAACTACGTTATATACAAGTTTCAACATTAATTAAAAAAGACCTACATATATTGTCATTTTTAGCAAGAAAAACAAGTATTTCAACAAATACAACAAATAATGGAGTTCATTATCCAAAAATGAAACCAAAAATTAGTTATTAAATCATATTTCAATCACGACAAACTTAAACACCCCAAAAGTCATTGTGTAAACTTAAAAAAAATGTAATAATTTACCATCATATACGATATCATTTCGTATTTGTATATAAATTAAATATAAAGTACATATTTCTTCCTATTATTTCTGTTACATGTAAAATGTTAAACATGAATGCATGATTTTAAACATGATACAGTACAGTCAACAATCATAATGCAATGAACATTCAGCCAGAGACATGAAATGCTCAGTCAGATATAAATTTTATTTTCATATTTGTTTCCAAATGTTTTACAAAAAAGAAACAAGTATTGCACACCAACTAAAATGAGATGTATAAGTCCGACTGTGTAAATTCCAATCTTTAGGGATAACAAATTGATTTTTTTAAATTAGAAGCCGGTATCCTTTAAATATATAAAATGGTTTTCATTTAATGGTAAGATAAAATTTAAAATTGGCCTAAAATGATTCATTGTTGTTTATCAATTTCGGTTGTGAAAATAATACACAGTATGTTTAACTTTTCTGTAAGAAAGTGTTCATGAATACATAATTTCAACTTATTTTGTTGCTCTTGTTTTATTTAATTTAAAGTATGTAATTATATCTCCTTGGCTAAAGTTATCTACCAACTAACCTTCAAATATGAAGATTTCTACTGAAGATACTAGAGATTATAGTGTATGTGTAGCAAAGTTTAAAATAAAATATGCATGAAAGAAAGGGATAAAGTGATAGCCAACTTCAAAATGGGTTTCATACATTGTAAGTTTTAACCGTTAAACAACAAAAACTATGACCAATTAGCATTTTGCATTGTTAAGTCAGTCTAACTACTCATTTATATATGGTCGGTTAAATATTCATGTTCAGGAAGTTACCTTGGTCCATGTTCTGAGCTTGTTATTCAGCAACTTTGGAAAAACTTAGAAAAGAAACATTCCTATTAAATTGAGATTTATTTATTATTGACATAACAGGAATATATTACGAATATAATGTTGATAATTGTTCAGCCATATTCTATTGTATACTGTCCATGATCACAGACGTAAGCTGACAAACACATTCCATGATGTCAAAGAACAAGTCAGAGATTGACAAAAATACGAAAATAAACATGCTTCCCAAAAGATAATTACTTAGAAATGGTGGTAATTGTATACTCATCCCTCTCACTTACAGGCCAGATATACTAAAGAAGTAAGATATGACTTACATGAATAATGAACAGTGGGAATTCTAGTTAGCAATTTAAATTGTTGAATGGTTATTCTACAATGATGCCGGCAAACCAGCTCGACCAGCATGATTGACTCAACCATGTTTTAAACAAGCCATGTATACTAACACATGGAAAGGGTTAAGTAGATTTTTAAAATTTAAAATCTTTAGTGTTTATGAGTCTATTTGCTTTACAATATTCCTACAAACAAGACAAAGTAAACTAAATAATAAAATAATTTTAATATGGGTTACCGTTCCAATAAAACAGCCCAGTATATATATAAAGTAATGAGCTGACATTTCACTCTCAACAATAAAACAAACAGGTCAGTGGTACTACACATGACTATACAAGCTACAACACAGTGTTGAACGTGTATTTGTCAGGACATAATAATAGTCGATGTATTAACTCAATACATGTCTGTATGTTATCTATTTTTATCAAGGCAGCCAGTTTCTATTTGTGTATATATTTACCGATGGAGCAACAAAAGACTATTCTTACTTGTTTGTTTATATACCCTATATATGTTCGTTTTTTCTTGTTACATCACACATAGCTTGATCTTGTTCAATAGTTAAGAATAAGAAATAGAGAAATAAGTAGAAAATAAGAATAAGAGGTACTTTAGGTAATGGTTGTTTAAATCACTCCCTGAGAAAAAGAGAAGATAATGTCCAGGTTCTGTGTGTTGTTGTTTTTTGTTGTTGTTGGGATGTAAAGATGAAGTCTTTTATTGTAAAAAATACTCCTTTTAAATCCATATATAAAAATCATTCCTAATTTGTAACTTTCTTGGTCAGGCTTTATCCGGCAATTACCAAGTTATAAACATAATAAGAATAAAGGTTGAATGTTATTATGTTATACAGTGCTAATTTCAATTTTCTGAAAAAATCAACCTAATAAGAGTAAGGTTTCCATGTTTATAATGTTGTAAGTGTGGAAATATTGATTCCTAAATAAAGAAATAGACAACACATAGGCTCGTGGCTATACAGTTTTGAACTTTATCCAAGACCCTGTCTCAAAGTTCCTATTGGCCATATCATATGTTTAATTAACTTTCAAATCACCCAGATGCTTAAAGCACCGTCTCGTGCTCAAATGGACAGAGACAGAATACCATCGACAGGCTATGCATTTCTGTAGGCTTAGACTGATGCACTACGAACCCTGGCATCACAGTTACAATCTAGATATAGCCAGCAAAAAACAACATAACATGTACAACACCAGTATAGACGGACACAGAAAACAACAAAAATTGTGCAGGCGAAAAATTTATGGTTGCTAGTTGTGGTACAATCATCATCTCAACTTCTGCAGCCGTTCATTCTCGGCTTTAACAATCTTGACGAGTTTGATCTTGTTTTTTATAGATGTCACCTTCATAGTAAGTGATTGTCTTATTGGCACAGATCCAGATCTTCTTGTCACGTGGTAAAATATTAAAACTGCATATACATGTTAATATTAAATAGTTTTATGATGTTGATTCCTCAGAATGTTTATATAGGGGATTACATCTGCATCTACTATCTAGACTCCATTAAAAATCTATTATAAGTCTCTTTTAAGACCACCTTTAATTCTGACTCTAAGTGGTCTTAATAGTGGGTTGGTCTTATTAGTGAGTTTGGATGAGCGCTTGACACCCAAAATTGTTTATGAATCAAAGTGTCCGACTCATACGTCTCTGACCTTTGAAAAAGGCGAAAAAACAAAAGGTCAAATACATTTCTTTTCAACATGTTTTTAACAAATTAACACAATTATGATGTCATTTATGTTATGAAAATAGTCTATCGCATATAAATTATTGATGCAATTATAATAATGATAATCATATCAATGCTATTATGATAACCATTAATGTAAGCAATAAACTGTGTAAATGTACAAGTAAAAGACACAATGAAATATGTCATTTTAGCAAAAAGTTTAAAATATATGATCCCACTTTTGATGTAGAAAAATGTAAAGCTTCTAATCTCGATGCAAAGTTCACTGTTTTTACGAAATTGTTGATTGATCCGAACCGTAAATCGCTTGAATGTTTCTCTATACCGGTCTATAAGCGCTTTATTCATGCAACCCCTTGTCCTGAATTGTAAATTAAAAACATGCTGGAAAGCATTACTTTGGCAATAAGCGAATGCGAATCACACACTGGGTAACTTAAAGTCTTGGTGGTCGCAATTGAGGTCAGTGTTTACATGAGAAATACACACTACCTTCTAGTAAAATTCGACATTGTGCTGGATTAGCAGCATTGTGTTTAGTTTTCACATTGCAAAAAGAGACCAAATAGTTTGTATTCATGAAAACTGGTCTTAATAGAGACGTGGTCACTTAAGTAGTGAGGTCGTTAATTGACATTTAACTGTAGTTAAAACAATTTGCAAAGCAACAAGAAAAATTAACAGAGAATTAAAATTGAAGCAGAGAGGACTCGAACGGTGAGACTTTCATCTTATACCTCAAGTCTCTGCTGTGGCAATTTTTCATTTTGAAATTATTAATGTTAAATATTTGTTCATTGTTAATAATTGAAACAGGAAATGTTCACACATGTTCTTGGTCAGCTGAGGAAGGAGTAACAAATAATTTGCGGAGCACACCTTTATTCAACCAATTTAAAAATACTAACCTGTGATATAAGCCTGAAGTCTTGGCTCACTAGGATCATGCCGCCATCATAATCGTGGATGGTATCCGCAAGGGATTCAATGGTTTAGAGACCAAGGAGACTGGTCGTTTCGTCACGTAGCAGCAGGTGCGGTGAGTGCTAGGCTAGACACGAAGAATATACGACATCTCTGGCCATCAGACAGGTTACGTATAGCACCAATCTACAACAAGATTGTCAGACGCGCAATGTAGATCGGTAGAACCCAAGGTAATTAATCTGTTATTACTGCATAAATGTACTGTTGGTTACTTGGACAGAGAACTGACCAACTTATTATTGGTGGAGTAAGATCACTAGACTTATATCTAGGTAGAACCACCAATGACCACAGAACACATTGTTTTGATTTCTCAGTACAGTGCATATAGTTATAGTCCTTCCGAGGTAATCTAGGCTAAAGCACGGAGACAATGCAGGTCAGCTGGAAGATTGTGTTTTTGTTGTACCTTGCAGTTACACGATTATTATTATCATATCAACATCGTTTAAATTTGGAGGAGAAATGCTCCAGGTTGGGTAGAACCAGCAGTTTACAAGAGGTCAGCTGGAAGAACATGAAAGCGTTTGTCCTAAACAAGACTCAAACTCACGAGTTGGGGAAGAACAGAAGTCAGAGTAGTTGCAAGTTGGAGACTCAAGCTCTTGACTAAAGCCAAGAAGAATTAAATTTTATCCCTACATAGTAAAGGGTTGTAATCAGCCTACTAACATCTAACTAAAGTTAGGAACTTGATTTCTAATTCGATGCTTACAGAAAGATGTAGTTCCCATTAAAAAGCTAACACATACTCTTTCACCTTTTGTCATAAAAGATCTGATTGGCTGGTTGTTGCCCTTAGAGGCCATATCGACCATTGATAATCCTTATCCTTACCCTCTCTTTTATATCTGGGCATTGTTTCATCATTCAGTCCAGAACGCAGGCATTCATGTCAAGAATATCATGCAGATGCTGGAGGATAAGGGTTATGATAAAATAATAATAAAATAGCACCACATACATTCCAGGTCGAGCAACAAGGGCACATTTATTTGAAATAGTTTGACTGATGTATAGAGGAGTTAATACATATTTACATGAAAAATCATCTGTAGTTGGAAACCATTTGGCTGAGGATTGACGCAATGTTTATCTGCACAAACCTTTGTTAAGGTGAAAAATATTTTACAGGGCAATTACTCTGGATTGAAGAATAAAACAAAGAGTTATCTCAAATTTACACATCAATAACACCAATTCAATTTAAACATATAACATCAGAGCTATTGAAGAGAAAATGGTTGCCATACCATAATGCAATCCTTCGAGACAAACAAATTAATATAGATGATCATAACCATCCTTACAATAAAACAAAAGAATGTAAAATAAAGCGAATATCTGGTTTCCACAGTCGGGTCACCATTAAGCCTATTGTAGTAAAAGTGACCCTCACAATGACCCTGACCCTATTGACTTGTAAATCGAATTACAATCTTCCTCTTCATATAAAATATATACATACTAAATCTGATTATCCTACTTCAATCTTCAAGGAAGCTTATGGCATTCTGTTAAAGTTTTGTAAAAATAACTTGAGAAATTGCAGATGTGCTTGAAAAAATAGTTAGAACCTGTTTGCTCTCATTTTTAAGTTACAATCCGAGTTTTTCAAACTTATAACCAGACTTATTCTGCAGAACCTGGTTAGAATAATTTTCCCAATAATAATCACAGCAAATTTCTTTCCTTTGTGTGTGAGTGTGTGGGTATTAGTTTTGCAGCACAATATTTCAACAATGAAAATATTCTTTTTAATTGTAGCTGATGTAATGTTGTCATAACTGTGAAAGATACCTTCATTGAATCTTAAAGTCACAAGCATGGATCATTTGCCACATAATTTCTGTAGTCATGTATTGTCATTATCAAAAAATGTGCTCGCCTTTAACCTATAGATGAAATGCGAAGGTAAACAAATACATTCGTCGTCAAAAAAATGAATACATCATGTAAAATATATCTATCAACTATTCATACACAGACTGCACCTACCTGGTGGTAACGACCATACCTCAGCTGCGAATATCTTCGTATTAAATAGATATGTTGGAATGAGATAAAATGCCTGAACAAGTAATAAAAAGATATGATTAAATCATTATATTTGTTAAGATATGCTTGCATACATTTTTGCTAAGACATCAAACTTTCTAATGATTTTGAAGATGATTTTGTAATAGGAATAAACTTGCATAAATTTAGGTAGTTGGTAATTTTAAGGAAGAAAACCTTTTCAGGATATTGGACTCATTTAAGCATTTTACCAACTAAGGGTACCTGGCCATAATGGTATAGCAGATCCTCTTAAAGCTAGTAGACTGACATCAGTAACTATACTCATTAAGGTCCATTCACTTCTCCTACAAGCAGCTTGAGGAGAGGTGAATTGCCTGCACCCTTGAGTCCGACCCAGGCCACTCTTGTGTCCAGATCTTTAGCAAAGTCCAGATTCTTGTAGATGCATGGCTTGCAAATGTACATGTACAAGTTCATTATATTAGTCAAATTATTATAGTGAAAATATATCACTGTGTAAGCGTTGTCCAAAAATTATGTGTAATGACCACCTCCTTCAAATATAACATATTATATGAGCAAATTAAGTTAAAAATAAATGTGATTTTTAAAGTTTCTTTAATAAAGTTATATATTTTATATTTTTATTCACACTAGTGTGCATGTCTCTAATAAAAAACCTTGGTAACGATACTAACACCTGTATACGTTTTTTAAGCAACTACAATTAAGTAAATAATTAAAAAATTGACAAACACCAGTTTACGATTTTAAGCAATTAATAATAAGGAATTAAAGTCCTTATTGTTTATTATAAAATATTCAAAGTATTATAGTAACCAAATTGTACAAAAATGTTTTTGATTTCTGTTTAGGATGTATGTAATTTAAATAAGCAAAATAAATACCATCATCACCAAAACTCTGCTACCAGCAAGTGAAAAGTAACCAAAATTTAACATAAACTAACCTGTATTTTGACATCATATACTTATTGCCATAAATACGATTTTAGCATGTCTAGTCCTCCTAATGTTGTTGGCATTAGATTATTGAAAATCCCTTTACAATGATGTCAAGAATATCGTACTCAATATCGACCTTGACCTATATCATCACTTGTAAACGATATAATGGACAGACGGACGGACAGGGGCAAATTAATTTTAAATCTTACTGACTGTAATTTTCCTATAAAATACCAAATTATATGCAAGCATAACATATTGGTATCTGATTAGACCGAAAAGAAAACACCTAAGTATAGACAAACTCTTTTACTCTTTGACGATGTGCTACCTCGCATTTGGCTTCGTAATACTAAAGAGCAGAAGCCTCTATTATTTTGAATCTTCTACTAGCAGATTATATACTGCTTTCATCAACTTTTGTGTTGTCTTAAAATACTATGTTCTGCGTCGACATTCCAGAGGGTAAATTTTAATTTTTTTCCTGATAAAATGTCAAAGTTGACGTACCTATCTTCGATCTAATGTCCTATGTGTACATGCTCTCCAATCGCACGGACTACAGCTTGCATTTTAAACTACAATTTGGTCTTACATAAAATCTCATACATGCTACCCGAGTCGACCAAAATAAAATTAATTTGAAATTTACTACTTTCTATGACAACCCTGTGATCAGAATCTTAAAACCCTATTGCGCCATTCCTCTCTGAACACATACGGTAGCTTCAGACAGAGATACTGAGATGGTTTGCATCACAACAAGGACACTTCACACAGTTTTTGGGCGGTGTCGCTTGCTCAAAGTTTAAGAAAACTGGATTTCGGAAGCACTCGCGATTTACTTTGCATGACACTGACTTCTCGTGGTCAGATATTCATGCCTGGGAAAAAGTAGTACGTGTAATAAACATATATGTATGTCTAAGGAGACTTGGAGCGTCAGTTGTGTCAAGGCATGTGTCAAATGTTAACATTAATATTGCAATCGGGTTTAAACTGAACGTTCAATTCATTGTTTAAGTATACATGAAAGGCAGATGTATTAATAATGCCGAATACTAATTAAGCTCATTTACTCGAGGAAAGGGTCGAAATGGGGAGAGAACTGCTCTTACAACTAGTGAACCACTGACTATGCATTATCTTCTAGGCTGATATATTTACGATATTCAACGCGTGACCGTACTGCAGCTTTGAACCAGGTTATGTACTGATAGATGTCATTAGTATCATCTGACCCGCATTTTGTGGCACTAATTTCTTTCTTTTTCTTATTCAATTTGCACATATTATTTTGTTTGACAGAAAAGGTATATTGTTGATGTAAGCCGCGCACAATTGTTCAATAACCGATGCATGAATACATGAAATCCTACCCCTGTTTTTGGAGAAATCGAAAAAAGAACAAAACACACAAAAAAACAACATTTTCATAAACTTGTATGTCAGTCTTAGTTTAAACGATTCTGACCACTGCTTCAATTTTTAGACAGTGAACTCGTGAAATGATTCGCTCTTACTGTTAATTATTTCCAAATCTATAAAAACGCACGATAGGGCTTTCTGTTAAATTATAGACATCGACGTCAGAACGGATAATCTGGCTGATGTTACAATGTAATGTCAAAATTAAGTGGTTAGTTTCCTTTTTGTAGTGACTAGTGACGTGTTTAATTTCGCATTTCGCGGGATATTTTCAGCTAAACATATGTTTTTAGCAAAACAACCCTGGTATAAACTGTAGGATAGCAACTTGAAAGTGACCTGCAATTCACCATTAAAATACACCATCTTTCATGGATTAATAAAAAAAATCGGTCTCCGAAAACCTTTGCTTCGTTGGCCCATACCTCGTTCTCCTAATTCAGCATAATTAGTTATGTCCAAAATTTAAAATCACTTAGTAATCGTACGATCTCCTAGCACTATGGTAATATAAGTTAAGCTCAAAGAGATTTGCTTAATAAACTAATATGCTAATTTCCAAGATCTGCCGAAGATTCGAAAATTTATTCGTGCATGTTTTGCAACAAGCAGCCTCGCTTGACTTCCTAGATA
Source organism: Sinonovacula constricta (assembly GCA_007844125.1). Lineage (NCBI taxonomy): Eukaryota > Metazoa > Mollusca > Bivalvia > Cardiida > Solecurtidae > Sinonovacula > Sinonovacula constricta. The sequence continues at coordinate 31,956,352 of CM017567.1, forward strand.
GGACAATTATACCTTGATTATTTTTTATCGTACTTTCTATCAATTTGCACTTTTACTCAGAATAACATACAGATTTATGAAGCTCTTTTTTCCAGATTATACTAATTGGGGGTAAGATATTGTTTTATGTATTTGCTATAAGCAATCTTTCGGAATACATCTTTATAGGCAAAAGAAAAAAGCCTTGAAGGTAGCACCTTGAAGGTAGCACCATCAACATTATAACTGCATATTTAAAAAAGACACACACACACACAAAAATAAATAATATATATATATTTTTCTTAGGCGAAATTGTGTTTGTCATTCTGTTTGTCTGTAAGTAAAATATGTAACAATATATATATATATATATATATATATATATATATATATATATATATATATATATACTCATATTGTCTTCCTCCAACAATTAGCGGCAAATCGCCAATATATATATATATATAATTGTTGGAGGAAGACACAAGACACATGACTTATATGTGGGCAGAACCACCGGCACACCACAGGTTAGCTGAGAAACACATTTTTATATAACCTTTGAATTATTCGCCCCTTTTAAACGCATATAGTCTCAAACCACTAACATTTTCATTTTTCAACGTATCTATTACAAATTGTATCAATATTTATAAACTTTGTTACCTCGATTTAAAACAACCGAGAATAAATATTTAGGTAATATATAAAGATATTAGTATTTATTAGTATATTTGGAAGTTATTAAAGTGACTTTCCCTTTAAGATCTCCGATCTACTTTTCCGAGATGCCCTATAAAGATCTGAAAATTCAATTTTGTGTTCAAGCAGATAGTGGCAACATGATGAGTACGGTTTTGTTAGGCGGAATTGTGTTTTTCATTCTCTTTGTCGGTAAGTAAAATATGTAACAATTAAAGACATTATTATTAAAACTGATCAAACTGTAATGCATTCTTTTATAAAATTGAATTTTTAGGCTACATTGGGAGTCTGAAACAAATATATATATATATTGGTATTCTGTTTGCATAGTTTTACTTTTGTTTACGTTAATCTTAAAATTCTATTTTAACAATAGTGTTGTATATCGTTAAGCATTGATTGTAAAGCTGCTGGTGTTTCTGCAAACAACACCGTGTCGTCTGCGCATAGGAGCATAAATATGTGAACATTTTCTATAGTTACTAATTCATCAATATTTTGATTGATATTATTAATTATATCATTAACGTAGTACAGAAACATCAGGCTGGAGCTCGGATCACCTCGGTTGTGATTCCCTTTTATCTTACTGCAGCTTTGACTGAGTTACACATACATTTTATAGCGTTAACAAACTTTGAACTAACGTTTTCATTCAGTATCTTTCTATAAAGGTGGTTTCTGGTAATGTTATCAAACATTTTTTAAAATCAATGAAGCAGCAATATAGTTTCTTTTTCTGCTTAACGTGTTCGCTATGATAGCGTGTAAAATAAAAATACAGTCGAAAGTGGATTTATTTTTTTGGAATCAAAATTGATGATCAGATAATTTATCGTTATCTTTGCTCCATTGTGCCAATCTGTTTAGTAGAATTTTTGAGTAAATCTTCGATAGAATATTTTTCAATGTTATTCCTTTATAATTATCTGGATCATCAATGCTTCCACTTTTATACACTGGTAAGAGATGTTCTATTTGGTTGTTTGCATGTTTGTATGTTTCGGCTTCAATATTACCATTACCTTTACTTTTGTTATTATTTTGGTTACAACCGCCTTTTTTTCTCTTCTCTGGATATTTCGGCGTCAAGACAATTGTTGTTTACATCTGCGTTCTGCTCGTTAAGATCTGGTATTGTATTAACCTGGTTTTCACCTGTATACATTATATATTAAAATGTTCAAAAAGATCATTTACAGAACGACTATCTGATAAATAATTGTTTGCCTTTGTTACATTTTCCACAGAATGCTCTCGAATTGTTTTTACTGAATTCTGTTAGTTCGTTTCTTTCCATTGGCTTAAACCTGAATTTGCTTTTTCTTTTTATGTGATTATATTCTGCTCTGGCAGTGATATAATTTTGTCTATTTTGATCACTTTTGTTTCGTATAAAGGCATTTCTTGTTACATTAAATTGTTAAGGTGCGAAGTGACAATTTTTATTAAACCATCTTTGCTTAGTTCGTTTATGTATATGGTTAATATTTTGATATACCGGATATTGTTCTTGTAATTGTTGTTCTTCTTCTTGCAATACTGTTATAAATGAGTCGACTATTTCATTAATACTCGACTTTGCGTCTGTTAAGCTTGATGTCATTGTCGTAGTCGTTGACTCTTTAGTTTGAAAAAAAAATGTATTGACTATTACATTCCATTTACGTTTAGTTGTATTGTTTTCGCGCAAGTTTAGGATGGAAAAAATGAAGAACAGATATAATATAATATGATAAAATGTAAAGAAAATGAAAAATCAGAAATCGCCGTTGAGAGGCTCCAAATATTTCGTTTAAAATGCGGCATCTGTGTGATTAATCAAACAAATCGAATATGGTAATTAAATAAGCACTGCTATTAAGTTGAAATACCTTAGCTATCATATAACAGTAAGCACTTGCATCGGGAGTTAAAACTAATAAAATGAACTTATATACAGACAAATTAACTAGCAGTATAATAAACTTTCAACATATGTACAACAAGTACATTAGTAACATGAAAAACTAGAGACATGAAAAAGAGCAAGCCTTACAATGGTTTGTTGTAAAATAACTTTGCAGGATTTTGGGCTCATTTTAAGGTACTGGATAGTGACAAATTTGTTAGTTGCAATCACTCTGAAAAGTTTAGTATAGTTTATATATGAGCTGTAGATTATAAAAAACAAAAACAAAACAAAACATCTGTGGGTTACCATTGAAATAATAATTTTATTGCCTCATGTGTATGGTTGATGTAAACAAGCAATGTTGCCATTTTTAGACATTAACTTTATTATATCATATCAACTATATTTTTGTGAAAAAGGATAAACAAGCCTATATGGCAGTTTCTAGCATTCAGCGCAAATAAAGCTTTCATTTAAAACCAAACAAGGCTATCCCTGAAGTGATGATTACAAAAAATATCTCATAATAAATAAAAATAAAATAATTAATTAAACTTAAAAAATATAGAAAAAACTGTCAGAAAATTCTTAATTTAGATGAAGAGTTCTTTAAACTTCACATATAGATAGAACTTTTTATTCTGGTTAAAATAACTACAAAAAATGTATATGTTACCATGCAAACTGAAGAGCTATGGCTTGTCAAATATTAATAAAAATATTATTAATTAAAAATATGCATAAAAATTACCTATGTTTTATTTGAGATGCAGTAGTCTTTAAACTTTACACATAGATAGAAATCATTTTGTTGTACATATAAAAAACAAAAAGGTAGATTTTACCTTGTAAAATTTAAGAATTCGAGCTTATTATATGTAAAAAAATACAATTTAAAAAATGTAAAATATCACTCATATTTTTTCTGTTAATGCACCGGCCTGAACACCTAACACATATGTAGAACACATTTTGCTGAATAAATCAACAACAAAAAAGGTAGATTTTTTTGTAACAATCAGGATGAAAGCTGGTTAAATACAATATATGTATATATTTGGCAACAAACTAAACACACAAACTTGCATACGTTTTGGATTTAGTTGCAAAAGTCTCAATACAGTACATAGCAAATAACAAGTATATATGATACATTATATGATACAGTTCTTCCCAAAACCAGATTTATGCAAATCTACAAACAAGAAAAGTGGCAGAGCCACTATAGGATACCCCATGCAGAAATTTAAGGTGCAGCACAACGCCGTGAATGCGGGATAGTTCGAATCTCAACAAATCTGCGCGATCGTCTGCGCTGAGGCTCCAAATTCGTCACTATCCAGTAACCTTAAAGTTAAGTCCTAATGCGCAATGAGTAATAAATCACCAGCATGATATACATGTATTATAAGAGACAAATGTCAAATATCCGAAGATATATCAGTGCATCGATGATTTGTTTATGGCACATTTATGGCACATTTTTAAGTAAAAATTATATACAGTAAAACCTCACTAACAGGTTCTTTTTAGAGTGTCACCCTTAGAGAGGTGGTCCATTTAACAATTCATTACACTGCTGCTTAAATCTAACTTTTAATGTTACATTTTCTTTAAACTATATTTATATTTAAGTGCACCTAATGCGTTATAGATTATTTTTTTTAATTATCCTTTTTATGTTTTACAGGATATTTTATAATAACTATATAATAATTTAGCAATTTTTCAAGAATATAATTAATCATAAAAATGATAAAGGCTTTTTGTATTTATTACTTGTTTTAAAATAAATTTAACATAAATATCAGTGCTGAAAGATTTTTTCTTAAAGTTCTATGCACTTTGAAATAATCAAGAAATGATTATAAACATCAAACAAATCGCCGACTTCTTTATGAGTACTGTAAATTAATCGACAATGTCGTAATTGGAAGTCGTAAAGCGTACAATTCTGTTCATTCGACCGATGTTTTTATGCGCTATAAACTGATTAATGACACTTGGATAAATGGACTACCTTCTGCCTTATGCAGCGAGGATTAAAAAGGTGTGAATTGGTTAATTGGTTCTGAAATAACTGTCTCGGGTCCCGGATAGCGGGGTGCCCAGCTTTCCGGGATTGTGGGACATTAGACAAAAAAAAAGAGAAAAACGGTCATGAACAGAACAGAACATATGTTTTATTGACGTAAACTTTGAAGCTTCTTGTCAACATACATAAACAAATAAAAGTAAGTGAAATAGGACAACAGTGTAATTAGGTAAAGCTACGTTAACAGGTGGATGGAGGATTGTACTTAAATTTATACATATAAGTTTTAAGTTATTATAAAAATTGAATACAGAGGAAATAAAATATATTCTGCAATATTACCAATATCGTATTTATTACATGGTCATGGAAAAATTGTCCTTCATAGAGCCTTGACGCATTTTTCGGGATGGTCCTGTAGATTGGTTTTATCGCCATTGTTACATTTATTTTTTATTATTGTATATACATAATTATCATATATTCTTAATCAAGATAGGATGAAGTTGGGTGTCATTTGAAAAAACGTAACGGTGGTCTTCTAAAAATGTGCATTTTTTATTTTTATGTTTGACAATCTATCTTTTGTGAACAGATAATTATACTTTTTAAACCTCGATTTTTTGTGTACTAATCTATAAACACAATGATGTTTAAACGGACAAGCGAGTAAACAAAGTCTTCATATTAAAAAGCAGACCATTTGAATTTGGCACTTTCTCGTGGTTGTCACATTGCTTTATTATGGCATTTTCTTAAAAGTTTAGCTACCTTGACCTTTATTTTTTTTTAATCAAAACGGGTAGTATTTTTTTAATATTATTCCCCAAGTAATACAACACTGTAACATTGTGATGCAAACAAATTTAGGCCGAAGATTGGAAAATGTAAACGTGTCATCCCGCCAACACTCTGTCTCGCATGACTGCGTAAGCGGAACTAATAACATATCATAATCCTATCAGTTTTTCATCTCATTTTAAGGGCGTCCAATTTATCGCTTTCGTACATTTTTGCAATTTATGTCACATTTTACAGCGGATTGGATCTTGGTAATAATTGTTGTGTAGTTTTTGCAAGTTTCATAGACTAATTGACACTCTTTTTGCACATTTGGCACACAGGTTACATGATATACTGTAATTAGCAAATCAACCACTGATTTCTGAAAACATTTTTATTGCAAATATTTTTATTTTTAGACAGCAAATCGTTACGTTGAATAATAGTTAATACAATGTAAAGCATTATTAATATTGAGCAGTCAATATATGCGTAAAAGTATCCGGAGAAATAATAAAGACAAAATACCATAGATAAAATTTGCTCAAATGGACAAAATACCCCCCCCCCTCCCCCCATCCCGCAAACAACACATGTGGCATTTTAGACAAAAAAACCCGTTTTTCCAAGGGTTAAAAATACCCCTGCCCCAAAATAACAGTTTTAGTTCCTTAAAACCACTTGATATAGTTATAATGTAATATGCTCAAACAAGCAAATAAAGAAGACCAATCACATTGAAACTTAACAAAATATATCAATCGATTAACGCCTTTGATAAACTAAAGTAAAATCCGATATTGTAAGGATACAATGGAGGATGTATAGTAAATGTTACATCATGAGCTTTGTCCCTTTGGATTTTCTTAAATAAATGGGTTTTGCTTGGTTTAAGTACTGTAAAAGTAGCAGTGTCAAATACGTGAAACAAAATATCAGTCAGAAGTTTTATAGTATAAATCGAGAACATACATCGTCTACTGACGACATTAACAATTTTCCTTTCCTTAATTAACTAAAATGTGGGAGTTTCATTATAATAATAAAAACAGATATCATCGCATCGAAATTGTAAACATCTGTAAAACTGGTGAAACTGGTGTTGTGTATATTTTACGTTTTTGATTTGCGCCTCTAAATTTTTTACTTGTGAAGTAAATGCTGGAAATTTATAGTCAAGAAATACCAACCAATATAAATGAATTATGTTTACAATTGTAAGACCGTGACGTTCAAGTGTGCCAACTTTTTACAAACCATTAAAAAGCCCACAGATTTATATTTTTTTTATTCGTAGAGAACGTAGGAAACATACAGAATGGAAAATCACGGTGACAGAAAATTACGGATGTCGCGGTATTGTGTAGGAATAAAATAACAATTATAAGTACAGTGACAATAATAGACATTAATTATAATTAAAGAATTCTTAACAGTGATGTAGTTGTTTCCAAAAATAAAAGAAGTTTTGGTGGCCTGTTATAAAAAGTATAGACTTATATAATGTATAGCATTTATTACACACGATTCCGACCTAAGCTGGGTAGAGTCGGTCTTACGTAATTGCTGCAGCTAATTGCCGCAGCACTGAACTGACATGGTGTTTATTGTACGTTGGCAACTGTGTCCACAGTTGTACGCGTGATGTGACCGAGTCTAGGTAGGAAAGCGGGCGGAGAAGGTGCTCTGCAGGGCAAAGTGATATCATGCTGTTAACCAGATGACAATTCGTTAACTGGAGACATGACCTATTCCCTCTATCCTAGTGCGATCGCAATCACAAATCACATCATAAGTCGTTTGGAGATAATACGTTCAACTAAAGAAACGCCGTGTCAATTTTACTTCGAATTTAAATTGTAAGCTAAATTGTAAATTGTATATGCCGGAAATGTTAAAGGGTTCAAATGTAATGTTTAAGTATGATCGGAATAAGTTGTGTTTTTAAAGTAAGTAAGTAATTAGATAACGGTATTTAGCATATGCGGAGTTACATTTTCCAAATTAACATTTGAAGTAAAAATGCATGATTGAAAGTTAGAAATAATAATAAGAATGATGGCGGATTACTCATTCCGTACTTTATCACCGAGTGTTGTGGTGGGTGTGCGCCCTGCAGTACGAAGTACGCCGACCTGGGAACAAATCTGTGGAAGTGCCAGTTAAAAAATTGCGTGGTTGATCGGAGAATCACCGGCGTCGCAGCGATGAGCGGAAAAACGTCGCTGTCTGGGTAGAAAATCCGCGATTTTCCGCGCTAAAATTGTCCGCGGTGATCGGGGGATATTGTTAGAATTACTTGGTCTGATCTGTAGGGTAGAGAAATGTGTTCATCATTGACATGCGTTTATTATTAATTGAACTTACTGCAAATATTGTTGTTAATAATAACCTTAATAAGTGCATTACGCACAATTAATGAATTACTCAATTAATAAAATATGTTGTTTTTTTAACGTATCACTTTAAATAACTATTAAATAAACTTTTGATTTATCAATTGTACGAGTCAACGTCTCGCACACATTGTAAGACAAAAAGAACATCGCAACTGACGATTTTGGTACATTGATAACGTGCATTCAGTCCAGAACTCGAACCCGGGAGACTTCGCTACAAACAGAGCAAACCGTACCAAAAAAAACACAACTCCAAACCGTACCAAGTTCTCAGATTAAACACCCATTAAAATCACCCTGTTACAGAAATATTGCGAATTGTTGCTTTTCCCCGTAGTAAATTATTTTCATAATATACACTAAAAAAATTAAAATTTTATTAAGTACCAAATATTGCATAATATAACTAAATAACCAAAACATGCACCATTACTTACCAATTAGCCGGTGGTCAAAATCTATGTGAATAAAATGTAAAAATTTGGTCGAAATGTATATATAAATTATAACATATATTTTAATTACACAAGACATAATAAAGCATTGGTTCAATTATATTCAATTATATTCCACAGCTACCGATGGCGCCATCCGGTTTGCATCCATGTTTGGTGACCACATGGTCCTACAGAGGGCGCCAAAACGTGCCGCAGTCTGGGGCTACGCTGACGTTATAGGGGATCACGTCACTGTCCGCAAAAACGGCGTGCTAATGGGAGAGACTATGGTAGTGAGCGGTAGTGCTAATAGTAAGACAAGGTGTTGTTTGCAAACATAACTTTTTGTTTCTGGCGCAGTCAGCAAGAATGAATACCAAAGCGACTCAGATGGATAGAAATTTCAGATTACATTACATACCGTATTGTTCCAGCTTTGGCACATAAGAAGCAGAACTTAAAATTATCGTCTTACTATCATAGTTCGACACACAACTATTCATAACGTCAAATGACTAGCCGGTTAATTTAGGGACAAAATACAAATAAAATATTATTGATCTTAATTTGTAAATCAATAAACAGTGCAAGATACATTTGAATATGTTGAAACTTCGATAAATTTAATGCAATTGTGTTGTCACAATATTCTGTAATTTCACTTTTAATGTTAAATAATACAAATTAATCGCATTACAACTTGGCCAGTGTTAGTTAGTAAATGAATAATCCCAATGCCTCTACTTTGCCAGTTTCATATTTTAAGTGCTGCAATCATTGATATCAATTAAATGTGTTGGTGAGTTAAATGAAAGATTTGTAATGCAAAAACTAGCTCTTTTGGTGGATTAGTAAAATTCCATATCTCCATGCATGTTATCAAATCAGAGAGGACTGCTAAAAACCAGTTTCTGAGTTGGTCCATCTTTAAAGAATAGACAGATTCGTCGTATATTGTTGGACCGTGTTGCAACATAAATTAGTTGTATTGTACAAATTGGCATTCATATCTTTACACTGAACGTCGTTGCATTTTAGCTAGATTTGACAAGTGTGTGAGCATAATGTGGGATGCTTTACTTTAATGGTTGCGGACTTCCAAGTTCAGGATTGCTTTTTTGTCACGTGAAAATAAATTAACTATTTTTTCCTTATTTTATTCAATTTTACATCATTTTACAGGAAATAAAGTAAGTTTCCTGTCATGTAAATTTATCACAGTTTAGTTTTGATAATATCCAGAACATAAATATACAAATCAAGCATAACCACAACATAGTAAACGTCCAAAGTGTGTCGATTATTGGGTAAGGTGGCTTTCCACCCCTATTTGCACCACCTCCTGCTCCTCGATTACGTTATATTGTTCACGTGACACATTCAAGTTTGAATTTAAATTTAGTGTTATAAGTTTTCTCTGTACACAAACATTAGATAACGTATCTGCGTGTTTAGCTGATTTAAGATTTTTCCACGTGCTTTAAATAGATTCTATTGGCACTTGGAAGCTACAGTTACTTCCGGAGAGTCATCCAGGTCCTTACAGCATCGTCGTGACGTCAAGTGAGGGCAGAGTCACCATTAAAGACGTTAAGTTTGGTGACGTCTGGTTATGCTCTGGTCAGCGCAACATGCAGTTCGAAATGAAGAAGGTATATCGTTATTTGATCAAAAATATATTAATCAAATATTATAGTTATAATGCTTCAAAACAGTAAACTAGTATTGTTATGTCAATGCTGTTTTATATACACTTATGTTACGTAATGATGACGTCATATTTTCCAGATCATTGATAGCCAGCAAGAAATCAATGACGCAGTGAAGTACCATGACATTCGAATGTTGTTCACGCTGCTGGAAGCTGGGGATACTCCACAGACTGATGCCAAACTCAGATTTCCATGGACCCGGCCAGTCAAAGGTTAACAATAGAAACAATATTCCCATTCCTAGCCTCAATGTCACTTTAAACTGTTCATTTATTGTACGTATACATGTGACGTAGCAGTTTGTTTGAGGTAATGTTAGTTTTAATTTTATAGGTTCAATTTTTTATGAAGCAAAATCATGAAGGAAAACAGGGATATGTTCCGATAAAAGCAATGTTGTATTTGTTGATGTTATCGTTGTTGTTCTTCTCCTTTTTATTTTCTTCCCATTCTTTTCTTCTTCTTCTTCTTCTGCTTTTTCTCCTAAAATACCAGCTAGGTCTTCTTTTGTGAAGTGACTGTTTGAATGTTGACGAAAAAATGTCTATATAATCTTAAAGCGGAATTATAAAATGTTAAAAATTAAATGACTGTTTGGAACAGTTGAACTAGTTCTGTAATTGATAATACTTTTTGCAAATCGACGATATCGGTAGATCGAAAGTAAAATATCGATGATATATCAATATATATTGACACTTTTTATCTTTAAACAATAATTTCCTCGTACCTTCCACTCTTCCTTTATATATGGATGAAATCGTTCAGCGTGTGTCTAAAGAAATGAAGAATACGAATTCTTGAACCCTTTCGTTCGTTTGTCATAAGTACATGCCCTTTTAAACTAGGGCTTTTGAACAAAGCAATTTCTTTGAAAACCAAGTATTAAATCACACCGGTTGTATGTAATATTTGTAAGGTTGACCTAATACACAAACACCATTTTCTGCAAGAATAATTTATACCAATATCTTGGCAATTAAAACGATAATTTCTACCGCGTTCGTTCGATTCCCTTTCGAGGCGTAAGATTTAGTATGAGTAAGGCTTCCAGCTGACTTGCGGTGCGCCGGTGATTCAACCCAGACATGTTTCTAGGGCCTTCCTTCACCAAAATGGTTGCTATAATGTATTCAAAAAACACAAAAAAGCGGTAAGGTCTTTTTACAACTTTTCCTAGATGATATTATTTTTTTTAATTCACCGACACTTAAAATGATAGTTATACACATTACACATACATATATTGTGTACACCTTAGGCCTTTATTGACTCATGCAAGTATCCATAGAATCAAAGGAGAAACTGATGAATAATCCAAAGATGTCTAATGTGTTGAAAATGTAATACTTAAGTTATACAATGTATGCTCGTGAAGAATGAAAATTATTAAATAATCAATGACAATTTTGATAGGAATCATTGATGAGTTCTCGGCCGTCTGCTTCCTGTATGCACGTGACCTCCAGAGAACGCTAAAGTATCCAATCGGACTGATCCTTTCTAGCTGGGGCGGGACTGCAATCGAAGTTTGGAGCCCACCGGAAGCTTTAACACAATGTCCCCTCGGTAACACAGTGGATACAAGTTCTAGGTAGGTTTCCTTCATTTTCTTTCCTATTTATAACGGTAATGTGCGACAATTTGTCTCTATTACATACATGTAATAGTAGCTTACTCCTCTTTAGTGGCATTTGGACATCCTCACTACATAAACAAATACGTTGTTAAATGTAAAGACGATTTTGACTGCTACTTAGAGTGTAAACAAGCACGATGGGGAGTCCTAGTAATAACAGAAACTGACGTTAGAGCCGATTAACTGGGTTAGTTTAAAATGTGATCTCAAAAGGAACTACTCACATGGTTTTCTTATTTTAAAAATAGCTTATTGTGCAGCGTGGATCAAAAGGGTCCCTCGAACAATGTTGACGTTACGTCATAAAGTGCGCGAGAAGATTGCGTCCTTGTGATGTTTCTAACGGTTGCCATACAATTGGTAAATAAGAAAAGGTCCTATCAAAACTCTAACAGATATTTAAATTTTATCTACCAGTAGACAAAGGCAAACAAGGTAAATGCAAATGTGAAAAAAAAGAAAGAAAAACAGAGACGAGTCATAACACACATAAAGAAAAACCATCAGTTACCGCCTTGGAACGGTCACTCGGCAAAAGGGCCAACTGGGGTGCTTAAACCTGGTTTGTGGAGCGCTCCAACGTCGCATTTCCTGAAGGTTTTTCTAGCAAACAAACAGTGTAAATAACAACATCCCATCAAAGTGAAACAACTAACAGTAAGCACCTGCATCGGGAGTTAAAACAAATACAATGAACTTATATACATACATTACAACTAGCAACAAAATAAACTATAAACATATGTACAATAGATAAAATCCTCGGCAACGTAAAAACAAAAATCCCAAACGAGAGATCAGTTTGAAATAAAACAGCCCATGGGCTGATATATTATTAAATATTAAAGGAACAAATAAAACAGCCCAAGCGCTGATATATTATAAGATATTATAAGAACAAATAAAACAGCCCAAGCGCCGATACATTATAAGAATAAATAAAACAGCCTAAGCGCTGATATATAACAAGATCAATTTAAATATGGCATATAATGCCATGACATCATGTTCTAAAAGTGTCAAAAGTGAAATGTAAAAAATACGAAAGAAAACAACGAAATTTAGAAAACAACCTACCAACAAAATAAAACGTAGTGTTGTTAAGAGCTAATAAGTTAAAAAAAAACAGTTCATGAAAAGCCGAGGATTTATCCGCAGTTGGCATATTACATGTAAGAAAGGTACTAAAAATCCCGATGTTATACCTACTATGCAATCTCACGTAAAGGGTATGGAGACTGCTCAAGTTGTCTCACCTATATAGGGCACGACTGGAGAGATGAAGAGACATGAATTCCAACAGTAACTGTCCAATTATGGCTTTAATTCACAGTTTTCATATAGTCTCAACGATCTGTCCGGTCATCGTGTAATTTAAAAGCAATGCAAGTTCTTGACTGTAAAAGGGTCAATTGCAAGCAATGCAGTACAACGTAGAATTCTCGGGTTGTAACCGTCTGCAATACATTTTCTGATAAGTTTTGTAAAGTGGTCAGAAAAGTTATTGAGACCCGTAATTTTCTTTACAGTGTATTGTTCTGATGTAAACGATTTAGTTCTTTTTAATTAAATTTGCAAGTAATAATTTGTTTACCAGAAAGGGTATGTTGTTGACCTCGGCCGAGCACAATTATTCAAAGGACGATGTACTCAAAAGAGAACCTGAATGATGTTTTTGTCACATCTACTTCTTAGTCCTTAAACAGAATTCACTTTTGTGGGTAGTGAAGTCGTGATTTAAAACCAAACGCACGTATTTTCAAAAAATAAAACTTGAAATTAAAGTAATTGTAACATTTACGATGCAGCCATCTGTGTTGTTTGTTGTTTCGTTGTTCTGTTGTTATTGTTGTTTTAAGTTTAAGCCTTAATTGCATTTGGAAGGATCTTTTTTCGTTCAGTTTTCAAATAGCATTCAGAACCATGGAATCTACAACATTTCCATGACTCTCATCGCCTTTCATATATTTGTAGGGCCTTCTATTTATTATTTACTTGTAGTAAAATGTGTCGTTTACACACACACACACACACACACACACACACACACACACACACACACACACACACACACACACACACACACACACACACACACACACACACATACACACACACACACATACACACACACATACACGCGCACACACGCACACCCGCACGCGAAATGAAGTCAAGACGCATTCGTCCTATTCGTAACGCCCATTTGGTTGTCCGCGACGTCATTCTTTTGTGTTGATGCCGTACGGTTTATATGTTTCATCATTTTTCTGTACTCCTCTGACCCCTGTAGTTTCTCCACCCCATTATTTGACAGTCAATGACGCCATGATCCTTCAAACTGAATTGTTCATCCACTGGGTCCTGGTATCTTGTTCGAATCCTAAAAAGATTTAACAGCTGTCTCTGTTTGAGTCTGTCTTCTGTCTCGCCAATGTATATGAAAATCTGACAGCGTGAACAGTGGATGGCGAAAACTACCTTTCTTGACTTGCAGTTGATTTTGTTCCTCATGTTATGTCCTTCCACTTGATAATTTTAAACTGCCTGCCTCCATGATGTATGGGCAAATCGCGTATACCTTTATGTATGATAAAGAATTGCATTTTTGATTCTTTTGAACGAGAATGTCTTTCAGGTCGCTATCTCCATTCGGAACGCCTCGAATAATTTACGAATCATTTTAAAGATGTATGGAACTCCGCTAAAATAAACATATCGGTGCCTTTGACATCACCAAAACAACAAAGACAAATGTTTTGTTATCTCTACTGTAAATGCAGTAACATTTGTATATCTAACGATATGTGAACAGTTAAATGAAAGTTCATAGGATGACATAGTACTGTATGCTACACCTATCGCTTTTGACGAACTTTTTATGGCGTATTCTTCTTACGACGAACAAAACCATCATCAATCTGTCAGTATCATTGTACCAGATTCATCTGGATGATGACTGTCTCTAGGACGGAAGTATCCGAGAAGTTTCGATTGTGCACTTGGCCTGTATCAGACTACAGGCGGCTCCATAAATATGTTCGACATTTTTCTGATATATTATACAAGTCTTGTTAAAGGCAATGATTTTTGTCGAAAACAACATAATCATCGTAGGGCATCAATTTTTATATCTTCAGATAAGAAGGCTTTTCGTATTAGTTATATCAAATTAATGTGTAATTTGTGTGGCTAATGTGCAAAAAGCGTGTTATTACAAGTCTATAAAATATGGAAAAACACAGTCGCTGTATAATTTAACAAAAAAAACAAGAGTTGATGAAAATGATAATTGTACGCCTCGGCAAGATGGCGCCGTTTATATTTAATAATCTTCAGCCGATCTTCGTTTGTGTCACATTATTACAGCGTTGCATTACTTGGAGAGTAAAAAACCGACTTATGTCGATTATATTTCACGGACCAATTAAGCGAAATCATTAAGAAAATGTAAACATTAATCAATTATGGAAAACTGTCAAACTTAAGTTGTGAGCTTTTTAGTATGAAGAATGTGCCTTTACCCTATGGCTTTAAGTCCTATTTATGTGCGTCCGTGTAAAACCATTGTGTTTATATACGGAAATATTGATATTTTGAAAGTATGATTATCTGCTCAAGAGTAGATAAGCTAACATGAAAATTAAATATTTAGAAAATGCACACTTCTCAATAAACGACGGAAAATTAAAGAAATAAAAAAGAAAAAAAAATATGTTTTCAACTTTTCATCAGTATAATCGAAAAGTACTCACAAATGACTCTCCCACCTCATCTCTTTTTGATGTTTGATTTGTTTTGTTTCTTGACTTGACATTTGACTGTTTAATTGGTTCTGTATTGTGTCTTTACTTTCAACTCGGTTTCAGTGCCGTGTATAATTATTTAAACAAACAAAACATGTATCGACGAAATTATATATATATATATATATATATATATATATATATATATATATATATATATATATATATATATATATATATATATACATATATATATATATATATATATATATATATATATATATATATATATATATATACGTCGTAATTTTCGTCGCTACGTCGGACTCTTTCGCCCAGGGTCAACACTTGTTGAAATAACATTCAGAATATATATATATTCTGAACGTTATTTCAACAAGTGTTGACCCTGGGCGAAAGAGTCCGACGTAGCGACGAAAATTACGACGTCATTATGCATGTAATAGTTTTGCTCGAAATATCGTTGTTGTGTGACAATTATGTAACTTATTTCAGATAATACATACGTAGTCAGAAAAGTCAGAGCCACACTTAGATATATATAAAAAAATCTCACTTTCACCAAATGTTTCGAAATTGTCTTATTCGTGACGCAGGTCTTTATACATGTATATGTTATACATGTAAGGAGTGGGGTGATATGCTTTACTTTTGACATAAATGTGGGTCGTAAATAAATATTATTTTGTGAGATTTTTTCAGTTAACAAAAAATATTTTGTGAAAATCAAATGCTCGGTCCTAACTGTCGGAAATTACCTTAAAAGTAGGTTGGGAAGAGTATTTTCATCATGCTCTAAGTTTCTCACGACTACTCCTTATTTAGTAAATTATCTTGCCAAAGAGCAATCATCTTGGACCGGTTTGAAGATTGAAGACCCTTCGATTATGAAACCATGGTCCTACCCTTTACCGCAGAATTTTGAAGAGGATATCCGCCAATATTCAATTTCTATTTTGCAGATTACAACAATGCATATGCTTAAATTTGCTAATGTGTATGCACAGACACGTTTGTTTTTACATGTATTTAATTCACATTTCTCGTATTCAATTTGGAAATTATCGATCTCAAGTCACAATTATCAAGTTACAAATTTTATGTTCGCTTACAATTTACAAGTTAAAAATCTCAAAATCACAAGTCTCAAGTAACAAATTACTAATTCACAAGTTAGGAATTGACGACATTCAGACGCTAGGTGGCGGGAGCTCTTAAATATAGACGTCACTTAGCTAAAAATAGAACGGAGTATCATAGGTTAAAATGGAACGGAATCCTAAAGGATTCTTCAAAAGAGATGCAATAGAAAGCAATCAACGTTATTTGATGTCAAATTGAACGCGTTGTCTTTGGCCAAAAGTAGTTAATAATGCATATATTAAAAGTCTGCAAGTAATTTTACCATATAAGTCTTTGTTTTCTTAAAACTACATTTAATGCAATTTAATATACGTATCGGACCTTTCAAGAAGAACATACGATCTCAGTCGCATTCGAATTTGTTTCAAATGCATTAGAATTGAACTACATCAACAGGGGTACGTGATGTAGTGAGTATGCTTTCCTCAGATGTATCTCAGTTGCTAGAATACCTACCTAGAAAGCAGGAGGTCTTGGGTTCGACCCCCGCCCTCGGTAATTGGGATTTCCAGCTTTTTAGTGGCGTCAGATGTGGTTCTCCAGAGAACCCTGTGGAGCAGGTACAGGCTGATGCCTGGCTAAAAAAAATAAGGATGGTTAAAAGCTTTCTGCCCAGGTAGACCAGATGGTAGAGCCCCTGATTACGGAGGAGGTCTTTTGAATATGGCGGAGTGGGGGTGGGGCGTGGGAGGGTGACGGTGCTGTAAAACCCGAGAGATAAAAATATACGAACAGCATTTGAACCGCTTCATACAGTTCGAGGAAACAGTTGAGACGTGTAAATATGGACCGACTTTTATTGGTGCATGTCTACTAAAGTTCATGTACGAATAATTATAAATACATGTATCACGCATTTTTCTTAATGTGCCACAAACAATAACTTAATATATAATGTAAATGTGAAAACAAATCTGTGATGAAAGGGTCAGTCGGCAATATACATATATATTGATCTCCAGTTAAGTACAGAATAATATCCCTAAAATTGTGTAAAAATAATAGGCCTACATGTGTCCATTTCTGTCGGTAAGAAACTCGAAACTTGAAAGTACAGACGAACGCAGGCTAGTTCAAGCAGTACATTCTATTTATAGATGGCCATTCCCGTGTTAGAAGCGCCCTCTTGCGTCCTAATGTTGAACTGGTGTTATACAGTGTACATTTGACATAAGAGATTTGCGCCACTAGATTAGTAACTTGTAAATTAGATTCTCGAAATGTAAAATGTATTCGTGATTTTCGCCCCGCGATTGGTAACTTGTAAATTGTATATGCGGGAAATGTGATATTGTTCAAATGTAATGTTGAAATGTGAACATTTTATGTGATATATAAAAGTTAGGATGTAATTAGATAGTGGTATTTAGAATGCGCGATTGTTGCAATTTACAGATTGACATTTGAAGTGACAATCCGTGTATTAAAAGTTAGAAATAGTAATTAGAATATTGGCGGATATCCCCTTCCATAGCAGAAAGTGTAATTTTGTTTTCTTGTATCTTTGTTTTTCTCGACAATTTACGTTCAGTCTAATCTCACTATGCAAATGGTAACGGTTCGTAGTTTCTATTCCTTATGCTTGTGTCCACAGATTCGCTCATAAATTATATTTACATGGCTACGCGTTTCTAAAATGTTGTCAAAAAATATCCCAAAATAAGTCAATATCTTTTGTAGATTCCAACATATACATTTAATAGTACTATACTGTCATATGAATTAAGACCAGACATGAATGCACAATTATACGCGAAACGATAAAAAAACACATTACTGGAGCTAACATACCATTGCATTTTGGTTTTAGATTGTGGCCGACGGAGCCATCCGTTCTCTGGAATTCTATGATAAACCCCTACACCGCCATGACTATAATGGGGTCCATTTGGTACCAAGGTAGGTAATGCAAGGTATTTTACATCTTAACGATTTGCTACATCTTTTAATAGTCACATAAGGTTGAATTTGTCTTTACTCTTTACTTTATTTTTTACATAATGATCTTTATGTTCACAGTGAGATATTAAAAATGAGGCGATTTTTAAAGAAAACTTTCTGTATGCGAATGTGGATTTTCATATGAAAACAATATGTATAAATAGAAATTATAAACCTTAAATGCAAATAAGGACCAGTCATCGCTATGCAATGACGCGGATGTTACGTTTACAAATCTAGGAGAAACCAACTCTAGACAGCCTGACCTGTACGCGTGTCAATTTCCTGCAATGATCAACTCCTGGAGAAACATCTTCCACACAGAGTCTGACGGTCAGACAGACGATAATTTCCCCTTTGGATTTGTTCAGGTACGTTTATTTCCACCTTATGAAAGTAACCAAAAAAGTCTAATTAGTATCTCCTCGGATAATACCGAGTGCGAGAGGCAGTCGTTGCCGATAAGTTACGATTGCATATGACTGTCGTTCGCAAAATATCAGTCCATTACAAGCATGATCGAAAAGGAACCGATGTGTTACGATGATCTGAATTGATTAAAATGCCAGTTTTACTTGAAAATAGATAGGTATATCTTGGTTGGCAATAGAAAATAAATCATTATTATTGCTCTGCTTTTATAGAAAGATTAGTTTGTTTACTTTTAGTAAATATCAGTAAATAAAGGTCTGGCTTAATTGAAATTAGTATTATTAAACAAAATGTTTTAGATGTTGGTAGTATGGCTTAAAAGCATTTGTCTTGTGCCTCAGCTGGCCCCTTACCGCCCTGAAGACTCGATTGGTGAATTCCCTCCAATGAGATGGGCACAAACAAATAAATGTGGATACACTCCGAATGCCCTGATGCCCAACACGTTCATGGCTGTTGCGATTGACCTGCCGGATTTTGGTTCCCCTTATGGAAGGTACGGCAAGGCCTTGACAGAAGATGGCTTTTATACAGTATCATTTAAGAAATATTTACTTAAGATGTGACATATCCACGAATTTCATAAGGGTAACAATAATTTTCATCAAATCATTTGAGTTCATCACTTTGAAAAGGTTATATATGAATTGATAAGTCTTGGTGCGCCGGCGGTTCTCCTGAGACATTTGCCTTGGGTTATTTACATCTAAGGATGTCTAGACCTGACCAATTTGACCATTATTGGTTCGGTTCGATGTATTTTAAATCTGAATAAATCCGACATTGGAACTGGATTGTACGATATCCTTCTATGGGTCCACTTAAACTACATAGTTTTAAATCCAGGTCGTGACTTATCTAACATTAGTGGATTTGTTGTTTTTGTCTTTGAAGTAAATCGCAACTACAAAACTCTTGTAGTTATATAGACGTCCACCTCTTATTAGTAGAGGGAGATCCCAAAAGGAGAGTAAAACCACAATAGGTCAGACGCAACACATCTTCAAATGACTACTGGGACTTAAATCCACGCCGTTAGTGATTTCGATAAGTAATAAATCTGCCCGTATGGTCACTGGCGCCATTAAAAGTAGTGGTAAACCTGCACTCTTTACGCACAGTTTATGAAAAAGATAGTTCAGCAACTACTTTGACCGTTTTATTTGTAAAATTTCTTCTAGAAATAGACGTTCTCTGAACTATACGGATAGAGCCAAACATGATGCAAATATGGCGATTTGGGGATTTAAATATTAATGTTTAACGGTCTGACGATATTTAGCATGCGTTCAAAAAAAAAAACAACAAGTGCATAGCATGAGATACTTTTACTGTAAAATAGGTGGTTGTTGTCTCAGACTTCCCTTAAATCTGAAAAAGGACTATGTGCCACTTAAAGAAAAGCATCAACAACAATAATTGCATATATTCTAGCATCCATCCCCGTTACAAAAGCCAGATTGCTGAACGCCTAGCTTTAGGTGGATTGTCAGTGGCGTATGGGAACCAAAGCGTGGTGTTCAACGGTCCGTTCCCTACCCATGCCTTCTTGGATGACAGACAACAGTTGTTGACCATCACTTTTGACAACGGTAAAGCACAGCTGAAACAATACAACACACAGGGATTTGAGGTATTGTTTGTAAATATTTGCCTGGCATTCATAGAATATTAAAACTTTAACTATGCTACTATGTTGTTTCTTTAATTTACAAGCTTTTCTTGTGTAACATGTGCAAGCCAGTAAAGGAACAGAATTTTGTTGATGACTCTGCTTCATACATGAAATGTTATGATAACCAGATATACTTTTGTATGGTTTGCAATTCTTCAATATCAAATTGTTTGGTACTGAATTTCAGATCTTTTACCGCAAGTATATTTAAAGTGATATAATCATTAGGCGAGAGGGTCTGCTAGTTTTAGATGCTAGCGGATCGTACAGAATTTATTATATATCCTGCATAACCACTCTAATATCTGCAAGAAAAACAAACACAGATGTTACCTTGTATAACCAATGCTCCACAAAATAGACTTTCCAATGTACAAACACAGCTTGTCGATTACCAGAAAGGTTTCGACTCCGTAAACCATTTTGTTTATCTGGCATAAGCTGTTAGCTCATGATATTGATTGTTTCGGAATTATTTTACACTATTTATTACAAAGATAAATCCCTTCTCAAAGAGCTAATTAACGTTTTAGCGAGAGATGCCTGTGTTTGTTACGGTGAAAACCTATAACTTATAATATTTTCTATATTTTTGAATGATTTCGCAGAATTAATGTCACAAAATTAGGAGGTCTTGTCCAAATTGAAGAGGTTGTTAAAGAATGTTTAATATTATTATTATCGTCATAATTAATATGTTAATATGTAATTGACGTGGACCTCAATTGTTCCTGTATGTATCTGATTTATTTTAATTTCAATGCTCTAGATGCTTTGTATGAATATTTAAGTTTATGGGATCTTAGATTAATATTGAAAGAAAAGTGAAGACAAAAATTTCCTTGAATTCTGTATAATAGAAAGAAACCAGCATGAGTTGAGATTCGGGGTTCTCTTTATATTTGATGGTAACAATTTGAGAGCAAAAAGAAGGTAAGTAAAGTTAGAAGGGCTATGTTTTCGGTCATTGAAAATATCACAGATCAAACTTTACTATCTCTTTGTAAATACATTTATTTAACCCAGTAGTCATGCCAAATTTAATGTAAAGTTTGGTTATTTGAACAAATCTAGATTCTAAAGCAATATCAGCCTCGCTTTTCTCAACTAATATTAAACTTAAAGTTATTGACACTCAGCCGTCTGTTAAATATTTATCTTGGAATTCAACCATTAGCATTGCAGGTAAAAACTTTTGAGAGCTTTTGCGACAGACCTCTAAATACTAAACAGTAATAATAAAGATAGTAAAATGTGTAATTTGTTATATAAGACTATTATTTGCATTCAAATTATATTGTTAATTGCTGATTGATTGCATTTAAATAGAACTCTTAATACCCTTTGACTGTCAGTTTATTTAAATTAAGAGCAAGTTGGACATATTAAACATTTTAAGTTGTTTGTTAAGAAGAAATTATATGATTTATTCTTGCAAGTCTGGCAAAATATAGTGAATACTTCACCATAAGTGTTTAATATATCTTGAGTATAAGAAAGACTATTGTTTTGACCAAAAAAATGGATGTATTACCGAATAACATTAGTAATTGTAAATTCCTGTGTAAGTCTCGATGTACAATCCATTTGTTGCCAGTAGAAAAGGGCAGAAATTTGAACATAAAGCGTACCCAAAGAAAGTGATATTTATGTACTCAACAAATTGTTGGTGAGGAATTCTTCTTAGCATTATTTTGTAAGATTATCATGTCAAAGTTTAAGTAGTTATACTACTCCTTCTTTTTTATTAGTTTGTCTTATTTCGGATTTTTTCCACATTTCTGAACATGTAATAGGTTATAGATGAAAAGTTTGAAAATTAATATACCCTAGGCCTACATCCGATATTAAAACGGTAATTTATGTATATGTATAGAGTGTTGATTGTGTTTCTGTGGCTTTTGACGATACCTCTTTCTGTAAGTAGTGTAAAATGTTCACTTGTTATAACCTGATATATATAACATTACAATTGCTTTTGCCACCGCGAAAAACAGTTTTGTTAAAATAGATGGGTGGAAGAGTTAAACATTTTGCTGGCCCCTATATACTTAGTTCGTGTATTTTCTCACTTTTTGACTTATTTTCGTGCAGGTGTGTTGCGCAGAAAACCGTACGGACGACTGTACGATTCACGGTACCTGGGTGGCTGCCCCTATCACTTCCAGTGCCAGCAGCGCCTCAAAGCGGCAGCTGGACACTTCCGGTTGTCATGGAGTTCATGTGGCAGGAGTCAGGTATTTAAGAATCTAGAAGAATCACCTCCAAAACAACTCTTAGACATTTTTAGACAATTCTTTTTTCAGACCATTCCAAGCAACATTCTTTTGTTTTCTAGAAATTTCAGTTACATACAAATTCCATGACAAACTTGTTCAAGTCCACTCAAAACCATTTATTATTTTTAGAAATTATTTTTTCCTGAATATTTTCTTTTGCTTTTTTGTATAGCTTGTTACATACCGCGATTTTTTCCAAGTCTTGGATTATAATAAACATGTTTTCTTAATTTTCATTCCATTCAAAATAGGGTGTGGGATGGGTGCCGTTTAAGTGTCCCTTGATACTGCCATGGCTTAAAGGTGGTATCCGATATTATGTCTATATGAAATACATATTAAAATATGTTGCTCCTATTTTGGAGACATTGAGCTTCATTTCTGATTCAAATCGTATTTAGCCTTAGCGAACGCAAATTTAAATACTATCTCAACTGTTAGTACAAGTCATGACAAAAGTCGCACTTTATGTTCATTCTTTCGAAATCTATCACAAAGCATGATGGGGATTTCTGCTAAAATAGATTTCGACGTCACAACGAATAATCAGGATAATGATATAACGTGAAATCAAAAGTTATCACGTGGTTTTCTTAGTTTAAAAATAACTACACATAGGAAATACATCTTGGTAATGACTAGTGTAGTGTTATACTTCTATTTTCATATGATGCAAGACACTTATTAACTGCATTTCGAAAAATCGTCAAATATGCATAGCTATCAATTAAAGCTGATAAAATTGTGTATATTATATTCTTCAGATATTTATGGCGGGAAAGTCCATGTCCTCTGCTGCAGTGCGCCCTCTACAGCCAGGACTCGTCACTTCCGGTACCGCCATTTATACACACTGGCGGGATTAGTTGGGGAGCTTTAGGTTTTGGTGTTGGTTATTATGGTTATGGTTTTTTTGGTCGTTAATGTTGGTTAATAAAAGCTGCGGGTGAAAGGAGTTATTTACGAACACCATGAAAATTAAATATACTACGTCATTTTAACACATTATACTCGCCTTTATCCAAAACAACCAAGTTCGAGTGATGCTTTTCTTTCATTGGTAACCTTGGAATTCGGTTAGTACAAATTACCTTTGAGCAGTTCAACTGGTATCAACAAAAAGAAAAATAATGTATAATTTAAGCTTTTATACATATCACTCCGACACTCTTGGTATCATAATGACAGCGGGCATCAATTATTCACTTAAGACCCAATATATGTCGGTGTAGAAACATCGGCCATTCTGCTGTGTGACATTCCTTAATGTTCTTCTTTCGTAATTGCATTCGAACAAATACAGTTGTTTTTTTATCTTTATGTTCATGATATGATTTCAGACATGATTTGAAATATATATACTTTTGGCTGTGAAAGAACTTCTACAAACAACGTCCTTCCCGGGTTTACCTTGTTGTTTTTGAAAGTGCTGTGTTGTTTTCTTAAACTTAAACAAAGCAATAAAATATGCAACAACACTGTTTAACAACAGTCGGTTATTCTATCAGAAATAAAAATATCAACATAATAACTAAGATTCATTTTCCTATTTTTAAAACATCGGAATCTAAATAGATTAAGTGAAAAGACATTTGTGCTTGAAAATAGAGTTCACTCAAATTACAAATTTGCACAATAAAACAAACTGTACATTATTTATATGAGTACATATACCTATATGCCCATAAGAATTGATGCAGATGCTGAAATAGTGGTAGGAGTTGTTAATTATTACTAATGGAAAAAATAAGTTTGGGAAAATATGTGTACAATTTTATAATAACTTGAAGCAGTGTACTTTGTTGCTAAAACAAGACCATATGAGGAACTACGTTATATACAAGTTTCAACATTAATTAAAAAAGACCTACATATATTGTCAATTTCTTTTAGCAAGAAATACAAGTATTTCAACAAATACAACAAATAATGGAGTTCATTATCCAAAAATGAAACCAAAAATTAGTTATTAAATCATATTTCAATCACGACAAACTTAAACACCCAAAAAGTCATTGTGGAAACTTAAAAAAATGTAATAATTTACCATCATATACGATATCATATCGTATTTGTATATAAATTAAAAAAAAGTACAAATTTCTTCCTATTATTTCTGTTACATGTAAAATGTTAAACATGAATGCATGATTTTAAACATGATACAGGAAGTCAACAATCATAATGCAATGAACATTCAGCCAGAGACATGAAATGCTCAGTCAGATATAAATTTTATTTTCATATTTGTTTCCAAATGTTTTACAAAAAAAAAGAAACAAGTATTGCACACCAACTAAAATGAGATGTAAAAGTACGACTGTGTAAATTCCGATCTTTAGGGATAACAAATTGATTTTTTAAATTAGAAGCCGGTATCCTTTAAATATATAAAATGGTTTTCATTTAATGGTAAGATAAAATTTAAAATTGGCCTAAAATGAATCATTGTTGTTTATCAATTTCGGTTGTGAAAATAATACACAGTAAGTTTAACTTAATTGTAAGAATGTTTTCATGATTACATAATATCAACTAATTTTGTTGCTGTTGTTTTATTTAATTTAAAGTATGTAATTATATCTCTTTGGCTAAAGTTATCTACCAACTAACCCTCAATTATGAAGATTTCTACTGAAGATACTAGAGATTATAGTGTATGTTTAGCAAAGGTTTAAAATAAAATATGCATGAAAGAAAGGGATAAGGTAAAAGCCAACTTCAAAATGGGTTTCATAAATTGTAAGTTTTAACCCTTAAACAACAAAAACTATGACCAATTAGCATTTTGCATTGTTAAGACAGTCTAATTACTCATTTATATATGTCCGGTTAAATATTCATGTTCAGGAAGTTATATTGGTCCATGTACAGAGCTTGTTATTCAGCAACTTTGGAAAAACTTAGAAAAGAAACGTTCCTATCGAATTGAGATTTATTTATTATTGCCATAACAGGAATATATTACGAATATAATGTTGATAATTGCTCAGCCATATTCTATTGTATACTGTCCTTGATCACAGACGTAAGCTGACAAACACATTTCATGATGTCAAAGAACAAATCAGAGATTGACAAAAATACGAAAATAAACATGCTTCCCAAAAGATAATTACTTAGCAATGGTGGTAATTGTATATTCATCACTCTCACGTACAGGCCAGATATTCTAAAGAAGTAAGATATGACTTACATGAATAATGAACAGTGGGAATTCTAGTTAGCAATTTAAATTGTTGAATGGTTATTCTACAATGATGCAGGCAAACCAGCTCGACCAGCATGATTGACTCAACCATGTTTCAAACAAGCAATGTATACTAACACATAAAAAGGGTTAAGTAGATTTTTAAAATTTAAAATCTTTAGTGTTTATGAGTCTATTTGCCTTACAATATCCCTACAAACAAGACAAAGTAAACTAAATAATAAAATAATTTTAATATGGGTTACCGTTCCAATAAAACAGTCCAGTATATATATAAAGTAATGAGCTGACATTTCACTCTCAACAATAAAA
Source organism: Sinonovacula constricta (assembly GCA_007844125.1). Classification (NCBI taxonomy): domain Eukaryota; kingdom Metazoa; phylum Mollusca; class Bivalvia; order Cardiida; family Solecurtidae; genus Sinonovacula; species Sinonovacula constricta. The sequence continues at coordinate 31,982,698 of CM017567.1, forward strand.
CAAACAGGTCAGTGGTACTACACATGACTATACAAGCAACAACACTGTGTTGATCGTGTATTTGTCAGGACATAATAATAGTCGATGTTTTAACTCAATACATGTCTGTATGTTATCTATTTTTATCAAGGCAGCCAGTTTCTATTTGTGTCATATATTTACCGATGGAGCAACATAAGACTATTCTTACTAGTTTGTTTATATACAGATGGTGTAGTGAACAGGATTTTTTTCTGACACCAAAATATTTTTTTCTGACCTTGTTTTCTTTTAAAATAAATAAAACTTTGTTTACTTACATTCGTTATATATACAGTTACGGTATTTAATCTTTGGTAAGAAGGTGTAATTTTACTACAAATGTTTCTAAATAGAACAGTGTTGCCTCTAATGTAAACTCAAATAGACAAATATGATCGTTAAACATGCCATTGAACTGTGAAAATTGATTGACATAGTTAGTTGCATTGACACAATATCTGTTTGAAAAGGCCTGGCTATTACTACTGTAGGAAAACCCTATATATGTTCGTTTTGTCTTGTTACATCACACATAACTTGATCTTGTTCAATAGTTAAGAATAAGAAATAGAGAAATAAGTAGAAAATAAGAATGAGAGGTACTTTAGGTAATGGTTGTTTAAACCACTTTCCCTGAGAAAAAAAAGATAATGTCCAGGTTCTGTGTGTTGTTCTTTTTGTTGTTGTTGGGATGTAAAGATGAAGTCTTTTATTGTAAAAATACTCCTTTTAAATTCATCTATAAAAATCATTTCTAATTTGTAACTTTCTTGGTCAGGCCTTATCCGGCAATTACCAAGTTATAAACCTAATAAAAATAAAGGTTGAATGTTATTTCATTGTACAGTGCTAATTTAAATTTTCAGAAAGAATCAACCTAATAAGAGTAAGGTTTCCATGTTTATAATGTTGTAAGTGTGGAAATATTGATTCCTAAATATAGAAATAGACAACACATAGGCTTGTGGCTATACAGTTTCGAAATATATCCAAGACACTGTCTCAAAATTCCTATTGGCCATATCATATGTTTAATTAACTTTCTAATCACCGAGATGCTTAAAGCACCATCTCGCGCTAAAATGGACAGAGACAGAATACCATCGACAGGCTATGCATTTCTGTAGGCTTAGACTGATGCAGTGTGAACCCTGGCATCACAGTTACAATCTAGATATAGCCAGCAAAAAACAACATAACATGTATTACACCAGTCTAGACGGACACAGAAAACAACACAAATTGTGCAGGCGAAAAAGTTATGGTTGCTAGTTGTGGTACAGTCATCATCTCAACTTCTGCAGCCTCTAATTCTCGGCTTTAACAATCTTGACGAGTTTGTTCTTGTTTTTTATAGATGTCACCCTCATAGTTAGTGATTGTCTTATTGGCACAGATCCAGATCTTCTTGCCACGTGGTGAAATATTAAAACTGCATATACATGTTAATATTAAATAGTTTTTGATGTCGATTGCTCAAAATGTTTATATAGGGGATTACATCTGCATCTACTATCTAGACTCCATAAAAATCTTTTATACGTCTCTCTTATGACCACCTTTAATTCTGACTCTAAGTGGTCTTAATAGTGAGTTGGTCTTATAAGTGAGTTTGGGTGAGCGCGTGACACCCGAAAGTTTTTATGAATCGAAGTGTCCGTCTTATACGTCTCATATAAATTATTGATGCAATTATAATAATGATAATCATATCAATGCTATTATGATAACCATTAATGTAAGCAATAAACTGTGTAAATGTACAAGTAATAGACACAATGAAATATGTCATTTTAGCCAAGATTAAAATGTATGATTCACTTTAGATGTGGAAAAATGTAAAGCTTCTAATCTCGATGAGAAGTTCACTGTTTTTACGCATTTGTTGATTGATCCGAACCGTAAATCGCTTGAATGTTTCTCTATACCGGTCAATAAGCGCTTTATTCATGCGCCCCTTGTCCTGAATTGTAAATTAAAAACATGCTGGTAGGCATTACTTTGGCAATTAGCGAATGCGAATCACACACTGGGTAACTTAAAGTCTTGGTGGTCGCAATTGAGGTCAGTGTTTACATGAGAAATACACACTACCTTCTAGTAAAATTCGACATTGTGCTGGATTAGCAGCATTGTGTTTAGTTTTCTCATTGCAAAAAGAGACCAAATAGTTTGTATTCATGAAAACTGGTCTTAATAGAGACGTGGTCACTTAAGTGGTGAGGTCGTTAATTGACATTTAACTGTAGTTAAAACAATTTGCAAAGCAACAAGAAAAATTAACAGAGAATTAAAATTGAAGCAGAGAGGACTCGAACGGTGAGACTTTCATCCTATACCTCAAGTCTCTGCTGTGGCAATTTTTTATTTTGAAATTATTAATGTTAAATATTTGTTCATTGTTAATAATTGAAACAGGAAATGTTCACACATGTTCATGGTCAGCTGAGGAAGGAGTAACAAATAATTTGCGGAGCACACCTCCATTCAATCAATTTAAAAATACTAACCTGTGATATAAGCCTGAAGTCGTGGCTCACTAGGATCATGCCGCCATCATAATCGTGGATGGTATCCGCAAGGGCATCAATGGTTTAGAGACCAAGGAGACTGGTCGGTTCGTCACGTAGCAGCAGGTGCGGTGAGTGCTAGGCTAGACACGAAGACTATACGACATCTCTGGCCATCAGACAGGTTACGTATAGCACCAATCTACAACAAGATTGTCAGACGCGCAATGTAGTTCGGTAGAACCCAAGGTAATTAATCTGTTATTACTGCATAAATGTACTGTTGGTTACTTGGACAGAGAACTGACCAACTTATTATTGGTGGAGTAAGATCACTAGACTTATATCTAGGTAGAACCACCAATGACCACAGAACACATTGTTTTGATTTCTCAGTACAGTGCATATAGTTATAGTCCTTCCGAGGTAATCTAGGCTAAAGCACGGAGACAATGCAGGTCAGCTGGAAGATTGTGTTTTTGTTGTACCTTGCAGTTACACGATTATTATTATCATATCAACATCGTTTAAATTTGGAGGAGAAATGCTCCAGGTTGGGTAGAACCAGCAGTTTACAAGAGGTCAGCTGGAAGAACATGAAAGCGTTTGTCCTAAACAAGACTCAAACTCACGAGTTGGGGAAGAACAGAAGTCAGAGTAGTTGCAAGTTGGAGACTCAAGCTCTTGACTAAAGCCAAGAAGAATTAAATTTTATCCCTACATAGTAAAGGGTTGTAATCAGCCTACTAACATCTAACTAAAGTTAGGAACTTGATTTCTAATTCGATGCTTACAGAAAGATGTAGTTCCCATTAAAAAGCTAACACATACTCATTCACCTTTTGTCATAAAAGATCTGATTGGCTGGTTGTTGCCCTTAGAGGCCATATCGACCATTGATAATCCTTATCCTTACCCTCTCTTTTATATCTGGGCATTGTTTCATCATTCAGTCCAGAACGCAGGCATTCATGTCAAGAATATCATGCAGATGCTGGAGGATAAGGGTTATGATAAAATAATAATAAAATAGCACCACATACATTCCAGGTCGAGCAACAAGGGCACATTTATTTGAAATAGTTTGACTGATGTATAGAGGAGTTAATACATATTTACATGAAAAATCATCTGTAGTTGGAAACCATTTGGCTGAGGATTGACGCAATGTTTATCTGCACAAACCTTTGTTAAGGTGAAAAATATTTTACAGGGCAATTACTCTGGATTGAAGAATAAAACAAAGAGTTATCTCAAATTTACACATCAATAACACCAATTCAATTTAAACATATAACATCAGAGCTATTGAAGAGAAAATGGTTGCCATACCATAATGCAATCCTTCGAGACAAACAAATTAATATAGATGATCATAACCATCCTTACAATAAAACAAAAGAATGTAAAATAAAGCGAATATCTGGTTTCCACAGTCGGGTCACCATTAAGCCTATTGTAGTAAAAGTGACCCTCACAATGACCCTGACCCTATTGACTTGTAAATCGAATTACAATCTTCCTCTTCATATAAAATATATACATACTAAATCTGATTATCCTACTTCAATCTTCAAGGAAGCTTATGGCATTCTGTTAAAGTTTTGTAAAAATAACTTGAGAAATTGCAGATGTGCTTGAAAAAATAGTTAGAACCTGTTTGCTCTCATTTTTAAGTTACAATCCGAGTTTTTCAAACTTATAACCAGACTTATTCTGCAGAACCTGGTTAGAATAATTTTCCCAATAATAATCACAGCAAATTTCTTTCCTTTGTGTGTGAGTGTGTGGGTATTAGTTTTGCAGCACAATATTTCAACAATGAAAATATTCTTTTTAATTGTAGCTGATGTAATGTTGTCATAACTGTGAAATATACCTTCATTGAATCTTAAAGTCACAAGCATGGATCATTTGCCACATAATTTCTGTAGTCATGTATTGTCATTATCAAAAAATGTGCTCGCCTTAAACCTATAGATGAAATGAGAAGGTAAACAAATACATTCGTCGTCAAAAAAATGAATACATCATGTAAAATATATCTATCAACTATTCATACACAGACTGCACCTACCTGGTGGTAACGACCATACCTCAGCTGCGAATATCTTCGTATTAAATAGATATGTTGGAATGAGATAAAATGCCTGAACAAGTAATAAAAAGATATGATTAAATCATTATATTTGTTAAGATATGCTTGCATACATTTTTGCTAAGACATCAAACTTTCTAATGATTTTGAAGATGATTTTGTAATAGGAATAAACTTGCATAAATTTAGGTAGTTGGTAATTTTAAGGAAGAAAACCTTTTCAGGATATTGGACTCATTTAAGCATTTTACCAACTAAGGGTACCTGGCCATAATGGTATAGCAGATCCTCTTAAAGCTAGTAGACTGACATCAGTAACTATACTCATTAAGGTCCATTCACTTCTCCTACAAGCAGCTTGAGGAGAGGTGAATTGCCTGCACCCTTGAGTCCGACCCAGGCCACTCTTGTGTCCAGATCTTTAGCAAAGTCCAGATTCTTGTAGATGCATGGCTTGCAAATGTACATGTACAAGTTCATTATATTAGTCAAATTATTATAGTGAAAATATATCACTGTGTAAGCGTTGTCCAAAAATTATGTGTAATGACCACCTCCTTCAAATATAACATATTATATGAGCAAATTAAGTTAAAAATAAATGTGATTTTTAAAGTTTCTTTAATAAAGTTTTATATTTTATATTTTTATTCACACAAGTGTGCATGTCTCTAATAAAAACCTTGGTAACGATACTAACACCTGTATACGTTTTTTAAGCAACTACAATTAAGTAAATAATTAAAAAATTGACAAACACCAGTTTACGATTTTAAGCAATTAATAATAAGGAATTAAAGTCCTTATTGTTTATTATAAAATATTCAAAGTATTATAGTAACCAAATTGTACAAAAATGTTTTTGATTTCTGTTTAGGATGTATGTAATTTAAATAAGCAAAATAAATACCATCATCACCAAAACTCTGCTACCAGCAAGTGAAAAGTAACCAAAATTTAACATAAACTAACCTGTATTTTGACATCATATACTTATTGACATAAATACGATTTTAGCATGTCTAGTCCTCCTAATGTTGTTGGCATTAGATTATTGAAAATCCCTTTACAATGATGTCAAGAATATCGTACTCAATATCGACCTTGACCTATATCATCACTTGTAAACGATATAATGGACAGACGGACGGACAGGGGCAAATTAATTTTAAATCTTACTGACTGTAATTTTCCTATAAAATACCAAATTATATGCAAGCATAACATATTGGTATCTGATTAGACCGAAAAGAAAACACCTAAGTATAGACAAACTCTTTTACTCTTTGACGATGTGCTACCTCGCATTTGGCTTCGTAATACTAAAGAGCAGAAGCCTCTATTATTTTGAATCTTCTACTAGCAGATTATATACTGCTTTCATCAACTTTTGTGTTGTCTTAAAATACTATGTTCTGCGTCGACATTCCAGAGGGTAAATTTTAATTTTTTTCCTGATAAAATGTCAAAGTTGACGTACCTATCTTCGATCTAATGTCCTATGTGTACATGCTCTCCAATCGCACGGACTACAGCTTGCATTTTAAACTACAATTTGGTCTTACATAAAATCTCATACATGCTACCCGAGTCGACCAAAATAAAATTAATTTGAAATTTACTACTTTCTATGACAACCCTGTGATCAGAATCTTAAAACCCTATTGCGCCATTCCTCTCTGAACACATACGGTAGCTTCAGACAGAGATACTGAGATGGTTTGCATCACAACAAGGACACTTCACACAGTTTTGGGCGGTGTCGCTTGCTCAAAGTTTAAGAAAACTGGATTTCGGAAGCACTCGCGATTTACTTTGCATGACACTGACTTCTCGTGGTCAGATATTCATGCCTGGGAAAAAGTAGTACGTGTAATAAACATATATGTATGTCTAAGGAGACTTGGAGCGTCAGTTGTGTCAAGGCATGTGTCAAATGTTAACATAAATATTGCAATCGGGTTTAAACTGAACGTTCAATTCATTGTTTAAGTATACATGAAAGGCAGATGTATTAATAATGCCGAATACTAATTAAGCTCATTTACTCGAGGAAAGGGTCGAAATGGGGAGAGAACTGCTCTTACAACTAGTGAACCACTGACTATGCATTATCTTCTAGGCTGATATATTTACGATATTCAACGCGTGACCGTACTGCAGCTTTGAACCAGGTTATGTACTGATAGATGTCATTAGTATCATCTGACCCGCATTTTGTGGCACTAATTTCTTTCTTTTTCTTATTCAATTTGCACATATTATTTTGTTTGACAGAAAAGGTATATTGTTGATGTAAGCCGCGCACAATTGTTCAATAACCGATGCATGAATACATGAAATCCTACCCCTGTTTTTGGAGAAATCGAAAAAAGAACAAAACACACAAAAAAAAAACATTTTCATAAACTTGTATGTCAGTCTTAGTTTAAACGATTCTGACCACTGCTTCAATTTTTAGACAGTGAACTCGTGAAATGATTCGCTCTTACTGTTAATTATTTCCAAATCTATAAAAACGCACGATAGGGCTTTCTGTTAAATTATAGACATCGACGTCAGAACGGATAATCTGGCTGATGTTACAATGTAATGTCAAAATTAAGTGGTTAGTTTCCTTTTTGTAGTGACTAGTGACGAGTTTAATTTCGCATTTCGCGGGATATTTTCAGCTAAACATATGTTTTTAGCAAAACAACCCTGGTATAAACCGTAGGATAGCAACTTGAAAGTGACCTGCAATTCACCATTAAAATACACCATCTTTCATGGATTAATAAAAAAAATCGGTCTCCGAAAACCTTTGCTTCGTTGGCCCATACCTCGTTCTCCTAATTCAGCATAATTAGTTATGTCCAAAATTTAAAATCACTTAGTAATCGTACGATCTCCTAGCACTATGGTAATATAAGTTAAGCTCAAAGAGATTTGCTTAATAAACTAATATGCTAATTTCCAAGATCTGCCGAAGATTCGAAAATTTATTCGTGCATGTTTTGCAACAAGCAGCCTCGCTTGACTTCCTAGATAGGACAATTATACCTTGATTATTTTTTATCGTACTTTCTATCAATTTGCACTTTTACTCAGAATAACATACAGATTTATGAAGCTCTTTTTTCCAGATTATACTAATTGGGGGTAAGATATTGTTTTATGTATTTGCTATAAGCAATCTTTCGGAATACATCTTTATAGGCAAAAGAAAAAAGCCTTGAAGGTAGCACCTTGAAGGTAGCACCATCAACATTATAACTGCATATTTAAAAAAGACACACACACACACACAAATAAATAATATATATATATTTTTCTTAGGCGAAATTGTGTTTGTCATTCTGTTTGTCTGTAAGTAAAATATGTAACAATATATATATATATATATATATATATATATATATATATATATATACTCATATTGGCGATTTGCCGCTAATTGTTGGAGGAAGACACATGACTTATATGTGGGCAGAACCACCGGCACACCACAGGTTAGCTGAGAAACACATTTTTATATAACCTTTGAATTATTCGCCCCTTTTAAACGCATATAGTCTCAAACCACTAACATTTTCATTTTTCAACGTATCTATTACAAATTGTATCAATATTTATAAACTTTGTTACCTCGATTTAAAACAACCGAGAATAAATATTTAGGTAATATATAAAGATATTAGTATTTATTAGTATATTTGGAAGTTATTAAAGTGACTTTCCCTTTAAGATCTCCGATCTACTTTTCCGAGATGCCCTATAAAGATCTGAAAATTCAATTTTGTGTTCAAGCAGATAGTGGCAACATGATGAGTACGGTTTTGTTAGGCGGAATTGTGTTTTTCATTCTCTTTGTCGGTAAGTAAAATATGTAACAATTAAAGACATTATTATTAAAACTGATCAAACTGTAATGCATTCTTTTATAAAATTGAATTTTTAGGCTACATTGGGAGTCTGAAACAAATATATATATTGGTATTCTGTTTGCCGCGCCTTTTCAAATATCATAGTTTTACTTTTGTTTACGTTAATCTTAAAATTCTATTTTAACAATAGTGTTGTATATCGTTAAGCATTGATTGTAAAGCTGCTGGTGTTTCTGCAAACAACACCGTGTCGTCTGCGCATAGGAGCATAAATATGTGAACATTTTCTATAGTTACTAATTCATCAATATTTTGATTGATATTATTAATTATATCATTAACGTAGTACAGAAACATCAGGCTGGAGCTCGGATCACCTCGGTTGTGATTCCCTTTTATCTTACTGCAGCTTTGACTGAGTTACACATACATTTTATAGCGTTAACAAACTTTGAACTAACGTTTTCATTCAGTATCTTTCTATAAAGGTGGTTTCTGGTAATGTTATCAAACATTTTTTAAAATCAATGAAGCAGCAATATAGTTTCTTTTTCTGCTTAACGTGTTCGCTATGATAGCGTGTAAAATAAAAATACAGTCGAAAGTGGATTTATTTTTTTGGAATCAAAATTGATGATCAGATAATTTATCGTTATCTTTGCTCCATTGTGCCAATCTGTTTAGTAGAATTTTTGAGTAAATCTTCGATAGAATATTTTTCAATGTTATTCCTTTATAATTATCTGGATCATCAATGCTTCCACTTTTATACACTGGTAAGAGATGTTCTATTTGGTTGTTTGCATGTTTGTATGTTTCGGCTTCAATATTACCATTACCTTTACTTTTGTTATTATTTTGGTTACAACCGCCTTTTTTTCTCTTCTCTGGATATTTCGGCGTCAAGACAATTGTTGTTTACATCTGCGTTCTGCTCGTTAAGATCTGGTATTGTATTAACCTGGTTTTCACCTGTATACATTATATATTAAAATGTTCAAAAAGATCATTTACAGAACGACTATCTGATAAATAATTGTTTGCCTTTGTTACATTTTCCACAGAAAGCTCTCGAATTGTTTTTACTGAATTCTGTTAGTTCGTTTCTTTCCATTGGCTTAAACCTGAATTTGCTTTTTCTTTTTATGTGATTATATTCTGCTCTGGCAGTGATATAATTTTGTCTATTTTGATCACTTTTGTTTCGTATAAAGGCATTTCTTGTTACATTAAATTGTTAAGGTGCGAAGTGACAATTTTTATTAAACCATCTTTGCTTAGTTCGTTTATGTATATGGTTAATATTTTGATATACCGGATATTGTTCTTGTAATTGTTGTTCTTCTTCTTGCAATACTGTTATAAATGAGTCGACTATTTCATTAATACTCGACTTTGCGTCTGTTAAGCTTGATGTCATTGTCGTAGTCGTTGACACTTTAGTTTGAAAAAAAATGTATTGACTATTACATTCTATTTACGTTTAGTTGTATTGTTTTCGCGCAAGTTTAGGATGGAAAAAATGAAGAACAGATATAATATAATATGATAAAATGTAAAGAAAATGAAAAATCAGAAATCGCCGTTGAGAGGCTCCAAATATTTCGTTTAAAATGCGGCATCTGTGTGATTAATCAAACAAATCGAATATGGTAATTAAATAAGCACTGCTATTAAGTTTCCCAGCTTGAAATACCTTAGCTATCATATATAACAGTAAGCACTTGCATCGGGAGTTAAAACTAATAAAATGAACTTATATACAGACAAATTAACTAGCAGTATAATAAACTTTCAACATATGTACAACAAGTACAGTAGTAACATGAAAAACTAGAGACATGAAAAAGAGCAAGCCTTACAATGGTTTGTTGTAAAATAACTTTGCAGGATTTTGGGCTCATTTTAAGGTACTGGATAGTGACAAATTTGTTAGTTGCAATCACTCTGAAAAGTTTAGTATAGTTTATATATGAGCTGTAGATTATAAAAAACAAAAACAAAACAAAACATCTGTGGGTTACCATTGAAATAATAATTTTATTGCCACATGTGTATGGTTGATGTAAACAAGCAATGTTGCCATTTTTAGACATTAACTTTATTATATCATATCAACTATATTTTTGTGAAAAAGGATAAACAAGCCTATATGGCAGTTTCTAGCATTCAGCGCAAATAAAGCTTTCATTTAAAACCAAACAAGGCTATCCCTGAAGTGATGATTACAAAAAATATCTCATAATAAATAAAAATAAAATAATTAATTAAACTTAAAAAATATAGAAAAAACTGTCAGAAAATTCTTAATTTAGATGAAGAGTTCTTTAAACTTCACATATAGATAGAACTTTTTATTCTGGTTAAAATAACTACAAAAAATGTATATGTTACCATGCAAACTGAAGAGCTATGGCTTGTCAAATATTAATAATAATATTATTAATTAAAAATATGCATAAAAATTACCTATGTTTTATTTGAGATGCAGTAGTCTTTAAACTTTACACATAGATAGAAATCATTTTGTTGTACATATAAAAAACAAAAAGGTAGATTTTACCTTGTAAAATTTAAGAATTCGAGCTTATTATATGTAAAAAAATACAATTTAAAAAATGTAAAATATCACTCATATTTTTTCTGTTAATGCACCGGCCTGAACACCTAACACATATGTAGAACACATTTTGCTGAATAAATCAACAACAAAAAAGGTAGATTTTTTTGTAACAATCAGGATGAAAGCTGGTTAAATACAATATATGTATATATTTGGCAACAAACTAAACACACAAACTTGCATACGTTTTGGATTTAGTTGCAAAAGTCTCAATACAGTACATAGCAAATAACAAGTATATATGATACATTATATGATACAGTTCTTCCCAAAACCAGATTTATGCAAATCTACAAACAAGAAAAGTGGCAGAGCCACTATAGGATACCCCATGCAGAAATTTAAGGTGCAGCACAACGCCGTGAATGCGGGATAGTTCAAATCTCAACAAATCTGTGCGATCGTCTGCGCAGACGCTCCAAATTCGTCACTATCCAGTAACCTTAAAGTTAAGTCCTAATGCGCAATGAGTAATAAATCACCAGCATGATATACATGTATTATAAGAGACAAATGTCAAATATCCGAAGATATATCAGTGCATCGATGATTTGTTTATGGCACATTTATGGCACATTTTTAAGTAAAAATTATATACAGTAAAACCTCACTAACAGGTTCTTTTTAGAGTGTCACCTAAGAGAGGTGGTCCATTTAACAATTCATTACACTGCTGCTTAAATCTAACTTTTAATGTTACATTTTCTTTAAACTGTATTTATATTTATGGGCACCTAATGTGTTATAGATTATTTGTTTTAAATGTCCTTTTTATGTTTTACAGGATATTTTATAATAACTATATAATAATTTAGTAATTTTTCAAGGATATAATTAATCATAAAAATGATAAAGGCTTTTTGTATTTATTACTTGTTTTAAAATAAATTTAACATAAATATCAGTGCTGAAAGATTTTTTCTTAAAGTTCTATGCACTTTGAAATAATCAAGAAATGATTATAAACATCAAACAAATCGCCGACTTCTTTATGAGTACTGTAAATTAATCGACAATGTCGTAATTGGAAGTCGTAAAGCGTACAATTCTGTTCATTCGACCGATGTTTTTATGCGCTATAAACTGATTAATGACACTTGGATAAATGGACTACCTTCTGCCTTATGCAGCAAGGATTAAAAAAGGTGTGAATTGGTTAATTGGTTCTGAAATAACTGTCTCGGGTCCCGGATAGCGGGGTGCCCAGCTTTCCGGGATTGTGGGACATTAGACAAAAAAAAAGAGAAAAACGGTCATGAACAGAACAGAACATATGTTTTATTGACGTAAACTTTGAAGCTTCTTGTCAACATACATAAACAAATAAAAGTAAGTGAAATAGGACAACAGTGTAATTAGGTAAAGCTACGTTAACAGGTGGATGGAGGATTGTACTTAAATTTATACATATAAGTTTTAAGTTATTATACAAATTGAATACAGAGGAAATAAAATATATTCTGCAATATTACCAATATCGTATTTATTACATGGTCATGGAAAAATTGTCCTTCATAGAGCCTTGACGCATTTTTCGGGATGGTCCTGTAGATTGGTTTTATCGCCATTGTTACATTTATTTTTTATTATTGTATATACATAATTATCATATATTCTTAATCAAGATAGGATGAAGTTGGGTGTCATTTGAAAAAACGTAACGGTGGTCTTCTAAAAATGTGCATTTTTTTATTTTTATGTTTGACAATCTATCTTTTGTGAACAGATAATTATACTTTTTAAATCTCGATTTTTTGTGTACTAATCTATAAACACAATGATGTTTAAACGGACAAGCGAGTAAACAAAGTCTTCATATTAAAAAGCAGAACATTTGAATTTGGCACTTTCTCGTGGTTGTCACATTGCTTTATTATGGCATTTTCTTAAAAGTTTAGCTACCTTGACCTTTATTTTTTTTTAATCAAAACGGGTAGTATTTTTTTAATATTATTCCCCAAGTAATACAACACTGTAACATTGTGATGCAAACAAATTTAGGCCGAAGATTGGAAAATGTAAACGTGTCATCCCGCCAACACTCTGTCTCGCATGACTGCGTAAGCGGAACTAATAACATATCATAATCCTATCAGTTTTTCATCTCATTTTAAGGGCGTCCAATTTATCGCTTTCGTACATTTTTGCAATTTATGTCACATTTTACAGCGGATTGGATCTTGGTAATAATTGTTGTGTAGTTTTTGCAAGTTTCATAGACTAATTGACACTCTTTTTGCACATTTGGCACACAGGTTACATGATATACTGTAATTAGCAAATCAACCACTGATTTCTGAAAACATTTTTATTGCAAATATTTTTATTTTTAGACAGCAAATCGTTACGTTGAATAATAGTTAATACAATGTAAAGCATTATTGATATTGAGCAGTCAATATATGCGTAACAGTATCCGGAGAAATAGTAAAGGCAAAATACCATCGATAAAATTTGCTCAAATGGACAAAATACCGACCCCATCCCGCAAACAACACATGTGGCATTTTAGACAAAAAAACCCCGTTTTTCCAAGGGTTAAAAATAAACCTGCCCCAAATTAACAGTTTTGAGTTCCTTAAAACCACTCGAAATAGTTATAATGTAATACGCTTAAACAAACAAATAAAGAAGACCAATCACATTGAAACTTAACAAAAATATATCAATCGATTAACGCCTTTGATAAACTAAAGTAAAATCCGATATTGTAAGGATACAATGGAGGATGTATAGTAAATGTTACATCATGAGCTTTGTCCCTTTGGATTTTCTTAAATAAATGGGTTTTGCTTGGTTTAAGTACTGTAAAAGTAGCAGTGTCAAATACGTGAAACAAAATATCAGTCAGAAGTTTTATAGTATAAATCGAGAACATACATCGTCTACTGACGACATTAACAATTTTCCTTTCCTTAATTAACTAAAATGTGGGAATTTCATTATAATAATAAAAACAGATATCATCGCATCGAAATTGTAAACATCTGTAAAACTGGTGAAACTGGTGTTGTGTATATTTTACGTTTTTGATTTGCGCCTCTAAATTTTTTACTTGTGAAGTAAATGCTGGAAATTTATAGTCAAGAAATACCAACCAATATAAATGAATTATGTTTACAATTGTAAGACCGTGACGTTCAAGTGTGCCAACTTTTTACAAACCATTAAAAAGCCCACAGATTTATATTTTTTTTATTCGTAGAGAACGTAGGAAACATACAGAATGGAAAATCACGGTGACAGAAAATTACGGATGTCGCGGTATTGTGTAGGAATAAAATAACAATTATAAGTACAGTGACAATAATAGACATTAATTATAATTAAAGAATTCTTAACAGTGATGTAGTTGTTTCCAAAAATAAAAGAAGTTTTGGTGGCCTGTTATAAAAAGTATAGACTTATATAATGTATAGCATTTATTACACACGATTCCGACCTAAGCTGGGTAGAGTCGGTCTTACGTAATTGCTGCAGCTAATTGCCGCAGCACTGAACTGACATGGTGTTTATTGTACGTTGGCAACTGTGTCCACAGTTGTACGCGTGATGTGACCGAGTCTAGGTAGGAAAGCGGGCGGAGAAGGTGCTCTGCAGGGCAAAGTGATATCATGCTGTTAACCAGATGACAATTCGTTAACTGGAGACATGACCTATTCCCTCTATCCTAGTGCGATCGCAATCACAAATCACATCATAAGTCGTTTGGAGATAATACGTTCAACTAAAGAAACGCCGTGTCAATTTTACTTCGAATTTAAATTGTAAGCTAAATTGTAAATTGTATATGCCGGAAATGTTAAAGGGTTCAAATGTAATGTTTAAGTATGATCGGAATAAGTTGTGTTTTTAAAGTAAGTAAGTAATTAGATAACGGTATTTAGCATATGCGGAGTTACATTTTCCAAATTAACATTTGAAGTAAAAATGCATGATTGAAAGTTAGAAATAATAATAAGAATGATGGCGGATTACTCATTCCGTACTTTATCACCGAGTGTTGTGGTGGGTGTGCGCCCTGCAGTACGAAGTACGCCGACCTGGGAACAAATCTGTGGAAGTGCCAGTTAAAAAATTGCGTGGTTGATCGGAGAATCACCGGCGTCGCAGCGATGAGCGGAAAAACGTCGCTGTCTGGGTAGAAAATCCGCGATTTTCCGCGCTAAAATTGTCCGCGGTGATCGGGGGATATTGTTAGAATTACTTGGTCTGATCTGTAGGGTAGAGAAATGTGTTCATCATTGACATGCGTTTATTATTAATTGAACTTACTGCAAATATTGTTGTTAATAATAACCTTAATAAGTGCATTACGCACAATTAATGAATTACTCAATTAATAAAATATGTTGTTTTTTTAACGTATCACTTTAAATAACTATTAAATAAACTTTTGATTTATCAATTGTACGAGTCAACGTCTCGCACACATTGTAAGACAAAAAGAACATCGCAACTGACGATTTTGGTACATTGATAACGTGCATTCAGTCCAGAACTCGAACCCGGGAGACTTCGCTACAAACAGAGCAAACCGTACCAAAAAAAACACAACTCCAAACCGTACCAAGTTCTCAGATTAAACACCCATTAAAATCACCCTGTTACAGAAATATTGCGAATTGTTGCTTTTCCCCGTAGTAAATTATTTTCATAATATACACTAAAAAATTAAAATTTTATTAAGTACCAAATATTGCATAATATAACTAAATAACCAAAACATGCACCATTACTTACCAATTAGCCGGTGGTCAAAATCTATGTGAATAAAATGTAAAAATTTGGTCGAAATGTATATATAAATTATAACATATATTTTAATTACACAAGACATAATAAAGCATTGGTTCAATTATATTCAATTATATTCCACAGCTACCGATGGCGCCATCCGGTTTGCATCCATGTTTGGTGACCACATGGTCCTACAGAGGGCGCCAAAACGTGCCGCAGTCTGGGGCTACGCTGACGTTATAGGGGATCACGTCACTGTCCGCAAAAACGGCGTGCTAATGGGAGAGACTATGGTAGTGAGCGGTAGTGCTAATAGTAAGACAAGGTGTTGTTTGCAAACATAACTTTTTGTTTCTGGCGCAGTCAGCAAGAATGAATACCAAAGCGACTCAGATGGATAGAAATTTCAGATTACATTACATACCGTATTGTTCCAGCTTTGGCACATAAGAAGCAGAACTTAAAATTATCGTCTTACTATCATAGTTCGACACACAACTATTCATAACGTCAAATGACTAGCCGGTTAATTTAGGGACAAAATACAAATAAAATATTATTGATCTTAATTTGTAAATCAATAAACAGTGCAAGATACATTTGAATATGTTGAAACTTCGATAAATTTAATGCAATTGTGTTGTCACAATATTCTGTAATTTCACTTTTAATGTTAAATAATACAAATTAATCGCATTACAACTTGGCATGTGTTTGTTAGTAAATGAATAATCCCAATGCCTCTACTTTGCCAGTTTCATATTTTAAGTGCTGCAATCATTGATATCAATTAAATGTGTTGGTGAGTTAAATGAAAGATTTGTAATGCAAAAACAAGCTCTTTTGGTGGATAAGTTAAATTCCATATCTCCATGCATGTTATCAAATCAGAGAGGACTGCTAAAAAGCAGTATTTGAGTTGGTCCATCTTTAAAGAATAGACAGATTCGTCGTATATTGTTGGACCGCGTTGCAACATTAATTAATAGTATTGGTACAAATTGGCATTCATATCTTTACACTGAACGTCGTTGCATTTTAGCTAGATTTGAGTATAATGTTGGAGTATAATGTGGGATGCTTTACTTTAATGGTTGCGGACTTCCAAGTTCAGGATTGCTTTTTTGTCACGTGCAAATAAATAAACCATTTTGTTCATATTTTATTCAATTTTACACCTTTTTAGAGTTAATAGAGAAAGTTTCCTGTCATGTATATTTATCACAGTTTAGTTTTGATAATATCCCGAACATAAATATACAAATCAAGCATAACCACAACATAGTAAACGTCCAAAGTGTGTCGATTATTGGGTAAGGTGGCTTTCCACTCCTTTTGCACCACCTCCTGCTCCTCGATTATGTTATATTGTTTAAGTGACACTTTCAAGTTTGAATTTAAATTTAGTGTTATAAGTTTCCTCTGTACACAAACATTAGATAACGTATCTGCGTGTTTAGCTGATTTAATATTTTTCCACGTGCTTTTAATAGATTCTATTGGCACTTGGAAGCTACAGCTACTTCCGGAGAGTCATCCAGGTCTTTACAGCATCGTCGTGACGTCAAGTGAGGGCAGAGTCACCATTAAAGACGTCAAGTTTGGTGACGTCTGGTTATGCTCTGGTCAGCGCAACATGCAGTTCGAAATGAAGAAGGTATATCGTTATTTGATCAAAATATATTATTCAAATATTATAGTTATAATGCTGCAAAACAGTAAATTAGTGTTGTTATGTCAATGCTGTTTTATATACACTTATGTTACGTAATGAGGACGTCATATTTTCCAGATCATTGATAGCCAGCAAGAGATCAATGACGCAGTGAAGCACCATGACATTCGAATGTTGTTCACGCTGCTGGAAGCTGAGGATGCTCCACAGACTGATGCCAAACTCAGATTTCCATGGACCAGGCCAGTCAAAGGTTAACAATAGAAACAATGTTCCCATTCCTAGCCTCAATGTTACTTAATCTGTTCATTTATTATACGTATACATGTGACGTAGCAGTTTGTTTGAGGTAATGTTAGTTTTAATTTTATAGGTTCAATTTTTTATGAAGAAAAATCATGAAGGAAAACAGGGATATGTTCCGATAAAAGCGATGTTGTATTTGTTGTTGTTATTGTTGTTGTTCTTCTCCTTTTTATTTTCTTCCTATTCCTCTTCTTCTCCTTCTTCTTCTTCTTCTTCTTCTTCTTCTGCTTTTTCTCCTAAAATACCAACTAGGTCTTCTTTTGTAAAGTGACTGTTTGAATGTTGACGGAAAAATATCTATATAATCTTAAAGCGGAATTTTAAAATGTTAAAAATTAAATGACTGTTTGGAACAGTTGAACCAGTTCTGTAATTGATAATACCTTTTGCAAATCGACGATATCGGTAGATCGGAAGTAAAATATCGATGATATATCAATATATATTGACACTTTTTATCTTTAAACAATAATTTCCTCGTACCTTCCTCTCTTCCTTTATATATGGATGAAATCGTTCAGCGTGTGTCTAAAGAAATGGTAAATACGAATTCTTGAACCCTTTCGTTCGTTTGTCATAAGTACATGCCTTTTTAAACTAGGGCTTTTGAACAAAGCAATTTCTTTGAAAACCAAGTATTAAATTACACCGGTTGTATGTAAAATTTGTAAGGTTGACCAAATACACAAACACCATTTTCTGCAAGAATAATTTATACCAATATCTTGGCAATCAAAACGATAATTTCTACCGCGTTCGTTCGATTCCCTTTCGAGGCGTAAGATTTAGTGTGAGTAAGGCTTCCAGCTGACTTGCGGTGCACCGGTGATTCAACCCAGACATGTTTCTAGGGCCTTCCTTCACCAAAATGGTCGCTATAATATATTTAAAAAAACACACAAAAAAGCGGTAAGTTCTTTTTACAACTTTTCCTAGATGATATTATTTTTTTAATTCACCGACACTGAAAATGATAGTTATACACATTACACATACATACATTGTGTACACCTTAGGCCTTTATTGACTCATGCATATATGCATAAAATCAAATGAGAAATTGATGAATAATCCAAAGATGTCTAATGTGTTGAACATTTAATACTGAAGTTATATGCTCGTGTAGAATGGAAATTATGAAATAATCCATGACAATTTTGACAGGATTCATTGATGAGTTCTCGGCCGTCTGCTTCCTGTATGCACGTGACCTACAGAGAACGCTAAAGTATCCAATCGGACTGATCCTTTCTAGCTGGGGCGGGACTGCAATCGAAGTTTGGAGCCCACCGGAAGCTTTAACACAATGTCCCCTCGGTAACACAGTGGATACAAGTTCTATGTAGGTTTCCTTCATTTTCTTTCCTATTTATAACGGTAATGTGCGATAATTTGTCTCTATTACATACATGTAATAGTAGCTTACTCCTCTTTAGTGGCATTTGGACATCCTCTCTACATAAACGAATACGTTGTTAAATGTAAAGACGATTTTGACTGCTACTTAGAGTGTAAACAAGCACGATGGGGAGTCCTAGTAATAACAGAAACTGACGTTAGAGCCGATTAACTGGGTTAGTTTAAAATGTGATCTCAAAAGGAACTACTCACATGGTTTTCTTATTTTAAAAATAGCTTATTGTGCAGCGTGGATCAAAAGGGTCCCTCGAACAATGTTGACGTTACGTCATAAAGTGCGCGAGAAGATTGCGTCCTTGTGATGTTTGTAACGGTTGCCATACAATTGCTTCACAGTGTATTGTTCTGATGTTAACGATTTGGTGGCACTAAGCTCTTTTTAATTAAATTTGCAAGTAATAATTTGTTTAACAGAAAGGGTATATTGTTGACCTCGGCCGAGCACAATTATTCAAAGGACGATGTACTCAAAAGAGATCCTGAATGCTGTATTTGTCACATCTCTTTCTTAGTCTTTAAACAGGATTCACTTTCGTGTGTAGTGAAGTCGTGATTTAAAACCAAACGCACATATTTAAAAAAATAAATCTTGAAATAAAAGTAATTGTAACATTTACGATGCAGCCATCTGTGTTGTTTGTTGTTCTGTTGTTATTGTTGTTTTAAGTTTTAGCCTAAATTGCATCTCGAGGGATCTTTTTTCGTTCACTAGAATTTATCTGGTTGTTTGAGCAACAAAAACGACAGTCAACTAAGAACAATTTTCAAATGGCATTCAGAACCATAGAATCTACAACATTTCCATGACTCTCATCGCCTTTCATATAATTTTAGGGCCTTCTATTTATTATTTATTTGTAGTAAAATGTGTCGTTTACACACACACACACACACACACACACACACACACACACACACACACACACACACACACACACACACACACACACACACACACACACACACACACACACACACACACACACACACACACACACACAAACACACACACATACACGCGCATACACAAACACCCGCACGCGAAATGAAGTCAAGACGCATTCGTCCTATTCGTAACGCCCATTTGGTTGTCCGCGACGTCATTCTTTTGTGTTGTTGCCGTACGGTTTATATGTTTCATCGTTTTTCTGTACTCCTCTGACCCCTGTAGTTTCTCCACCCCATTATTTGACAGTCAATGACGCCATGATCCTTCAAACTGAATTGTTCATCCACTGGGTCCTGGTATCTTGTTCGAATCCTAAAAAAGATTTAACAGCTGTCTCTGTTTGAGTCTGTCTTCTGTCTCGCCAATGTATATGAAAATCTGACAGCGTGAACAGTGGATGGCGAAAACTACATTTCTTGACTTGCAGTTGATTTTGTTCCTCATGTTATGTCCTTCCACCTGATAATTTTAAACTGCCTGCCTCCATGATGTATGGGCAAATCGCGTATACCATTATGTATGATAAAGAATTGCATTTTTGTTTCTTTTGAACGACAATGTCTTCCAGGTCGCTATCTCCATTTGGAACGCCTCGAATAGTTTACGAATCATTTCAAAGCTGTATGGAACTCCGCTAAAATAAACATATCGGTGCCTTTGACATCACCAAAACAACAAAGACAAATGTTTTGTTATCTCTACTGTAAATGCAGTAACATTTGTATATCTAACTATATGTGAACAGTTAAATGAAAGTTCATAGGATGACATAGTACTGTATGCTACACCTATCGCTTTTGACGAACTTTTTATGGCGTATTCTTCTTACGACGAACAAAACCATCATCAGCCTGTCAGTATCATTGTACCAGATTTATCCGGATGATGACTGTCTCTAGGACGGAAGTATCCGAGAAGTTTCGATTGTGCACTTGGTCTGTATCAGACTACAGGCGGCTCCATAAATATGTTCGACATTTTTCTGATATATTATACAAGCGTTGTTAAAGGCAATGATTTTTGTCGAAAACAACCTAATTATCGTAGGGCATCATTTTGTATATTATCAGATAAGAAGGCTTTTCGTATTAGTTATATCAAATTAATGTGTAATTTGTGTAGCTAATGTGCAAAAAGCGTGTTCATTACAAGTCTATAAAATATGGAAAAACGGGGTCGCTGTATAATTAAACAAAAATAGCAAGAGTTGATGAAAATGATAATTGTACGCCGCGGCAAGATGACACCGTTTATATTTTCCAATTTTCAGCCGATCTTGGTTTGTGTCACATTATTTGGAGAGTAAAAAACCGACTTATGTCGATTTTACAATTATATTTCACGGGCCAATGAAGCGAAATCATTAAGAAAATGTAAACATTAATCAATTATGGAAAACTGTCAAACTTAAGTTGTGAGCTTTTTAGTATGAAGAATGTGCCTTTACCCTATGGCTTTAAGTCCTATTTATGTGCGTCCGTGTAAAACCATTGTGTTTATATACGGAAATATTGATATTTTGAAAGTATGATTTTCTGCTCAAGAGTAGATAAGTTTACATGAAAATTAAATATTTAGAATATGCACACTTCTCAATAAACGACGGAAATTAAAGAAATAAAAAAGAAAAGAAAAAATATGTTTTCAAAGTTTTCATCAGTATAATCGACAAGTACTCACAAATGACTCTCCCACCTCATCCCTTTTTGATGTTTCATTTGTTTTGTTCCTTGACTTGACATTTGACTGTTTAATTGGTTCTGTATTGTGTCTTTACTTTCAACTCGGTTTCAGTGCCGTGTATAATTGTTTAAACAAACAAAACATGTATCGACGAAATTATATATATATATATATATATATATATATATATATATATATATATATATATATATATATATATATATATATATATATATATATATATATAATTTCGTCGATACATGTATACAGTAAAACCTCACGAAGCGGCACCTCTAAGCAGCGGCTACCTTTAAGCAGCGGCAGTTAAATTTCCCCCCAGTAGTTTTCAGCGCATTTTAACTTCTAAGCAGCAACTTCTCCGCGAAGCGGTAAGCGGCCGTTTGATTCTCTTCCATGAGGCTAGTTTAACCTCTGCGTAGCA
Organism: Sinonovacula constricta; assembly: GCA_007844125.1. Classification (NCBI taxonomy): domain Eukaryota; kingdom Metazoa; phylum Mollusca; class Bivalvia; order Cardiida; family Solecurtidae; genus Sinonovacula; species Sinonovacula constricta. The sequence goes on from CM017567.1 coordinate 32,005,030, forward strand.
ACTCCAGTGCAGCTGTTTTTAGATCTGTCTGTCGCGTACACCAGAAATGTCACGCGGTCGGCTAATCACTGCTTGCACCCTGTTGAGAAGGTGTTAATTGGAATAATTGGAATTTTGTGAGATTTTTTCAGTTAACAAAAAATATTTTGTGAAAATCAAATGCTCGGTCCTAACTATCGGAAATGACCTTAAAAGTAGGTTGGGAAGGGTCTTTTCATCGTACTCTAAGTTTCTCACGACTACTCCTTGTTTAGTAAATTATCTTGCCAAAGCGCAATCATCTTGGACTGGTTTGAAGATTGAAGACCTTTCGATTATGAAACCAAGGTCCTACCCCTTTACCGCAGAATTTTGAAGGGGATATCCGCCAATATTCAATTTTTAATGTACAGATTACAACACTGCATATGCTTAAATTTGCTAATGTGTATGCACAGACACGTTTGTTTTACATGTATTTAATTCACATTTCTCGTATACAATTTGGAAATTATCGATCTCAAGTCACAATTATCAAGTTACAAATTTTATGGTCGCTTACAATTTACAAGTTACAAATCTCAAAATCACAAGTCTCAAGTCACAAATTACTAATGAACACGTTAAGAATTGACAACATTCAGACGCTAGGTGGCGGTACCACTTAAATATAGACGTCACTTATCTAAAAATAAAACGGAGTATCATAAGTTTAAAATGGAACGGAATCGTAAAGGATTCTGCAAAAGAGATGCAACAGAAAGCAGTTAACTTTATTTGATGTCAAATTGAATGCCTTGTCTTTGGCCAAAAGTAGTTAATAATGCATATATAAAAATTCTGCAAGTAATTTTACCATATAAGTCTTTGTTTCCTTAAAAGTACATTTAATGCAATTTAATATACGTATCGGACCTTTCAAGAAGAACATACGATCTCAGTCGCATTCGAATTTGTTTAAAATGCATTGGAATTGAACTACATCAACAGGGTACGTGATGTAGTGAGTATGCTTTCCTCAGATGTATCTCAGTTGCTAGAATACCTACCTATGAAGCAGGAGGTCTTGGGTTCGACCCCCGCCCTCGGTAATTGGAGCAGAAACAGGCTGACGCCTGGCTAAAAATAAGGATGGTTAAAAGCTTTCTGCCCAGAAACACCAAATGGTTGAGCCCCTGATTACGGAGGAGGTCTTTTGAATTAGGCGGAGTGGGGTAGGGGGCGTGGGAGGGTGACGGTGCTGTAAAACCCGAGGGATAAAAATATACGAACAACATTTGAACCGCTTCATACAGTTTGAGGAAACAGTAGAGACGTGTAAATATGGACCGACTTTTATTAGTGCATGTCTACTAAAGTTCATGTACGAATGATTATAAATACATGTATCACGCATTTTTCTTAATGTGCCACAAACAATAACTCAATATATAATGTAAATGTGAAAACAAATCTGTGATGAGTCATTTAACAATAAGAGCAAGCAAACCCTACAGGAACCTTGGAACGGTCAGTCGGCAATATACATATATATTGATTTCCAGTTAGGTACAGAATAATATCCCTAAAATTGTGTAAAAATAATAGGCCAACATGTGTCCATTTCTGTCGGTAAGAAACTCGAAACTTGAAAGTACAGATGAACGCGGGCTAGTTCAAGCAGTACATTCTATTTATAGATGGCCATTCCCGCGTTAGAAGCGCCCTCTTGCGTCCTAATGTTGAACTGGTGTTATACAGTGTACATTTTACGTAAGAGATTTGTAACTAGATTAGTAACTTTTAAATTAGTTTCTAGAAATGTAAAATGTACGCGTGTTTTTTGCCCCGCGATTGGTAACTTGTAAATTGTATATGCGGGAAATGTGATATTGTTCAAATGTAATGTTGAAATGTGAACATTTTTATGTGATATATGAAAGTAAGGATGTAATTAGATAGTGGTATTTAGAATGCGCGATGGTTGCAATTTACAGATTGACATTTGAAGTGAGAAATCCGTGTATTGAAAGTTAGAAATAGTAATTAGAATATTGGCGGATATCCCCTTCCATAGCAGAAAGTGTATTTTTGTTTTCTTGTACCTTTGTTTTTCTCGACAATTTACGTTCCGTCTAATCTCACTATGCAAATGGTAACGGTTCGTAGTTTCTATTCCTTATGCTTGTGTCCACAGATTCGCTCATACATTTTATTTACATGGCTACGCGTTTCTAAAATGTTGTCAATAAATATCCCAAAATAAGTCAATATCTTTTGCAGATTCCAACATATACATTTAATAGTACTATACTGTCATATGAATTAAGACCAGACATGAATGCACAATTATACGCGAAACGAGAAAAAAACAACACATTACTGGAGCCAACATACCATTGCATTTTGGTTTTAGATTGTGGCCGACGGAGCCATCCGTTCTCTGGAATTCGATGATAAACCCCTACACCCCCATGACTATAATGGGGGCCATTTGGTATCAAGGTAGGTAATGCAAGGTATTTTACATCTTAACGATTTGCTACATCTTTTAATAGTCACATAAGGTTGAATTTGTCTTTACTTTATTTTTTACGTAATGATCTTTATGTTCACAGTAAGATATTAAAAATGAGGCGCTTTTTAAAGAAAACTTTCTATATGCGAATGTGGATTTTCATATGAAAACAATATGTATAAAATATAAATAGAAATTATAAACCTTATATGCAAATAAGGACCAGTTATCGCTATGCAATGACGTTTACAAATCTAGGAGAAACCAACTCTAGACAGCCTGACCTGTACGCGTGTCAATTTCCTGCAATGATCAACTCCTGGAGAAACATCTTCCACACACAGTCTGATGGTCAGACAGACGATAATTTCCCCTTTGGATTTGTTCAGGTACGTTTATTTCCACCTTTTGAAAGTAACCAAAAAATCCAATTAGTATCTCCTCGGATAATACCGAGTGCGAGAGGCAGTCGTTGCCGATAAGTTACGATTGCATATGACTGCCGTTCGCAAAATATCGGTCCATTACATGCACGATCGAAAAGGAACCAATGTGTTACGATTGTCTGAATTGATTTAAATGTCAGTTTTACTCGAAAATAGATAGGTATATCTTGGTTGACAATAGAAAATAAATCATTATTACTGCTCTGCTTTTATAGAAAGATTAGTTTGTTTACTTTTAGTAAATATCAGTAAATAAAGGTCTGGCTTAATTGAAATCAGTATTATTAAACAAAATGTTTTAGATGGTGGTAGTATGGCTTAAAAGCATTTGTCTTGTGCCTCAGCTGGCCCCTTACCGCCCTGAAGACTCGATTGGTAAATTCCCTCCAATGAGATGGGCACAAACAAATAAATGTGGATACACTCCGAATGCCCTGATGCCCAACACGTTCATGGCTGTTGCGATTGACCTGCCGGATTTTGGTTCCCCTTATGGAAGGTATGACAAGGCCTTGGCAGAAGATGGCTTTTATACAATATCATTTAAGAAATATTTACTTAAGATGTGACATATCCAGGAACTTCATAAGGGTAACAATAATTTTTATCAAATCATTTGAGTTCAATACTTTGAAAAGGTTATGTATGAATTGATAAGTCTTGGTGCGCCGGCGGTTCTCCTGAGACATTTGCCTTGGGTTATTTACATCTAAGGATGTCTAGACCTGACCAATTTGACCATTATTGGTTCGGTTCGATGTATTTTAAATCTGAATAAATCCGACATTGGAACTGGATTGTACGATATCCTTCTATGGGTCCACTTAAACTACAGAGTTTTAAATCCAGGTCTAACATTAGTGGATTTGTTGTTTTTGTCTTTGATGTAAATCGCAACTACAAAACTCTTGTAGTTATAGAGACGTCCACCTCGTAGTAGAGGGAGATCCCAAAAGGTGAGTAAAACCACAACAGGTCAGACGCAACACACCTTCAAATGACAACTGGGACTTAAATCCACGCCGTTAGTGAGTCCGATAAGTAATAAATCTGCCCGTTAGGTCACTGGCGCCATTAAAAGTAGTGGTACACATGCACTATTTACGCACAGTTTATGAAAAAGATAGTTCAGAAACTACTTTGACCGTTTTATTTGTAAAATTTCTTTCAGAAATAGAAGTTCTCCGAACTATACGGAAAGAGTCAAACATGATGCAAATATGGCGATTTGGGGATTTAAATATTAATGTTTAACGGTCTGACGATATTTAGCATGCGTTAAAAAAACACAAGTGCATAGCATGAGATACTTTTACTGTAAAATAGGTGGCTGTTGTCTCAGCCTTCCCTTAAATCTGAAAAAGGATTATGTGCCACTTAAAGAAAAGCATCAACAACAATAATTGCATATGTTCTAGCATCCATCCCCGTTACAAAAGCCAGATTGCTGAACGCCTAGCTTTAGGTGGATTGTCAGTGGCGTATGGGAACCAGAGCGTGGTGTTCAACGGTCCGTTCCCTACCCATGCCTTCTTGGATGACAGACAACACTTGTTGACCATCACCTTTGACAACGGTAAAGCACAGCTGAAACAATACAACACACAGGGATTTGAGGTATTGTTTGTAAATATTTGCCTGGCATTCATAGAATATTAAAACTTTAACTATGCTACTATGTTGATTCTTGAATTTACAAGCTTTTCTTGTGTAACATGTGCAAGCCAGTAAAAGAACAGAATTTTGTTGATGGCTCTGCTTCATACATGAAATGTTATGATAACCAGATATACTTTTGTATGGTTTGCAATTCTTCAATACCAAATTGATTGGTACTGAATTTCAGATCTTTTACCGCAAGTATATTTAAAGTGATATATTCATTAGGCGAGAGGGTCTGCTAGTTTTGGATGCTAGCGGATCGTACAGAATTGATTATATATCCTGCATAACCACTCTGATATCTGCAAGAAAAACAAACAAAGATGTTACCTTGTATAACCAATGCTCCACAAAATAGACTTGATTTCCCATGTACAAAACAGTTTGTCGATTACCAGAAAGGTTTCGACTCCGTAAAACATTTTGTTTATCTGGCATAAGCTAAAACTAATAATATTTCTATATTTTTGAATGATTTCGCAGAATTAATGTCACAAAATTAGGAGGTCTTGTGCAAATTGCAGAGGTTGTTAAAGAATGTTTAATATTATTATTATCGTCATAATTAATATGTAATTTACGTGGACCTCAATTGTTCCTGTATGTATCTGATTTATTTTAATTTCAATGCTCTAGATGCTTTGTATGAATATTTTAGTTCATGGGATCTTAGATTAATTAATCAAAGAAAAGTGAAGACAAAAATTTCCTTGAATTCTGTATAATAGAAAGAAACCAGCATGAGTTGAGACTCGGAGTTCTCTTTATATTTGATGGTAACATTCTGAGAGCAAAAAGAAGATAAGTAGATATAGTTAGAAGGGCTATGTTTTCGGTCATTGCAAATGTCACAGATCAAACTTTACTATCTCTTTGTAAATACATTTATTTAACCCAGTAGTCATGCCAATTTTAATGTAAAGTTTGGGTATTTGAACAAATCTAGATTCTAAAGCAATATCAGCCCCGCTTTTCTCAACTAATATTAAACTTAAAGTTATTGGCACTCAGCCGTCTGTTAAATATTTATCTTGGAATTCAACCATTAGCATTACAGGTAAAAACTTTTGAGACCTTTTGCGACAGACCTCTGAATACTAAACAGTAATAATAAAGATAGTAAAATGTGTAATTTGTTATATAAGACTATTATTTGCATTCAAATTATATTGTTAATTGCCGATGGATTGCATTTAAATAGAACTCTTAATACCCTTTGACTGTCAGTTTATTTAAATTAAGAGCAAGTTGGACATATTAAACATTTTAAGTTGTTTGTTAAGAAGAAATTATATGATTTATTCTTGCAAGTCTGGCAAAATATAGTGAATACTTCACCATAAGTGTTTAACATATCTTGAGTATAAGAAAGACTATAGTTTTGACCAAAAAAATGGATGTATTACTGAATAACATTAGTAATTGTAAATTCCTGTGTAAGTCTCGATGTACAATCCATTTGTTGCCAGTAGAAAAGGGCAGAAATTTGAACATAAAGCGTGCCCAAAGAAAGTGATATTTATGTACTCAACAAATTGTTGGTGAGGAATTCTTCTTAGCATTATTTTGTAAGATTATCATGTCAAAGTTTAAGTAGTTATACTACTTCTTCTTTTTTATTAGTTTGTCTTATTTCGGATTTTTTTTCCACATTTCTGAACATGTAATAGGTTATAGATGAAAAGTTTGAAAATTAATATCCCCAAGGCCTACATCCTGATATTGAAACGGTAATTTATGTATATGTATAGAGTGTTGATTGTGTTTCTGTGGCTTTTGACGATACTTCTTTCTGTAAGTAGTGTAAAATGTTCACTTGTTATAACCTGATATATATAACATTACAATTGCTTTTGCCACCGCGAAAAACAGTTTTGTTAAAATAGATGGGTGGAAGAGTTAAACATTTTGCTGGCCCTTATATACTTTGTTCGTGTATTTTCTCACTTTTTGACTTATTTTCGTACAGGTGTGTTGCGCAGAAAACCGTACGGACGACTGTACGATTCACGGTACCTGGGTGGCTGCCCCTATCACTTCCAGTGCCAGCAGCGCCTCAAAGCGGCAACTGGACACTTCCGGTTGTCATGGAGTTCATGTGGCAGGAGTCAGGTATTTAAGAATCTAGAAGAATCACCTCCAAAACAACTCTTAGACATTTTTAGACAATTCTTTTTTCAGACCATTCCAAGCAACATTATTTTGTTTTCTAGAAATTTCAGTTACATACAGATTCCATGCCAAACTTTTTCAAGTCCACTCAAAACCATTTACTATTTTTAGAAATTATTTTTTCCTGAATATTTTCTTTTGCTTTTTTGTATAGCTTGTTACATACCGCGATTTTTTCCAAGTCTTGGATTATAATAAACATGTTTTCTTAATTTTCATTCCATTCAAAATAGGGTGTGGGTTGGGTGCCGTTTAATTGTCCCTTGATACTGCCATGGTATTTTATTGACTTAAAGGTGGTATCCGATATTATGTCTATATGAAATACATATTAAAATATGTTGCTCCTATTTTGGAGACATTGAACTTCATTTCTGATTCAAATCGCATTTAGCCTTAGCGAACGCAAATTTAAATACTATCTCAATTGTTAGTACAAGTCATGAAAAAAGGTCGCCCTTTATGTTTATTCTTTCGAAATCTATCACAAAGCATGATAGGGATTTCTGCTAAAATAGATTTCGACGTCACAACGAATAACCAGAATAATGATATAACGTGAAGTCAATAGTTATCACGTGGTTTTCTTAGTTTACAAATAGCTGCACATAGGAAATACATCTTTGTAATGACTAGAGTAGTGTTATGCTTCAATTTTCATATGATGCAAGACACTTATTAACTGCATTTTGAAAACTCGTCAAATATGCATAGGTATCAATTAAAACTGATAAAATTGTGTATATTATATTCTTCAGATATTTATGGCGGGAAAGTCCATGTCCTCTGCTGCAGTGCGCCCTCTACAGCCAGGACTCGTCACTTCCGGTACCGCCATTTATACACACTGGCGGGATTAGTTGGGGAGCTTTAGGTTTTGGTGGTGTTGGTGGTTTTGGTTTTGGTTTTGGTGGTTATGGTGGTTAATGATGGTTAATAAAAGCTGCGGGTGAAAGGAGTTATTTACATTAATATATTAATTATATTAATGTATTAAATACGACCATAAAATGGAACACCATGAAAATTTAATATACTACGTCATTTTTAACACATTATATCCAAAACAACCGAGTTCAAGTGATGCTTTTCTTTCATTGGTAACCTTGGAATTCAGTTAGTACAATTACCTTTGAGCCGATAATCTGGTATCATCAAAAAGAAACTGAAGACTCTATATATGTCGGTGTAGAAACATCGGCGCGCCATTCTGATGAATGACATTCCTTGATGTTCTTCTTTCAGTTTTGGATTCTAATAAATACAGTTGTTTTTTATCTTTATTTGCAAATTTATATGTTCATGATATGATTTCAGATATGGTTTGAAATATATATATATATATATATATATATATATATATATATATATATATATATATATATATATATATATATATATATATATATATATATATATATATATATATATATATATATATATATATACTTTTGGCTGTGAAAGAAGTTCTACAAATAACGTCATTCCCGGGTTTACCTTGTTGTTTTTGAAAGTGCTGTGTTGTTTCCTTAACCTTAAACAGCGTAATTAAATATGAAACAACACTGTTTTACAACATAGTTATTCTAGCAGAAATAAAAACATCAACATAATAATTATGATTTATTTTATTTTTCCTATTTTTAAAACATCAGAATCGTGACAAATTAAGTTAAAAGACATTTGTGCTTGAAAAAAAGAAATCACGCAAATTACACATTTGCACAATGAAATAAAATTAACATTATTCAAATGAGTACATATGTATGCCCATAAGAAGTGTTGCAGATGATGAAATAGTGTTAGGAGTTGTTAATTATTAACAGTTGAATAATTAAGTTTTGGGGAAAATATGTGTACAATGTCATGTTAACTTGAAGCAGTGTATTTTGTTGCTAAAACAAGTCCAAATGATAAACTACGTTATGTAACAAGTTTTAACATATTTTCATTTGAATAGTCAATCATAACAGTCATGTCTTTTGACAAGAAACAAAAAGCATTAAAACAAATACTGTATATATTTCTGTAAATATTATTGAGTTCATATAATATAAAAAGACTTAAATATTTTGTTTTAAGAAAATGTAAAAAATTACCATCATCATTATATTGGTATATAAAAATTAAATAAAAAGTACATATTTCTTCCTTTTAATTCTATAACATGTAAAATGTAAAACGTGAATGCATGATTTTAAACATGATACAGGACAGTCAACAATCATTATGCAATGAACATTCAGCAAGAGACATGAAATGTTCAGTCAGATATAAATTATGAGAATTGTTTAGGGGGATTTTTTTGTGTGTATATTTTTTCCAAATGTTTTACAAGAACTAAACAAATATTGCTCACCAAGTTAAATATACGACGATAATATAATATAGATGTATGACAAGTACAACTGTGCAATTTCCAAACTTCAGGGATAATAAAGTGATTTTTTAAATAAGAAGCCGGTGTCCTTTAAGTATATGAATTTGGTTTTCATTTAATGGTAAGATTAAATTTAAAATTGGTCGACAATGACTCGTTGTTTATCACTATCGGTTGTGAAAATAATACACAAGTTAAACCTTTTATGTTAGAATGTGTTCATGATTACAAAATTTCACATAATTGAGTTGCTCTTGATTTAGTTAATTTAAAGTATGTTCAGCATGTTAATACATCTCCTTGGCTAAACTAATCTACAAACAAACCCTCAATTGTGGAGACTTCTACTGAAGATACTAGCAATTATAATGCATTAAGGAGTATGTTATGCAAATGTTTACAATGGCATATGCATGCAAGAAAGTGATAAAGTGATAGTCAACTTCAAAATGTGTTTCATGCAATGTAAGCTTTAACCTTTAAACAACAAAAACTATGACCAATAAGGATTTTGAATCGTTAAGTCAGTCCAAATACTCATTTATATATGGCCGGTTAAATATTCATGTTCAAGAAGTTATCTTGGTCCATGTACAGAGCTTGTTGTACAGCCAAATAAAATTGTATCTAAAGCTAAATAATTATACATAGTCTTATTGCAAAAGTGGTTGATGAGTTTTGAAAGAATAATAAAAGGTTTAAAATAGTTTAATTTTTCAACGAAGTGTACATAGTTGATATATGTATTCCACTCAAACAATACTGTCGGTAACTATGGTAACCAAATTAATATTTATTGTTATATGCGTTACGTATGAGACATTGGTTTCCTTGACAAAAATGAACGAAGACAAAAATACAGATTCACATTTTCATTCAGATATATAATATAAAATAGTTAATGCCTGTTTGTTTATACGTGTAGTCATTAATACTATTTAAAACTAATCGTAACACTATTTAAAACATTTATAAAATCATTTTAATAATAAAAGATTTAATAATGTTTTCCTACCTCGAGAAAGTGAAGCCAACAGAGGGATATGAAATGTGTACCTTAACTTTTTGAATAAATAAGATTTAATATTTGAAACGGTTAATTAAGCCGACTTTTAATGTAATGTGAAAAACAAATACGTTTATTGCGGCTAAAATTAAAACGCGAATAAAGGTAAATAAAAAGACCATGTCGTTATTCTTTTACCGAATTCGTAGTTTAAGGGACACTTAAAGCGAAATTTATTGGCGAGTTTTAAGCGTGTTCACAATGATTCGTGTTTTGTTTGTCCCAAATGGTATTCCAATCTGAAACAATGGTTATACGAATCTTATTTTTCTCCTGGCCGGCTCAGCACTACCGAATTATTAGCAAAGTTCCTAATAGACACCTACATTGTTTTAGCAATAAAACCTTTTACTATTAAATCTCTAAACATATTAGATCACGTATTAAATGAATTGGAGAGGCTTGGTCTTTGTGTCTTACCCAAGTTCGTACTTAAGAAATAACACATGGGGAGACCGCTTCTAACAACGTGGTCTCATGAGTTAAAGATGGTATCCGACAGTTTGGATCAAAGATTTTCTTCAAAATAACCAAAATCAGTCATTGTTACATGAAAAGGTCTTGCAAAATTCTGTTCATTGATGCCCTAGATATTTGTGAATAGGGTAGATTAAATCTACACTCATCACTGCAAACATGTGTTTTCTGTCTGAGTCGCGCTGCAGAGTTAGCTATATATAAACTAAGAAAACCATGGACAAATTAAGCAAAGCATGTAGTTTAGTTTTGATCAACACAAATTCCGGTTTAGCTTTGTTGTGGTAGTTCGCTATTGTAAGTTAATTAACTGGGATTTGCTGCAGGATTTTAAGTTGTGCTTTTGAGTTTTATTGACAGTAACAGTTGCAGCATCTTTTAACAAAGAACATAAAAAACATGTTTCCGTCACAGAAAAAAAATGTTTCAAATACTCTACTCGTGGGTTACTCTCATCTACAACAGCAATTTTTTCTTGAGCAGTTGACATAAGGGCCACTGGCGGATTACCAGTGAAGGCGGTAACTGTCGGGTTTGCTCTTTTCCTTAAATGACTCATCACAAATTTGTTCTTACCTTTCGCTTGGCTTGCATGTGAAATACCTTTGTTCTGTGCCTTTTCGGAGTTTGGTACATGTTGCAATACTCACAGGACTTTGTCATATATTCTTATTACTAAACGTTTAAGACATCACCCTTTTCGTTTTCTCGGAGAGTAGCTAAGAATAACTCCTAGTGGATGATTCTGATTTGTGGCATTTAAAACAGATTTCTGGAGTTTGTTTGTGACTATCTTACTTAATTTAATTTTGTGATTGCCCGGCACATGTATTTATTGTCAGGTGATCCTAATTTCCGTAGCTGCATCCGTCAAGTGACTGTGTAAGGCGCGATTTGTGTAAGTGAAAAGGGATTGTGCGCGGTGAAAAAATACCACTGAGTGATTTGAGACGGAAATCAAATATAGCAATGACGGAAATTTTGTATTTTTAAAGGTTTACTGTATTTTACACCATTAACCGTACAGCAAATCACTATACGGATAGCTGCGATTTCTTCTTATCGGTTAAATGGTTAACCGTTGAATATTGGGATGGGATTAGCCGGCATTTTTGCCGATACTGCGCAGCGACATTTCTATCTTTATAGCACAGGGGCACTTATGGGGTGCCCAGGGACTGAACCCGGCCGGTCCATTATACTGACACCGACGAGTCAGGCGTAATGCTGTCACCTTAGCCCCGAGCGTTAGGATGGAAGCCACTACTACCAACTTTAAAGTCTTTGGTTTGACCCGGCCGGGGTTCGACCTCTCGAACCGTTGAATATTAAAGTGTTAGTAAAATATGTATAGTAACAGTACATAACACACAGTCTATGCAATCAAAGGTTTTTCATACTTGGCAGTGTTAGCTTAATATAAGGGAAATAAACAGTAATGGAATAAACACTTAAATCTTTTACGAGTGACTGTTCTCGAACACCACATACCAGAACAAAGCAATGTAAAATATGCGAAAGTACTACAAAGAAAACAAAAGCTGTCCGAAGACAGAAACTCAACCAAACTCGCTGATGGATAGCAAAATGAAAATGCGGCACTACTCTGCAAAAGACTTTAAGGGGTGGTTACCTGCCCTTCTTAAAGGGGTTTCGCTTTTGATAATGAAAAAGTCTGAAATGATTTCTTTTTTTTTGGTTTTCGAGAAATGGTAAAGCAATGACCACGACTAGAAGGTCATAAGCATGACATAAGCATCTCTATTTTCAGTCCGGAGTAACTTCCCGAGGGTTAGGCAAAGCAAATAATCGGTGTCCCTCATTGGTCTCTATATTATATAGGGAAAACTGTATTGTCCTGTTCATGCGAACATCTGTTTTCGTAGATGATAAATAAATAGATAGAATATAAATTGATAAATAAATAGAAGCTAATGATGGATTAGTTTTCCGTGAGCAGTTGTCTGGGATGATGAGTATTACAAGTATTGAAAAGTATTTCGGTCGACACTTTATTCCAGATAATTATATGGGTGAACATGGCCTGAAAATGCTTTGAAAGTGCATACAATTGTTATTTGGCACTTGCTTACGAGTAACAAGTGTCCCTATATTAAATATAAATGTTAAATGTCCTTTCAAATGGCAAAACAAAAAGACTCTGATTGTTGTCTTTTTTTCTTTAAAAAATATCACCGTGAATTAATAACCTTCAATATTTGAAATAACATATATATGAGATAATATATCTTGTATTTATTTATCGAGGTTGTACCAAAGGCCGCTCGTCCAATCATGCAAGTCTATAACCATAAAAAAGTACCAGTACAATTTGCATTGTAGTAATGACATGAGATACGATATTTTACTCGTTTCAGCCACAGCAAGCAAAGGTACAGGGGGAACAGCGTTTTTTTTTATTGTCCATCCGTCCGTCATTGAATGGTTTTTAATCAAAATGTTATGATCGAACAAGATTATTATATTCAAAGATATATTCTTCCGAAAAATAGGTGGCTTAATAATAGAGATGCATATTTTCATTTTGATACACAGGCACAAAACACAAAAATATGTAATATTCGGGTCTAAACATGCATTACATAATATAATCTCTATACAGTCTAAATATAGCCTGTATTGGTTACAGCAATTTTTGCTTTCGAATCTGAACGCAGTTCTTTCTCCCCGGACATGGTGTCCCCATCTGCCATTGTCAATCCAATCACTTCAGATATTCGAGCAACCACCCCAAAAAAGCTCACGACATTATCCGTTTTATTGCAACAGTGCAATGTACCAGGCATAAATTTGCACATGGGGAAAGTCTGTTAAGCAGACTTTCTAACCCTGTTTAAAAACGGATCCTAATTCGGTTAACTGCGTCCTATTTTATTAAATTATTTTTATATTTTTTGTCTGTAACTTTCTTCAAACTTGGCAGAATACGAAAGGATCTTGTTTATTTCTTTATGTTATTAAAGGTTTTAAACATTTGACTTACGAAAGCAGATATAAACGCTCTTCGGTACTTTATGTTCGGACTGCATATTAACAAATTGAGATTATCTATTAGCAAAGAAACAGTTCATAGCCAGAAAATTGGTTGTTCTGAACAATCCTTTGAGCATGCGCGGTAAAGTCTGACATTAGATGCCATGTCTATGCAACAATTTAAGAGGCTCGCAATATAAATAAACTAATTCTGTAAGGTCCGCGCAAATCGAAAAGAGCTTATGTATGCTTCTATAGCATCTCTAGAGTGGTTGTGGTCAAAGATAATGTTTTTGGACTCTGGATCGTCGAGTTTTAAATTCAAATCATATCCGTGTCAAGACAAGTTTTAAAAAGGTTCATATTAAAGATTCAGATGATCAATGTACTTGCATAAGAGAAACATGCAACTAACCAGGAAAGTATTTATAACATGCTTGAAGTAATCGTGGTCAAGAGGTAAAGGTTATGGACTCTGGGTTGGAGGATACTGAGTTCGAGCCATAGATCTGACACGAGATTTTGATCCTTGTCCGAGACTTTTATCACACGAAACAGAATTTACAGATTTACTTTAACAGCAGTGTTAATCTTAGGTTTGTTTGTTTATTTATTGTTTATTGGGTTTATCGTCCCACCAACAGTATTTCAGTTATCTGGAGACGGTGTCCACTTGAAGCAGATATAGTGCTGCCTTCACTGTGTATAGCATGCCGTGAACACCTGGCATGATACCACACCCAGTCACATTATCCTGACACCGGGCCAACCAGCCGTGGAACTACCCTTATATTTGCTTGAGCGTTAGCAAGGGAGCTATGCCACTACCATTTTTAACGACTTTGGTATGTCGCGGCCCGGGATCGAACCCGGGGCCTTCCGTACCTGAAGCCGACACTCTACAGATTGGGCTACCAGGTCCGGTTAATCTTAGGTACTATTAAAATATTGCTTTTCATATAAAGTCAGTTGATATTTTGTAGCCTTTCTGTCCTATATTAAATGGCATTTTACCTTTTACTTGACATCAACTTTTGTTAAGTGTTATTCTTTATGTCAGTTCAGTGTGTAACTGTAAACCACAGTAGCACATCCGTAATAACAATTCTTTGTTACAACATTAGTCCCCATCGGGATTAAGGTGTACCAGATCGTTCTGTTTCTCTCAGCTTGTCTTCATCCATTTCACTTTAAATGTGTGAAGTAGGGTGAGATAAGGAAATAATTAACTTTCTTCTTTGTATACATACTCCAGATCCAAAAATTATTTCATGCAAAACAACTTTGAAAATAAAAAAGGATGTCATGTTCAAGAAAAAAAATACTACCTTATCAATAATTATGATTTGTGTAATGTGGGGCTGCTGCGCATGTGCAGGTTCTGCTTGTACTCTTTATATTTATTGTTGATTGTTATAATGTGGGCAACTTTTTTTTCTTCTACTACATAATTAACCTCTTGGAAAAGCTAGTGACTGGTGTCGGGTTATGCTTTTTTATTTTGTTTTAAACCATTCTATGGTTTCAGAAATTATCATTAATCATATTTTTTCTGGAGATTTATGGTTTACTAAAAAAAACCGAAAAAAAAAACACACAACTTTTTAAATGTGTATTCTTACTTGCTCCCATGTTGCTTTAACCTTTAACTCCAGTTATTGTGTCGCCTTTGAGGCCGTGCATCAATGACTTTTCTTGTTTCAATGTATACATCACCAAAAATAACCTGATTGGAGCGATGTTGAGTCTGATTGGTTCGTTAAAGTGCATCCTTGCCCGTATTTCTGCTACCTGGGAACACTATTCTTCCTCTTTTGCGGGCGCAGGCCGTTTAAAAGAGCATCCCGTGACATTCGCATAGACTCCGCAGTATTTACCCTTTAAACATGGCGCATGCCGAGAACTGTGTATGTGCACTGATATTATGCGGAATCGTTCTGGTTCTAAATACGAGGATTGCTGACAGCCAGTCATACTCTGGGTAAGTCGATCTATGTGTCTGTATTTAGTATTAAATGTATTATAATGTTGTTGTTTTTTCGAGAATTAGTAATAAAAAGTCGCAAGTAATTTACAAATAACGTTTACATTTTCTGATGATGCTAGAGATCCAGGAGGTGTGCTGGGGACGGGCACCAGGGATGGATGAGGGAGGGGGTGTTCTCCTCCAGTGGGTGAGGAGACGAGGGGGCGGGGTCGGACAGATATGGGGGTCCTCCACCAGAAGAATTGTATTTCATCATACTAAATGGTGTGCTGTGAGGACTTTGAAGCGACTCAAATGCTAAAAAAACTATTATTTGGTAGCAGGTATTTTGTTTTGCGACGAACAAAAACTGTATTTAGGTCTTCAAACTCTGCAGTTCTGTGAGCCAGACTTTTTTCTTGGGATTTCTTGCATAAGAACCGGTAAAAGTTTGATATCACTACAATGGCCATAGGTTAATTAGTGCTAAGTTAATATCAACACTAGTTTAGCTAGAAATTAAGATTAAATTGTTGAACAGAAAAATTATCTGTATACTTGTTCTACCCAGGAAGTGGGCATTCGGGAGTGATTTATTTGAAATAATTGTTCCGAAACTAACTTTACAAAAACAAACAGGTTTAAACTTTCTAGTATAAAGCAAATTTAGGACTACATATGCGTTACTTGTGTATCATTTGGTATAATTGCATTTAGATCGCAAATAATGTCCTTGCATGACTAGAGATTGTAGCAGTTTCCGATTAATGTAGCTTTATATTTTGTTGAGTTGCACACTCTGACGTTTTCCCTGGCTCTTGGTGATGTTATTGCGTAAGGATAGGTGGATAATATAGGCGTTATTTACATTACAAACTAAAAGTGTATTATAAGGAGCACTGCACTAAATAAAACTATAAGACCCTAAACCCAGAGATATGGTCAAAACTATCATAAGAAAATGGATGCTGGTTAATCCGGCCACAGTAAAAAAATAATTATATAAATAAATGTTTATAGTTAAACGGTTTGGAAATCTTTTGTCAGAATCAATAATTGGAGAATAAAGTGTAAAAACCAAATATTAAATCAGCAAAAATTTATGAACAATAATTTACACAAGCAAGTTATCGCTTCTTTACGCTGCATAGTGACTGCTTAAACTGATCTCCATGCTTATATCAATGACAGAAATACGTACCTTTGTACTCGTTTCCATGGTAACTAATATTGTCATCGAGACCATTAGGGCACCTTCCTGCCGCAACAGTTGTTTTACATAACTATATATAGCTATATATAACTATAACTATATAACTATAATTATATATCTATATATAACTATAACTATATAACTATAATTATATATCTATATATAACTATAAATATATATCTATATCTATATATCTCTCTCTCTCTCTCTCTCTCTATATATATATATATATATACACAGTTTCGCTAGCTTCAACTTAAAACTAGACTCCTGTTTGTTTAAATGGTACCAATTCAGCTATTTCGTTTCACTTCATTCATTCTATACAATAATAGAATAATATTATTATTTTATAACTTATTTTCAATTACCTGTCAAAAGATTAGTTGAAAATGCCTTTCAAGAACGTGTCTACTTTCATTTTTTGCACGTACACAGTCTATATCTCTGTTATAGCATTTCTGCTGCACAGGCCATATATCATCACGTAAACTGTAGCTAAAATATACTTACGCCTTTGGCGGCGAGACAAGCTCCGATCGTGCACACTGTAGGTATGTCAGCGCGGATCGTGCGCTTATACTGGTCATGTGTACTAAATACTTTACATTAAAGCACTGGTGGTCTGGAAAAATAAAAGGCTCTCATATTTAAGCAATAAACCAGAATCCAACTTATGGTTTTAACTTGTCTATCATAAATAAACCTCGATGTGTTTGGCTAATCCCAACAAAATGCAGAAAGCGCGTCAGTAGTTCAAAAAAAGGAGTCATGTGATCGGTATGAGACTTTCAGATTCGAAAAAAAGCCCACACTTGTTGTAATCATACAACAATAAATAATGAAGTAAACGTCTTAAAAGACAATTGCAATGAATCCCACAAACGGATACAAGATTATTTGTCGGCATTTTGTTGTCGCTTTTGGCAGGGCTGTGTGTATGAGGGTAGTGAGGGCCTATAAACTGTAATGTCATATGTTTAGAGTGTTGTTGATTCTTCCCTTTTTAATAAAAAGTATTTGGTGACAGGGAACTGTTTACCATTTTTCTTTGTGACAGATGTAAAATACATGTATAAATGTTAAATCTACGCATATGACGAATTCCACCAGGAAGATAAACTTTTCTACTTAACCGTCGTTTATGATTTTCTTTCCTCTTCTATCCAAAAGGTCGTAGTTCATTCCATGAATTTAAGTTCCTTTTAGAGTTAAAGCAACTTGATCACATTATTGCTTGTGTACATGACACCAAACTCCTCATATTTATGTTTATTAAGGCACGTTATTCAAATTGCACGTATTGCAGCTCTTCGTTGGGTAGTATTTACCATATAGAGGAACTGATATGAGTGTTCATTAGATACTGAAAATATTTAAAGAGTTGAATGAAAGGAGTTTAATATTTTCAGTATTTAATGAACACGACTATTAGATTCTATATATCACATAACCAAATATCAGCTGGGTTTTGTTGTTGTTGTTGTTTTTGTTCCTTACAATGCATCATCTTTTTATAGTATGAACAATCGGCCTTGACATGTGTAAGTCGGTTTAGAAGAATACGCACAAGAAATAATTCCACTCTTTACTCAAGCATTTTCCATAAAAAGGGAACAGATTCGTTTATAACATGTCTAAAATTTTATTTTTTAGTAATTGAAATGAAATTGTCCTACAAAATGCATACAACGACGACAACAAAGTGACCAGGAAGTGACATACACGCTACTCACTAAATGACGTCACACTACGATACACTCGGAACTCCTCGGGTAATTCCTCGGGTAATCACCTCGGAAATACAATCTGATCACCTCGGCCTTTATGCTATGCAAGAGACCTCTGACATAATAAGGCGCCATCTTGGATCTACTTTGTGTGTCTTAGTTTTAATACTGGGTATTTAATGTTGACTTTTCAATTTTCCGTAAATCATATAGATTGTATTGATAAAAAAAATCGTTGTTATTGCAAGATATACTCAACTAAATGATATATATATAATTTGTTACTTTCTCGCGAACGGACACTGTTTCATAACTCAGGCGACGCACTTTGGTGTATTCTAGAGCTATGTACGAGGTGTATTTTACGAACCATACGGAAATACCCGAAGTTTTACGATTGCTCGGAAATAATGCGGTCGCCGCCATATTGACGAACTACTTCCAAAATGGCAATCGTACCTACTCGGCGATCTCCGGCAAGCTTCGAATATAGACATCACCGAAGCGTGATCCGAGTGCAGGCAGGGTAATAACTGTTATATTACACTTTTACCAAATCCTGTTGGTAATATACATATAGTATCAACTAAGTTAGAAATATTCTTCAACGAAGCAATCTGCTCTTCTTTCAAGGAGTATTGAGTCTCCATTATATCTAAAGCGTACTGCATGCACTTTGAAAAGTCAGCCATCTTTGTTTACATAATGCAATGAGAAGTTATTCGCCGGGGCAAATCACCAACTGGTGTATTCATACAATTACATACGAGGCATTATCTCCGAAGCTTGCCGGAGATCGCCGAGTAGGTACGATTGACTACGATAATGACGTCACACTGCAATAAATTACTAGTGTGTTACCACAAATAACGCATTAGTGTTACCTCTCGTTCGCGCGGTAGGTTATGTGATAAATACGTATAATTGGATTATTTGAAAGAAAAAAAATATTTCTCTAAGATTACAACTACTGAGAACGCTTTTAACTGCACCATGCACATTTATTTTATGTTGTTGAATGGGCAAAGTGCTTGTGCATTATGACAAAAATAAGCAAATTGAAATAATTAATATTTTGGTATAACATGTACATGGTATTTGAAAATACCAACACGATTGATAACTACTACATTTCTTTTCATTCCGAAAAAAACGGTAATAGAACCGTCAGGGGCGTAGCTTGGAAGAAATCAATGTGTAGGCAGGCCCCCCCCCCCCCCCCTGAAAATTTTGAAAATCTAAATTGCATTTGCTGCATTATGAGTCATTTTGAGTCATTTTCAGAAGAAAGAAAAAACACAATTTTATAGCATTTTTGCTGGAATGAAAAATGATTTTCAACAGAAATTCGAAATTTTATACAGAAGAAGTTTAGTTTATACAACTTTATTGTAAGTAAGAGTACGACATTCTTTTAGAAAAAGTCACGTTTTCTTCCTTTCTTAGAGGCGAAAGTATTGATAATTTTGCTGATTTCAACATCCATTTCTTTGTGAATATGGAGGATTGCTAATGATGACATTCTCTCAGTTCCCATAGTCGACCGTAAATAATACTTGATTCGCTTCATTGCGCTAAACGATCGTTCACATGATGCTGATGTCGGCGGCATTGTTAAAAGAACTGTGAGAATAGTGTGAACACAGGGATACAAGACTTTGTTCGTTTTCTGAAACGTTTCTTGTAGTCGAACCGGGGTGTTTTCAGCTATATTCCAACGAACTCTCCACCTCGCTATTTCATTTTCGAAAGCTTCAAATGTATGGCTGAGATCTGGAGCATAAGCAGCGTATATGGCTGGCAGCATTTCATCCTGTAATCCTGGTAATCTGTTTGGAAGAAGATACTGTGCCGCAAAACGATTTTGGTTATTCAAGATGCGGGATTCAATTTCCTGTACCAAATGATCAAGGAATACATAGAACAAGGTGACTTTCCAATAATCTGACAATGTTTGAACATTCGGATTGGCTCGGTGATTTTGCCTGGCAGCTCTTTTAGGTCTTGAGGGTTGAATGTCGAATTCTGCAGCGATAGCTGAAGCTTTGTCAAAGAGTGCGTCCCATACGTTAGGGTCGTTCCGCTCATTGTGCAGTAGCTGTATAACGGCTTTGGTTTCTTCTGTTGCATGCAGCAGGTCATTATCTTCTTTTTGCAATAGGTTAGTAAGGGCGACAGTTGAACTTAACAAATGTTCAGCAACGATTAAAGATATTATGAAATCAAATCTGAGAATCCCTCCCAAATATTGCCCTGCTTTGTCATCTCCGTCTTCTTGCAGTGTTTCAAAGGCATGAACAATAACGGGAAAAATATTCTTAAACGTTGCTAGGGCATCTGCACGACTTGACCATCTTGTTTCACATAAGGTTCGCAGTTTGGTTCTCTGTTCCATTTCTGCTCTTGTTGTAGCATCTTGAGATAAATCGTTACAGAAGGCAGTCAGACGTTTAGCAGAGTAATCGAACATAAAACTTAAGTCTTGAACAGTAGACATCATCGTGCGCACACACTGGATGTTTGAACTATGTACCAACGCAAGATTCAAGCAATGAGCTTTGCAGTGGACGTAATTGGCGAGTGGGGATCTTTCACGAACCAGTGCTTGAACACCTCGATATTTGCCTGCCATATTTGATGCCCCGTCATAGCATTGCGCACGGATTTTATAAAATATCAAGGTCTACATCTTGTAGAAATGACAAAATGCTTGAGCAAATGTCGGCACCTTTAACTGAAGGACACTCAACGAAACCCAAAAACTCCTCATTTACACAACAGTCGTCATCAACAAATCTTACACAGAGCGACAATTGTTCTTAGTTGATTTGTCCGTAGCTTCATCACCAATTATTGCAAAGAAGGGACAGTTTCGACAGCTGCTTGTAATCTTTTCCTTGACTTGTTCAGCGCAAATACCTATTAGTTCATTTTGAACATCAGGAGAAGTATACTTGGCGTTATAATGTGCAATAGCCAAATGTTCAGATAGTATTTCGTCGTTCTTTGCAAACGCATTGAGTATTACGTTGAAGTTGCTATTTTCAGAAGTATGGTCTCTTAGTGGTATGTTTTGTTTTGCACAAAGAACTATAACTTCAATTATTCGTTGCAAGATATGTCTGTTGTTATTTACTGTTATCCAAGAAGATTCAGACAATTTCTTATTAATTGACTCACATTTTCCTGACTGGATATCTTGATAACTTTCAGCTCTCGTAGAAGCATTTGTGTGACAGGTTTCAAATTCATGACGTTTCAGTAACGATGAAAGATTTTTCCAGTCGCTCGTACCAGCTGTAAATGTCTTTTCACGACCATTATTATCTCCAAACAAACAACAGTTAACACAGTAAACTGCATCTTTTGACTTCGAATACCGCAACCATTTCTTCTCCAATAACCATTTGCCGTGCATTTTAACCCCAAAAAGTACAAATATTTATAGCCTGCATACCTCAAAGGAAATGGGAATGACAGACAAGATGTCCATGCTTCATTCAGGAGGCATCGCTTCGTTTCCTAATCATTAATACAAAAGCTAGCACCACCGACATCTGGATATGGTTGTCCTGGTCGGCCATATTTTCAGTAGAGGTCTATTTACAAGAAACTTTAATGTTACGTCATCGGTCCCTGATAGTCTTTAATAGAGCGCTGCGTTAAACTTTCGTACAAATATCAAGAAAGTCACATTTAAAGAGATAAAACTCGTTTAGATTCTCTGGACTTTTTTAAATAAGATGATCGACCAATTAGCTGTTTGCTGCTAGTCTTTACCCCCTTACCCTTCAATTTTTATTGCATTTTTGACATTATTTTTTTCATTTCTGAGACAAAAAGTGTAGGCACGTGCCTACAGTGCCTAAAGGAAGCTACGCCCCTGACCGTTTCGAGAGGACAACATGCTATTCTGACAATATATGATGCCGTTTTGATAAGTCAGCATGTCTTTTTGATAAGACAGTATGACATATTGAAGTCGGTATAATATCATGACCCTTTGACATAAAATCACGTTCACAGAACAGGAAAGCTTATGCTATGTGCATCATAACATAAGTATTCGACAAGACAGCATACGAGGTTGGCAGGTTACCATAATGATTCTACAGGACAGCAAGCTGATTCGGTATGATAGCATTATGTTTGACAAGATAACACAGTCATCAGACAAGATTATACTGTGGACAAGACGGAATCCTATATAAACATAATAAAATGCAAATCGATTAGATAAGACAGCCATGGCGTTCCCGATTACCGCATGCGCTCTTCACATACATTATCGCATGCGCATATCACGTATATTACCGCATCCGCAGTTCACGTATACTACTTCATGGGCAGTTCACGTATATTATATCATGCGCAGTCCACGTATATTACCGCATGCGCAGATCATGTATACTACTTCATGAGCATATCAAGTATATTATCGCTTGCGCAGTTCACCTAAACTACATCATGCGCAGTTCACGTATATTGCCTCATGCGCAGTTTACGTAATATAACCGTATGCGCAGGATTATCTCATGTGATGTTAACGTATATTACCGCACGTGGTGTTCACGTATACTACTGCATGCGAAGTGCACGTATATTACCGCATGCGCAGGTTACGTGTATAACTGCATGCGAAGTGCACGTATATTACCCCATGCACAGTTCACGTATATTACCGCATACGACGTGCACGTATATTACCGCATGCGCAGGTTACGTGTATAACTGCATGCGAAGTGCACGTATATTACCGCATGCGCAGGTTACGTGTATAACTGCATGCGAAGTGCACGTATATTACCGCATGCGCAGGTTACGTGTATAACTGCATGCGAAGTGCACGTATATTACCGCATGCGCAGGTTACGTGTATAACTGCATGCGAAGTGCACGTATATTACCGCATGCGCAGGTTACGTGTATAACTGCATGCGAAGTGCACGTATATTACCGCATGCGCAGGTTACGTGTATAACTGCATGCGAAGTGCACGTATATTACCGCATGCGCAGGTTACGTGTATAACTGCATGCGAAGTGCACGTATATTACCGCATGCGCAGGTTACGTGTATAACTGCATGCGAAGTGCACGTATATTACCGCATGCGCAGGTTACGTGTATAACTGCATGCGAAGTGCACGTATATTACCGCATGCGCAGGTTACGTGTATAACTGCATGCGAAGTGCACGTATATTACCGCATGCGCAGGTTACGTGTATAACTGCATACGACGTGCACGTATATTACCGCATGCGCAGGTTACGTGTATAACTGCATGCGAAGTGCACGTATATTACCGCATGCGCAGGTTACGTGTATAACTGCATACGACGTGCACGTATATTACCGCATGCGCAGGTTACGTGTATAACTGCATGCGGAGTGCACGTATATTACCGCATGCGCAGGTTACGTGTATAACTGCATGCGAAGTGCACGTATATTACCCCATGCACAGTTCACGTATATTACCGCATACGACGTGCACGTATATTACCGCATGCGCAGGTTACGTGTATAACTGCATGCGAAGTGCACGTATATTACCGCATGCGCAGGTTACGTGTATAACTGCATACGACGTGCACGTATATTACCGCATGCGCAGGTTACGTGTATAACTGCATACGACGTGCACGTATATTACCGCATGCGCAGGTTACGTGTATAACTGCATACGACGTGCACGTATATTACCGCATGCGCAGGTTACGTGTATAACTGCATACGACGTGCACGTATATTACCGCATGCGCAGGTTACGTGTATAACTGCATACGACGTGCACGTATATTACCGCATGCGCAGGTTACGTGTATAACTGCATACGACGTGCACGTATATTACCGCATGCGCAGGTTACGTGTATAACTGCATACGACGTGCACGTATATTACCGCATGCGCAGGTTACGTGTATAACTGCATGCGAAGTGCACGTATATTACCGCATTTGCAGTTCACGTATATAAACGCATGCGCAGTTCGGCAATAAAGAAGTTGTTGAGCTTAAACGGCTAGGCATATTTGAAGTCGCCCCGATGCCTTTTATTGCTTTAACTCCGAAACAACACCTAAGTCTGAAGGACGGTATCTTCAAATATAATCTTGTCATCCCATACGATATTGCATTTCATTATTCATTGTAGTTTAACAAAGATTTGCTTTTCGTTTTAAGCTTGTAATTTCAATCAATAAGAATATAAGTTCCGCATATATTGGTTATGGTGGCATAGGGCGAACTCTATGCATACAGACGCGGTATAAACAATACTTCAGCTACACAAGGAATTAATTTTAATTCTTCTTTGCCAAATATTGTATAACTAGGACGTGATTAATAGAAACCCACTAAAGTTAATGAAATATGGAACACTTAAATACAACCATTATTAGTTACACTGCATAACCAGCTCCAAGACCACCGGCACAATTACCAATATCAACATCATGATCACCAAAAATCATCATAAATAGATTAAGACACTACACTTTGTTTAAAAATAATTGGGATAATATTCTTTCGCATAATTCTTAAAAGGAAAATGTTATAAAGAAGTTGTTGTTGTTATTGTTGCTTGTGGTGGGTGTGAGGAGGAGGAGGAAGCGGAGGAGGAGGATAACGATGATGAGGAGGAGGAGGAGGAGAAGGAGGAGGGCGATGATGACGATGATGATGTGCAGTAGCAGAGGCATGACTGCATCATTATCATCTCATTATATGCGTTAGCAGCAGCAGTAACGACAACAACAGAGATGAAAAATCCTCATTGTTGTGTTTGTATTTTTACGTAATAATTTATTGTAAGACCCTCAAGTCTCTCATTTTATTGTTTCATAAATGGTTAATTATCCATTTCATACTTTCTTTAATATTATTTTTGTTATGCATTTTTAGTTTATATTTGATTAAATATATAACTATTATTAGTGTTTATATGATCTATCATTTTATTGTTCTATTAGCGTTTTATGTATTTCCATCATTATTCATTAACGTTTTATTGTAATTTTCTTCTCGGTTCTATTTAATTATTATTTAATTATCTTTTATTTTATTTTATCTTTACATAATTGTAACTGCTTGTATACCTGTATTATCGCTTTGTAAGTGTTCCATTGTTGTTCATGTTCCACTTACTCTAATTCTTAGTAGTGTTTTCCATTTGCTTCATTATAGTTTTATTTTCGTTTCCCATTTGCTTTATTATAGTTTTATTTTCGTTTCCCATTTGCGCCATTATAGTTTTAGTAGTGTTTCTTATTTGATTCATTATAGTTTAAGTATTGTTTCCTATTTGCTTCATTGTAGTTTTAATATTGTTTCCAATTTGCTTCATTATAGTTTTAGTATTGTTTCTTATGTGCTTCATGATCGTTTTAGCATTGTTTCCCATATGCTTCATTACAGTTTTAGTAATATTTCCCAATTGCTTCATTATAATTTTAGTATTTTTCCCAATTGCTTCGTTATAATTTTGGTATTTTTCCCAATTACTTCATTATAGTTTTAGTATTGTTTCCCAATTGCTTCATTATAGTTTTAGTATTGTTTCCCAATTGCTTCATTATAATTTTAGTATTGTTTCTCATTTGCTTAATTAGTTTCTTTTTAAATGTATCAAATAATGGTGCAAACTATTATATATGTCAGATGAAAGAACTTCTATAAACAGTTATATAATGTCAAAAAGGCTAGATGATTTAGGAAGACGTACTTGGGCAACTAATGTATAGGAATTACTTTTTAAATATGGATTTGGACATGCATGGATATATCAGATTTTAGGAGACGTGAATTTGTTTATTTCTATTTATAAACAACGATTACATGATATTGATTGACAGAACTGGTTGTCAGAAATAAACCAATCACCAAAATTATGTTCATATAAAGAGTTTAAAACATAATTTAATCCAGAGCGGTATTTATCTCTTTCCATTCTTTTCAAGTTCAAACAGATTTATGCAAAATTTAGATGCTCCAATCACTAATATGCAGTTGGAATTGGGCGCCACAATAATATACCACGTTGCGAAAGATTGTGTAATCATTGTTTAGAAAGATTAAACGCACATGTTCAAAATGAATTCCATGTAATGTTTATGTGTCCAAGATACGATGAATCTAGAAATCAGTTATTACTTAGTTGGTATAAAAGGAGTAAAAATAGAATATATTTTATAAACCTGATGATTTCAAATAATGATTTAGTATTGAAACAACTGTGTTATAATGTGTATGAAATTATGAAGGGATGAAGATAAATGTAAAGATAATAACATAACTTGTATTTTGTATAGTTGTATAATTATGTAAATTGTATTAGGGGCCTAAGGCCTTTAGGTACAAATAAAAATGTGTTCTGTTCTGTTCAGTTTTAGTTTCATTTCACATTTGCTTCATTATAGTTTTTGTATTGTTTACCATTGGCTTTATTATAGTTCTAGTATATTTCCATTATTGTTTCTTTTTGTTTCATTAGTGTTTCACTTTATTTCCGCTATTATCATCTCTATTTCTTTATTATGAAGAACTATGTCGAACTATTCACTTTTATAATAGTTTTTATTAATGTTATTAATGTTTCGCTATTGTTGAATTATAGTTTTATCATTTTTTACTTTTGCTTTTCTATTGTTTCTTTATATCTTGATCAGCGTTTAAATCATTTCTACTATTTTTTTATTATTCTTAATTATTATTTAATGTATGTGCTAACATTCTTTGATCATTGTTTTATTGTTTCAGAAACACTGTCACAGTCCTCCGCTCATATATGTATAGAGATGATTACTGTGCATGCTGGTATCGTTGGTGGTAAGTTGTTAGATAATGACGTCCGATCGATTCTTCCGATTGTAAATTAAATTTTGCCGAGAACTTATCATTTAATACACAGGACACTTTAAAAAGGTGGTTTCCGTCAGTTTTGTGGCATTTTCTTCTCAAATAAGCAAATAGTTCATTGTAACCTAAAAAAGTCCTACACAATGTTGTCCATTCGTGAACTAGATCTTTGTTAACCTTGAGCCATAAATTCCCACTCATCATTTCAAACAGGTATGATTATAAGAGAAGAAAACATGGTCATTTAAATATTTAACGATGTGATTTGAAGGGTTGCTCTTGGCAAAAGTTAAAATTAAATGCGTGTTATGACAATGAAGGCAGCACTGAACATGAAACTTTGTGATTTTCAGGGGTTGCTCGTGTTGGGACTGGCGATGGGAGACAGTTTATTACTACCAGAGGATCTGTGCCCCTGGGTGGACCCACAACGGGAACTACTACTGCAACATTCGTAAGTGTTGTACTTCTTGCTTTGCTTCTTTGTCGGGCTTATCGCCTTACTAACTATCTTTCATCCTCGGCCTCTGACTCCGTGTATTCTATCCCGGTCGATGACACTGCTCAAAGTGCTCAAAGACCTGTGATGGCTCTACCAAGACATTTTGTTTGGGTTCTTTATCCACAAAGATAGCTGAGCATCGCTTTAATGATCATGATTGTATCGTTGTGCTATATTTCTTAAACCCAAGCGCTGAAACGCGCTGCTTGTGGGTGTGAGCGCAAATAAACAGTGCAAATAACAATTATTCCGTGATAAATCACATATACAATAAATTAAAAAGCAGACAAGACTTGATGGACATTGGACTTTGGTTCTTCAATTCCATCATCACATGAACAGGATGCTACAACCATGTATTCGTCTCTGATCATGTTTGTACATGATTCAGAAAGTTAATTGATTTATAGTCAACCATTTTTGTGTAGTTTTTCAAATCGAAATAATACCATATTCTTTTCTAAACACTATGTGGACATTATTTTTCAATGACGATACTACTTTCGTCATAACTTATAGAAAGCATTAGCGCTTTGACATTTTGTATTCAAATAGATCGTCTTTCTTTTCATTGCTTGCATTTGAGAAAATCGTCAGGAAGTGCGAGGTTAGAGCTCTATAAAACCGGTTTAAGCACCCCAGTCGGTCCATATTGCCGACTGACCGTTCCAAGGCGGTAACTGTCGGGTTTGCACTTTTCGTTAAATGAATCATCACAAATATGTTCTTACATTTCGCTTGGCTTGCATGTGAAATACCTTTGTGCAATGCTCATAAGACTTTGTCCTATATTTTTATTGAACTGCAAAAACACACAGTTTACAATGTTTATGTTATAATTTGAAGCATGTCTGGACACAAGGCGTCTATTCTTCTTCGACATAGATATTTGTTTCTGTACACGCACAACTTCTTAACAGGCATGACGACTGACCGCGAGTAGGCACGGTCATGCAGGGTCAACCCTTCGTGTTTCCGAAATTCAGCTTTCTCATAACTCTGAACGGTGTAGCATGTCAGTTATTTAGAGACGGTGTCCATTTAATGCAGATTGAGTGTTGTCTTAACAGTGTATACATGTACCTGCCATGATACCAATCAATTTTAAGTGACACCAGGTCTACCAGTCATGGCAAGTCCTAATGTTTGCTTGAGCATTAGCCGGAGAAATACATCAACACCATTTGATTGACTTGCACATGTCTCTGTCAAGGTATGAACTCGGGGCGACCCATGCACGTAGGAGATGATATGATGTAAAGTATTTTATTTTCTGTAATTCTTTTTCACAGCCATATGCCGACCAATCTGTTTGAATCAAGGCAATTGCACCAATCCAAACGTCTGCACGTGCCCGTCGACATCTACAGGTCCAATCTGCGGCTCATGTAAGTGTGTTGATGACGTCACAAATCTCAGTCGTCACAACAGTGGTTATTAACTCATTATATTCGAATAGTTCTCAAGGGGAGATTCTAGATGAAGCAGAACCACTCTCGTTGAGGTCTCATGTCCCATCAGAAGTACGTGTTCTTGTATATGGTGCGGGATGGTGGTAGTATAGCTATTAATTTTTGGATCACAAATGAAGTAAATAACAAGAAAATAAAATTTACGCTTCTTTACAGTTCAACTGAAAATCCCTTGAAGTTGCCATCAAAGATGGCTGCCAAGATAAAGGATTTTCACTAATGTGGAAACTATCCAGTTAAGCCACGCTGCATTGTGAGCTATTTTTTAACTAAGAAAACTATGTGACCACTTACCTTTGACATCTGAGAATGCCACCATCCGTATAAATCAGCTTGGACGTCGATATCTATTTTTAGCTTTATCGTGTCTATTTATAGATTTGAAAATAATGGACTTTTAAAGCGATATATTACACGATTTGAACTTGTCAAATGAGGTAATGTTATGTACAGCCGGTACTTAAAAAAAACTATAAGTGTATACAGCAGGTATGCATACAATCAGGGGTAAGATGTTGTAACATGTATTAGAAGTAGTCAATCTATCGGATATCACAGTAATCACATTCACGCAGTGAGCAGATGAAGGAGAGGTCAGTTACCATGACAATATTTTATATTAAACCCTATTATGACGTTTCAGTGACCTGTTCCTACCAGAGGCCATGCTACCCCGGGGACTGTGTTGGTGGTACCACGTGTTCCTGTGATGAGAAGTTCTCATACGTCAATTCCAGCGACGGGTGTACAAAATGTACGTGAGCTTATTTGTGTATCTGTGTAGCGATTTGTACACTGATTATGAGGGATGATGCGAGATAATGCTTGATGACGATATTACAACAACAACAACAATAATAATAATAATAATAATTATAATAATGTTTATTATTTTTATTATTATTATTATTATTATTATTATTATTATCATTATTATTATTATTATTATTATTATCATTATTATTATTATTATGCAAAATAATATAAATATAATTTTTAAAATCGTTTTTCTTTGTTCAACAGTCAATGACCCTAGCCTCGAGCCCATCATATCCAAAAGCCTTGTGACCCTGTCGAATGTCAGGAGAGTGGATAACCTGGCCGACTTCATGTTCATCCTGGATGGCACAAACAAAATAATAACAGATGTTATCTGGATGTAAGAGTCTTTGCGGATTGAAATGTTTTATTATTTGGCAAGATTTATTTTACAACAAACGTATGGTAGCCGTACGGTAACCGTACGTCCCCATAAAACTAGAGACACATTTTGGACAACAGAAAATCTTCGACGGTCGCACGGTTGCCGTAGGTCGTACCCTTTTGTTTTTAGTTGTAGGTGTAAGCACGGAACTAAAACTTCATATTTTACACAATTTAGTCACCATGGAGACGGAACCCCTTAAAAATACAACAACGGCAACCGGAAGTCGAGCGTACGGTGGACTTGCGTTTGCCATTTGCTTGATTCAATTGACATTGCCCTGTTTCGGATTAAAGTAGTCACTTAATTTATTTTCTATTGTAAGTTATCTAACATGTGGCGAGCGACCATGTTCTTTCTGACGGTGATGAAAATACAGATTGTGTCCTTTCTTATGATGCTTCGAATTTCAAATATATACTAAACACTTTTACATTATGCTTTAACTTCCATACGTAAACGGTCTGTCTTAACCTAGAACATATACAACAATTATAGTTAAGATTATTAGTGAAATCTGTGCAGCTGTGCAAAAAAGACATACCTTCATTTAAGTATATTTAATGTTGCCTCATAAAAATCATCTTTGTAGCAACCAGAGAACGTTTAATAACATAACGTTTGAGATGGAGTCGACTTTCAACCAGCCAGAGGGCCTACCGGAAAGACCAAACTACGTGCATGATGCTAAAATGGGCATCACGCTCAGTCGTATCTACATACGCATCAGCAGCATTGCCAGAGGAGGTTTGTATATTGTGATTCCCTTACAGATATGTATCGTTAAAGTCTCTCATTAAGTTTGTAAATGGCTCTTTTTCGGATAAATGGAAACAAACGATTATCACTTCTTTGCTTAGTATCAAATCTGGTTGCATAAACTCAATTATTTGTTTGTATTTTTTTCAGATTTAATCAAAATTTAAATTATAATAAAAATATATTAGATTTTGTTTGTCAATATATCAATGTACAATGTAGGGCCAATAAAGTGATACGCTCTATATTTAATCGTTATAGCCTTACATTATGTACATAGTTATACTATAGCTGGACGTGATAAAAAAAAACACTGATATGGTGAAAAAATAGCAGAACGCGTATTGTAATACAATAAAAGTACGTGTATAGAAGATTTAATGGCAGTACGGGATACAATAACAGTACTTGTATAGCAGTAAAACAGTATGCTATATACAGAAACCCTTGTTGCTTTTACAACGAAATCCGAGCAGTAATACTTGTATATAAATGTAATGAAGACATAATTTTACTTTTAAAAAGTGTGAATAAAAAATAGAAAGTGATAATCCAAGAGTCTACATCTATTTCAAATAAAACGAACACATAATCAATAATAACATTTCTGTAATAAATATTTCTATTGCATTTGTAGCTGGCCACTTTACCGAAGATAATCAACCTCGCGACCTGGCGTTAAACAGTACGTATTCGTGTAACAACGGTGTGGCACAGGATAACCCCGCGGTGGAGAAGGCCACGTGCACCGTCATCGACGACCAGTTCAAGACGGCCATTGAACACGGAGACTGGTAGGTCATTAACATTAACAAGTTTTCCATATCTCACCCAAGATTGGCAAAACAACTGCAGATTGGATTAGTTGATATCTTCTGTGATGTATATAATTATACTAAACAAAAGCAATTCGTTTAGTATTTTGCATTATTGCATAGGTACATGTAATTTCAATAGCTCTTGGACTATGGTTCTATCCAGGTCTTACTAGAGTCTTCCTCAGATAACTGAACGCCCTACTTGTAAAAACATTAACAAACAACAACAACAATAACAATGTCTTACTAATGTAAAATGTGCCACGCGATTCAATTGACGTTAAACCTTCAAATTGTTTAAGTAATGAAAAACATTATTATTTTAGTCTCAGTAAAGCAAGCGTAATGTAATTTATGTCACTTTAAACGTCAAACACGGAAAATAATATAAACACCTAAGAAATCAAACCGTCTCATCATGTTAGTAATGTTCAATGTCGCGTTTTATAAGATACGTAAAATGTCACGTTAACTCGGTAATGCAACCCTTTACGTGGTTTAAGAAGGGTAAAACGACTTACTGTCTCTGCATGCTAGTTACATGTTATAGTTTGGCCTTGTAATTTTTTATACATGGTCTCCGTTTTTGCTTTGTTCATAGAAGTTGGTCAGGCTTGTTTGCAATGGTTTACACACAAATTGAGAAACATGGATAGACGCAAAGTTAATATATAAGTGTTCTATGTGAGAGGTTTCTTAAATAGACATGCATTCTTTACGTTTGATTTCTGACGTTTTCTTTGCATGAAAAAGATAACCTCACCATATTTCACCATAGAGGGAACCTTTGCTGTGAAGAAGGTACTGATATGCTAATTAGTAAAATACACTGAGGGTCATGTAAAAAGTGACAAAACTTCAGGTACTTAAAGCATCACGAGGTTTAAGGAAAACATAGTTCCAACATCATTGAAGATCCCTGTAGATCTTGGCAGCCATCTTCAATGGCAACTGCATGGGATTTTCAGATGAATTGTGTAGAAGCGTACGTTTTATTTTCTTGTTATTTCTTCTATTGTGGTCCAAAAAATAAAATCTATACTCAATTGGAAATCTACTAAAATTAATATTTTAGAATACAATATTTTTTTTTTCAAATTAATAAGTACAAAAAAAAATAATACACAGAAATAAATACAATTATAGGCTAATCCTTATATAAAATGAAGAAACTTTTCCGTTGTATTTTTAAACTATTAAACAATCAAAATATCGTTTGATATTTAAGATACTTCATAAAAATTGTTATATTTGATATTAAATTCAGTAAAATATACACAGTGGTGAGTTTAATATAGCACATATTTCCATTAGCTTCTGCCTTCAAAGATGACGGCCTTAAACTGTCTTATCAGTGCCTATGACATCACATGGAAACTATCTATTGATAAACTTTTTCAGGATGACGTTGACGTTCCAGACGTTCAGTGGAGGTTACCAGAAGCTGCTGAATATTGACCAGCAAAGTAGGCCCTACGCCACCAGATACTACAGGGGCTATGAGGATGTGACGCAGGTAATCGTGGCACTGTAAAATCAATTTATTTAAATCATGTGAATTTGTAAAAGTTCTTTAGCAATTTAAAGGTGGTATCCGTCATTTTGGACCCAATGTCTTCTTAAATGACAATAAATTAGTGTTACCTGAACAGATCCCGTAAAATGCAGCTTGTTGATGTCCTAAATCTATGTAAAATGTGGAGTGTAACAACCCCTTGTCATTACAAACATGTTTGTAATTCCTACCTGAGCCACACTACACAGTCAGCCATTTTCAAAATTAGAAACCCACTTGACCTCTTTCTTTTAGATCATGTCATATGATCATCCGGGTAACCAGCCTTGGTGTCGATATATGTTTTTGCTGAAATCCACATCGTGCTTGTTTGTAGATTTGGAAATTAGGAACATTTAAACAATATATTTCACGATTTGTTCTGTTTGATAATTTAGGCAATTGTATTAACAACCTTTGCTTAAACTAAAGTATAAGTGTATGATAAAGCTATGCACACATTCTTCAGAACATGGGTAAGATATTGTTACATGTTAAGATAACGGCAAAATGTCAGATACCTTTAACATTTTTCATACGACTGACTCTCTTAAAAATCTTTTAGATCGATTACTCTAGATGTCAAAGAAATATATTTTACATATTTTTACTTTAAAAACTATTAATTACATACTTCAATAAATATACAGTGAATTTAAAGCCTTTGCATTGTATAGTTTTGTAATTCAGCATGACATGTTTCATGTTTTGGACAACAACACTGTGACGTAGCAAACGTTTGCTATAGTGCACACACGATAACGTCTCACCGAATAACGTCTTCAATCTAGTCTGGTAACCGTATTATTAGACGGGCACGGCCCTTATACAGGCTAATGCAGGGTACCAATGGTAAAATCAAATGCCATTTTTCTTTCTCTATTTATGGATTGATCGATAACCCCCAACCCCCTTTAAATATATCATGCTGTTGACTGGCTGGAATTGTTCAAATCGTCCCAGGCAATGTTAATGCGTCTATGAACAGTTGAATCTGTTATATATTAATTCTAGGTCCGATTTAAGTTTGATTTCCGCGCCCCAACCCACTGTTCAGAGCCCAATGCGTACAACCGAACATGCCCCCCTGGGGCCACTATCCTGGACATCGGGAATCCATTTACGAAGGTATGACAGTGTTAAGTGACATATTCATTTCGGTAAATACTTAGCAATGCATCCATTATTTTTCAATAAATAATAATAAAGCAACTTGATCCGTTTTGATTTTAGTCTTTTTCGATTTGACACTCTATTAAATTATAAGTTAATTGATGGTGAATTCAATGATATTGATCGCAGCAGGTCAAATGGAAATTGACCTTAATATTGACCTTGACCTAAGTTTTTGAAAGCCGGACTAGTCCTTACACCGAAATTTCCTTTTTA
Source organism: Sinonovacula constricta (assembly GCA_007844125.1). NCBI lineage: Eukaryota > Metazoa > Mollusca > Bivalvia > Cardiida > Solecurtidae > Sinonovacula > Sinonovacula constricta. The sequence goes on from CM017567.1 coordinate 32,040,171, forward strand.
CTTTTGTGTCACTATCAGACCAATCAATGTAGCGTGTACGAGTGATGTATGCACGTGACGCGCAAGCTCAGTTTGATTGTGTAGGTCGTGTTTTCTCGATTTAATAACATTGCAACTCGTTACAACACATTTGATTCTGCCAACTTTCAAGCCACGTTTAAACTTTAAAAATATCTGAGACTCAATAACTGTGCATTATTTTCTTTTGATAATTTATGAAATCAGTCATGAAGAGTTACACACTTTTTGCCTTTTTATTAGAATGCGATAAAACCTCGTTGGCTCGGCTGGGTGGACGATCTCTCGGGTATATGGGAATATTATGTCGAAGTTTTCCGATTGGGTCCGAATGTTAACGGAAAGTTGACCGAGCTGACGCCGATTAATCCCGAATACACTGCCCTGATAACACACAACGAGAGAGCCATTAACTATACCAGCTATACACCTACCGAGCCGGGAATGTACAGGTAAGTAGAGGGAACTTATGCATGCTAACAGGTATCAGGTACAACAAGTGGTAGCGGGCTGTAACATATTGGTGATATAGGTTACGGGTGGTTAAGGTTGGTTGTAGAGAATAAGTCATAGTAGTGGTGGTTACGGGTGGTGAAGGCTTGAAGTGGGGTGAAACTGATGGAAGAGATGGTTAGAGGTTGTGAAGGCTGGATGAGGGAAGTAATTGGTGGTACGGGTGTTGACGATGGTAGAGGTGGTGGTTACGATGTTAGGGATCGTTACGGGTGGTAAAGGCTGGAAGTTAGAAGTAACTGATGGTAGATGTGGTTACGATGGTAAAGGTGGTTACGATATTGGAGGTGGTTACGGGTGGTAAAGGCTGGAAGTATGGCGAAACTGACGGTGTAAGTGGTTACGGGTAGTGAAGGCTGGATGTGGGGACTAACAGATGGTACAGATGGTTAGGGGTGATGAAGGATGGAAGTATGGAGGAACGGATGGTAGATTTGGTTACGAGTGGTGGAGACTGGAAGTATGGAGTAACTTTTAGTAGAGGTGGTTACGAGAAGTAAAGGCTGGAAGTGGGGAGTAACTTTTGGTAGAGGTGATTACGAGAAGTAAAGGCTTGAAGTGGGGAGTAACTTTTGGAAGAGGTGGTTACGGTGATGAAGGCTGAAAGTTGGGAGTAACTGACGGTAGAGGTGGTTACGAGTGGTGAAGTTTGGAAGTGGGGAGGAACTGACGGTAGAGGTGGTGACGGGAGATGAAGGTTGGAAGGATGGAGTAACCGATGGTAGATTTGGTTACGGTGGTGAAGGCTGGAAGTAGGGAGTAACTGACGGTAGAGGTGGTGACAGGTGATGAAGGTTGGAAGTATGGAGTAACTGAAGGTAGATTTGGTTACGGTGGTGAAGGCTGGAAGTAGGGAGTAACTGACGGTAGAGGTGGTGACAGGTGATGAAGGTTGGAAGTATGGAGTAACTGATGGTAGATTTGGTTACGGTGATGAAGGCTGGAAGTGGGGAGTAACTGATGATAGATGTGGTTATGAGTGGTGAAGGCTGGAAATAGGGAGTAATTGACGGTAGATGTGGTTACGGTGATAAAGGTTGGAAGTGGGAAGTAACTGATGATAGATGTGGTTATGAGTGGTGAAGGCTGGGAATAGGGAGTAACTAACGGTAGATGTGCTTACGGTGATGAAGGCTGGAAGTTGGGAGGAACTGACGGTAGATGTTGTTACGGTGATAAAGGCTGGAAATGGGAAGTAACTGACGGTAGAGGTGGTTACGGTGATGAAGATTGGAAGTGGGGACTAACTGATGATAGAGGTTTCGGTGATGAAGGCTGGAAGTTGGTAGGAACTGACGGTGGAGGTGGTTATGGTGATGAAGGCTGGAAGTGGGAAGTAACTGACGGTAGAGGTGGTTACGGTGATGAAGGTTGGAAGTGGGGACTAACTGATGATAGAGGTTTCGGTGATAAAGGCTGGAAGTGGGAAGTACCTGACGGTAGAGGTGGTTACGGTGATTAAGGCTAGAAGTGGGGAGTAACTGACAGTAGATGTGGTTACGGTGATGAAGGCTGGAAGTTGGGAGGAACTGACGGTAGATGTGGTTACGGTGATGAAGGCTGGAAGCGGGGAGTAACTGACTGTAGATGTGGTTACGGTGATGAAGGCTGGAAGTTGGGAAGAACTGACGGTAGATGTGGTAACGGTGATGAAGGCTGGAAGTGGGAAGTAACTGACGGCAGAGATGGTTACGGTGATGAAGTCTGGAAGTGGGGACTAACTGATGATAGAGGTGGTTACGGTGATGAAGGCTGGAAGGTGGGAGAAACTGACGGTAGATGTGGTTACGGTGATGAAGGCTGGAAGTTGGGAGGAACTGACGGTAGAGATAGTTAAGGTGATGAAGGCTGGAAGTGGGAAGTAATTGATGGTAGAGGTGGTTACGGTCATAAAGGTTGGAAGTGGGGACTAACTGATGGTAGATGTGGTTACTTTTTGTAAAGGCTGGAAGTTGCAAGGAACTGACGGTAGAGGTAGTTACGGTGGTGAAGGCTGGAAGTTGCAAGGAACTGACGGTAGATGTGGTTACGGTGATGAAGGCTGGAAGTTGGGAGGAACTGACGGTAGATGTGGTTACGGTGATGAAGGCTGGAAGTATGGAGTAACTGACTGTAGAGGTGGTAACGGTGATGAATGCTGGAAGTTGGGAGGAACTGACCGTAGATGTGGTTACTTTTTGTAAAGGCTGGAAGTTGCAAGGAACTGACGGTAGAGGTTTTTACGGTGGTGAAGGCTGGAAGTTGCAAGGAACTGACGGTAGATGTGGTTACGGTGATGAAGGCTGGAAGTGGGAAGTAATTGACGGTAGAGGTGGTTACTGTCATGAAGGTTGGAAGTGGGAAGTAACTGACGGTAGAGGTGGTTACGGTGATTAAGGCTGGAAGTGGGAAGTAAATGATGGTAGAGGTGGTTACGGTGATGAAGGCTGGAAGTGGGAAGTAACTGATGGTAGAGGTGGTTACGGTGATGAAGGCTGGAAATTGGGAGGAACTGACGGTAGATGTGGTTATGGTGTTGAAGGCTGGAAGTGGGAAGTAGCTGACAGTAGAGGTGGTTACGGTGATGAAGGCTGGAAGTGGGAAGTAACTGATGGTAGAGGTGGTTACGGTGATGAAGGCTGGAAGTGGGAAGTAATTGATGGTAGAGGTGGTTACGGTGATGAAGGTTGGAAGTGGGGACTAACTGATGATAGAGGTTTCGGTGATAAAGGCTGGAAGTGGGAAGTACCTGACGGTAGAGGTGGTTACGGTGATTAAGGCTAGAAGTGGGGAGTAACTGACAGTAGATGTGGTTACGGTGATGAAGGCTGGAAGTTGGGAGGAACTGACGGTAGATGTGGTTACGGTGATGAAGGCTGGAAGCGGGGAGTAACTGACTGTAGATGTGGTTACGGTGATGAAGGCTGGAAGTTGGGAAGAACTGACGGTAGATGTGGTAACGGTGATGAAGGCTGGAAGTGGGAAGTAACTGACGGCAGAGATGGTTACGGTGATGAAGGCTGGAAGTGGGGACTAACTGATGATAGAGGTGGTTACGGTGATGAAGGCTGGAAGGTGGGAGGAACTGACGGTAGATGTGGTTACGGTGATGAAGGCTGGAAGTTGGGAGGAACTGACGGTAGAGATAGTTAAGGTGATGAAGGCTGGAAGTGGGAAGTAATTGATGGTAGAGGTGGTTACGGTCATAAAGGTTGGAAGTGGGGACTAACTGATGGTAGATGTGGTTACTTTTTGTAAAGGCTGGAAGTTGAAAGGAACTGACGGTAGAGGTGGTTACGGTGGTGAAGGCTGGAAGTTGCAAGGAACTGACGGTAGATGTGGTTACGGTGATGAAGGCTGGAAGTTGGGAGGAACTGACGGTAGATGTGGTTACGGTGATGAATGCTGGAAGTATGGAGTAACTGACTGTAGAGGTGGTAACGGTGATGAATGCTGGAAGTTGGGAGGAACTGACCGTAGATGTGGTTACTTTTTGTAAAGGCTGGAAGTTGCAAGGAACTGACGGTAGAGGTTTTTACGGTGGTGAAGGCTGGAAGTTGCAAGGAACTGACGGTAGATGTGGTTACGGTGATGAAGGCTGGAAGTGGGAAGTAATTGACGGTAGAGGTGGTTACTGTCATGAAGGTTGGAAGTGGGAAGTAACTGACGGTAGAGGTGGTTACGGTGATTAAGGCTGGAAGTGGGAAGTAACTGATGGTAGAGGTGGTTACGGTGATGAAGGCTGGAAGTGGGAAGTAACTGATGGTAGAGGTGGTTACGGTGATGAAGGCTGGAAATTGGGAGGAACTGACGGTAGATGTGGTTATGGTGTTGAAGGCTGGAAGTGGGAAGTAGCTGACAGTAGAGGTGGTTACGGTGATGAAGGCTGGAAGTGGGAAGTAACTGATGGTAGAGGTGGTTACGGTGATGAAGGCTGGAAGTGGGAAGTAATTGATGGTAGAGGTGGTTACGGTCATAAAGGTTGGAAGTGGGGACTAACTGATGGTAGATGTGGTTACTTTTTGTAAAGGCTGGAAGTTGCAAGGAACTGACGGTAGAGGTGGTTACGGTGGTGAAGGCTGGAAGTTGCAAGGAACTGACGGTAGATGTGGTTACGGTGATGAAGGCTGGAAGTTGGGAGGAACTGACGGTAGATGTGGTTACGGTGATGAAGGCTGGAAGTATGGAGTAACTGACTATAGAGGTGGTAACGGTGATGAATGCTGGAAGTTGGGAGGAACTGACCGTAGATGTGGTTACTTTTTGTAGAGGCTGGAAGTTGCAAGGAACTGACGGTAGAGGTTTTTACGGTGGTGAAGGCTGGAAGTTGCAAGGAACTGACGGTAGATGTGGTTACGGTGATGAAGGCTGGAAGTGGGAAGTAATTGACGGTAGAGGTGGTTACTGTCATGAAGGTTGGAAGTGGGAAGTAACTGACGGTAGAGGTGGTTACGGTGATTAAGGCTGGAAGTGGGAAGTAACTGATGGTAGAGGTGGTTACGGTGATGAAGGCTGGAAGTGGGAAGTAACTGATGGTAGAGGTGGTTACGGTGATGAAGGCTGGAAATTGGGAGGAACTGACGGTAGATGTGGTTACGGTGATGAAGGCTGGAAGTGGGAAGTAACTGACAGTAGAGGTGGTTACGGTGATGAAGGCTGGAAGTGGGAAGTAACTGATGGTAGAGGTGGTTACGGTGATGAAGGCTGGAAGTGGGAAGTAACTGATGGTAGAGGTGGTTACAGTGATGAAGGCTGGAAGTGGGAAGTAACTGATGATAGAGGTGGTTACGGTGATGAAGGCTGGAAGTTGGGAGGAACTGACGGTAGATGTGGTATCGGTGATGAAGGCTGGAAGTAGGAAGTAACTGACGGTAGAGGTGGTTACGGTGATGAAGGCTGGAAGTTGGGAGGAAATGACGGTAGAGGTGGTTACGGTGATGAAGGCCGAAAGTTGGGAGGAACTGACGGTAGATGTGGTTACGGTGATGAAGGCTGGAAGTGGGAAGTAACTGATGATAGAGGTGGTTACGGTGATGAAGATTGGAAGTTGGGAGGAACTGACGTTAGATGTGGTTACGATGATGAAGGCTGGAAGTGGAAAGTAACTGACGGTAGATGTGGTTACTTTTTGTAAAGGCTGGAAGTTGCAAGGAACTGACGGTAGAGGTGGTTACGGTGGTGAAGGCTGGAAGTTGCAAGGAACTGACGGTAGATGTGGTTACGGTGATGAAGGCTGGAAGTTGGGAGGAACTGACGGTAGATGTGGTTACGGTGATGAAGGCTGGAAGTATGGAGTAACTGACTGTAGAGGTGGTAACGGTGATGAATGCTGGAAGTTGGGAGGAACTGACCGTAGATGTGGTTACTTTTTGTAAAGGCTGGAAGTTGCAAGGAACTGACGGTAGAGGTTTTTACGGTGGTGAAGGCTGGAAGTTGCAAGAAACTGACGGTAGATGTGGTTACGGTGATGAAGGCTGGAAGTGGGAAGTAATTGACGGTAGAGGTGGTTACTGTCATGAAGGTTGGAAGTGGGAAGTAACTGACGGTAGAGGTGGTTACGGTGATTAAGGCTGGAAGTGGGAAGTTACTGATGGTAGAGGTGGTTACGGTGATGAAGGCTGGAAGTGGGAAGTAACTGATGGTAGAGGTGGTTACGGTGATGAAGGCTGGAAATTGGGAGGAACTGACGGTAGATGTGGTTATGGTGTTGAAGGCTGGAAGTGGGAAGTAGCTGACAGTAGAGGTGGTTACGGTGATGAAGGCTGGAAGTGGGAAGTAACTGATGGTAGAGGTGGTTACGGTGATGAAGGCTGGAAGTGGGAAGTAATTGATGGTAGAGGTGGTTACGGTCATAAAGGTTGGAAGTGGGGACTAACTGATGGTAGATGTGGTTACTTTTTGTAAAGGCTGGAAGTTGCAAGGAACTGACGGTAGAGGTGGTTACGGTGGTGAAGGCTGGAAGTTGCAAGGAACTGACGGTAGATGTGGTTACGGTGATGAAGGCTGGAAGTTGGGAGGAACTGACGGTAGATGTGGTTACGGTGATGAAGGCTGGAAGTATGGAGTAACTGACTGTAGAGGTGGTAACGGTGATGAATGCTGGAAGTTGGGAGGAACTGACCGTAGATGTGGTTACTTTTTGTAAAGGCTGGAAGTTGCAAGGAACTGACGGTAGAGGTTTTTACGGTGGTGAAGGCTGGAAGTTGCAAGGAACTGACGGTAGATGTGGTTACGGTGATGAAGGCTGGAAGTGGGAAGTAATTGACGGTAGAGGTGGTTACTGTCATGAAGGTTGGAAGTGGGAAGTAACTGACGGTAGAGGTGGTTACGGTGATTAAGGCTGGAAGTGGGAAGTAACTGATGGTAGAGGTGGTTACGGTGATGAAGGCTGGAAGTGGGAAGTAACTGATGGTAGAGTTGGTTACGGTGATGAAGGCTGGAAATTGGGAGGAACTGACGGTAGATGTGGTTACGGTGATGAAGGCTGGAAGTGGGAAGTAACTGACAGTAGAGGTGGTTACGGTGATGAAGGCTGGAAGTGGGAAGTAACTGATGGTAGAGGTGGTTACGGTGATGAAGGCTGGAAGTGGGAAGTAACTGATGGTAGAGGTGGTTACAGTGATGAAGGCTGGAAGTGGGAAGTAACTGATGATAGAGGTGGTTACGGTGATGAAGGCTGGAAGTTGGGAGGAACTGACGGTAGATGTGGTATCGGTGATGAAGGCTGGAAGTAGGAAGTAACTGACGGTAGAGGTGGTAACGGTGATGAAGGCTGGAAGTTGGGAGGAAATGACGGTAGAGGTGGTTACGGTGATGAAGGCCGAAAGTTGGGAGGAACTGACGGTAGATGTGGTTACGGTGATGAAGGCTGGAAGTGGGAAGTAACTGATGATAGAGGTGGTTACGGTGATGAAGATTGGAAGTTGGGAGGAACTGACGTTAGATGTGGTTACGATGATGAAGGCTGGAAGTGGAAAGTAACTGACGGTAGATGTGGTTACTTTTTGTAAAGGCTGGAAGTTGCAAGGAACTGACGGTAGAGGTGGTTACGGTGGTGAAGGCTGGAAGTTGCAAGGAACTGACGGTAGATGTGGTTACGGTGATGAAGGCTGGAAGTTGGGAGGAACTGACGGTAGATGTGGTTACGTTGATGAAGGCTGGAAGTATGGAGTAACTGACTGTAGAGGTGGTAACGGTGATGAATGCTGGAAGTTGGGAGGAACTGACCGTAGATGTGGTTACTTTTTGTAAAGGCTGGAAGTTGCAAGGAACTGACGGTAGAGGTTTTTACGGTGGTGAAGGCTGGAAGTTGCAAGGAACTGACGGTAGATGTGGTTACGGTGATGAAGGCTGGAAGTGGGAAGTAATTGACGGTAGAGGTGGTTACTGTCATGAAGGTTGGAAGTAGGAAGTAACTGACGGTAGAGGTGGTTACGGTGATTAAGGCTGGAAGTGGGAAGTAACTGATGGTAGAGGTGGTTACGGTGATGAAGGCTGGAAGTGGGAAGTAACTGATGGTAGAGGTGGTTACGGTGATGAAGGCTGGAAATTGGGAGGAACTGACGGTAGATGTGGTTATGGTGTTGAAGGCTGGAAGTGGGAAGTAACTGACAGTAGAGGTGGTTACGGTGATGAAGGCTGGAAGTGGGAAGTAACTGATGGTAGAGGTGGTTACGGTGATGAAGGCTGGAAGTGGGAAGTAATTGATGGTAGAGGTGGTTACGGTCATAAAGGTTGGAAGTGGGGACTAACTGATGGTAAATGTGGTTACTTTTTGTAAAGGCTGGAAGTTGCAAGGAACTGACGGTAGAGGTGGTTACGGTGGTGAAGGCTGGAAGTTGCAAGGAACTGACGGTAGATGTGGTTACGGTGATGAAGGCTGGAAGTTGGGAGGAACTGACGGTAGATGTGGTTACGGTGATGAAGGCTGGAAGTATGGAGTAACTTACTGTAGAGGTGGTAACGGTGATGAATGCTGGAAGTTGGGAGGAACTGACCGTAGATGTGGTTACTTTTTGTAAAGGCTGGAAGTTGCAAGGAACTGACGGTAGAGGTTTTTACGGTGGTGAAGGCTGGAAGTTGCAAGGAACTGACGGTAGATGTGGTTACGGTGATGAAGGCTGGAAGTGGGAAGTAATTGACGGTAGAGGTGGTTACTGTCATGAAGGTTGGAAGTGGGAAGTAACTGACGGTAGAGGTGGTTACGGTGATTAAGGCTGGAAGTGGGAGGTAACTGATGGTAGAGGTGGTTACGGTGATGAAGGCTGGAAGTGGGAAGTAACTGATGGTAGAGGTGGTTACGGTGATGAAGGCTGGAAATTGGGAGGAACTGACGGTAGATGTGGTTACTGTGATGAAGGCTGGAAGTGGGAAGTAACTGACAGTAGAGGTGGTTACGGTGATGAAGGCTGGAAGTGGGAAGTAACTGATGGTAGAGGTGGTTACGGTGATGAAGGCTGGAAGTGGGAAGTAACTGATGGTAGAGGTGGTTACAGTGATGAAGGCTGGAAGTGGGAAGTAACTGATGATAGAGGTGGTTACGGTGATGAAGGCTGGAAGTTGGGAGGAACTGACGGTAGATGTGGTATCGGTGATGAAGGCTGGAAGTAGGAAGTAACTGACGGTAGAGGTGGTTACGGTGATGAAGGCTGGAAGTTGGGAGGAAATGACGGTAGAGGTGGTTACGGTGATGAAGGCCGAAAGTTGGGAGGAACTGACGGTAGATGTGGTTACGGTGATGAAGGCTGGAAGTGGGAAGTAACTGATGATAGAAGTGGTTACGGTGATGAAGATTGGAAGTTGGGAGGAACTGACGTTAGATGTGGTTACGATGATGAAGGCTGGAAGTGGAAAGTAACTGACGGTAGATGTGGTTACTTTTTGTAAAGGCTGGAAGTTGCAAGGAACTGACGGTAGAGGTGGTTACGGTGGTGAAGGCTGGAAGTTGCAAGGAACTGACGGTAGATGTGGTTACGGTGATGAAGGCTGGAAGTTGGGAGGAACTGACGGTAGATGTGGTTACGGTGATGAAGGCTGGAAGTATGGAGTAACTGACTGTAGAGGTGGTAACGGTGATGAATGCTGGAAGTTGGGAGGAACTGACCGTAGATGTGGTTACGGTGATGAAGGCTGGAAGTGGGAAGTAATTGACGGTAGAGGTGGTTACTGTCATGAAGGTTGGAAGTGGGAAGTAAGTGACGGTAGAGGTGGTTACGGTGATTAAGGCTGGAAGTGGGAAGTAACTGATGGTAGAGGTGGTTACGGTGATGAAGGCTGGAAGTGGGAAGTAACTGATGGTAGAGGTGGTTACGGTGATGAAGGCTGGAAATTGGGAGGAACTGACGGTAGATGTGGTTATGGTGTTGAAGGCTGGAAGTGGGAAGTAACTGACAGTAGAGGTGGTTACGGTGATGAAGGCTGGAAGTGGGAAGTAACTGATGGTAGAGGTGGTTACGGTGATGAAGGCTGGAAGTGGGAAGTAATTGATGGTAGAGGTGGTTACGGTCATAAAGGTTGGAAGTGGGGACTAACTGATGGTAGATGTGGTTACTTTTTGTAAAGGCTGGAAGTTGCAAGGAACTGACGGTAGAGGTGGTTACGGTGGTGAAGGCTGGAAGTTGCAAGGAACTGACGGTAGATGTGGTTACGGTGATGAAGGCTGGAAGTTGGGAGGAACTGACGGTAGATGTGGTTACGGTGATGAAGGCTGGAAGTATGGAGTAACTTACTGTAGAGGTGGTAACGGTGATGAATGCTGGAAGTTGGGAGGAACTGACCGTAGATGTGGTTACTTTTTGTAAAGGCTGGAAGTTGCAAGGAACTGACGGTAGAGGTTTTTACGGTGGTGAAGGCTGGAAGTTGCAAGGAACTGACGGTAGATGTGGTTACGGTGATGAAGGCTGGAAGTGGGAAGTAATTGACGGTATAGGTGGTTACTGTCATGAAGGTTGGAAGTGGGAAGTAACTGACGGTAGAGGTGGTTACGGTGATTAAGGCTGGAAGTGGGAAGTAACTGATGGTAGAGGTGGTTACGGTGATGAAGGCTGGAAGTGGGAAGTAACTGATGGTAGAGGTGGTTACGGTGATGAAGGCTGGAAATTGGGAGGAACTGACGGTAGATGTGGTTACGGTGATGAAGGCTGGAAGTGGGAAGTAACTGATGGTAGAGGTGGTTACGGTGATGAAGGCTGGAAGTGGGAAGTAACTGATGGTAGAGGTGGTTACAGTGATGAAGGCTGGAAGTGGGAAGTAACTGATGATAGAGGTGGTTACGGTGATGAAGGCTGGAAGTTGGGAGGAACTGACGGTAGATGTGGTATCGGTGATGAAGGCTGGAAGTAGGAAGTAACTGACGGTAGAGGTGGTTACGGTGATGAAGGCTGGAAGTTGGGAGGAAATGACGGTAGAGGTGGTTACGGTGATGAAGGCCGAAAGTTGGGAGGAACTGACGGTAGATGTGGTTACGGTGATGAAGGCTGGAAGTGGGAAGTAACTGATGATAGAGGTGGTTACGGTGATGAAGATTGGAAGTTGGGAGGAACTGACGTTAGATGTGGTTACGATGATGAAGGCTGGAAGTGGAAAGTAACTGACGGTAGAGGTGGTTACGGTGATGAAGGCTTGAAGTTGGGAGGAACTGACGGTAGCTGTGTTTACGGTGATGAAGGCTGGAAGTGGGAAGTAACTGACGGAAGAGGTGTTTACGGTTATGAAGGCTGGAAATGGGGAGTAACTGACGGTAGATGTGGTTACGGCGATGAAGGCTGGAAGTTGGGAGGAACTGACGGTAGATGTGGATACGGAGATGAAGGCTGGAAGTGGGGAGTAACTGACTGTAGATGTGGTTACGGTGATGAAGGCTGGAAGTGGGTAGTAACTGACGGTAGAGGTGGTTACGGTGATGAAGGTTGGAAGTGGGGAGTAACTGAGGGTAGATGTGGTTACGGTGATGAAGGCTGGAAGTTGGAAGGAACTGACGGTAGATGTGGTTTCGGTGATGAAGGCTGGAAGTTGGGAGGAACTGACGGTAGATGTGGTTACGGTGATGAAGGCTGGAAGTGGCTAGTAACTGACGGTAGAGGTGGTTACGGTCATAAAGGTTGGAAGTTGGAAGGAACTGACGGTAGATGTGGTTACGGTGATGAAGGCTGGAAGTGGCTAGTAACTGACGGTAGAGGTGGTTACGGTGATGAAGGCTGGAAGTTGGGAGGAACTGACGGTAGATGTGGTTACGGTGATGAAAGCTGGAAGTTGGAAGGAACTGACGGTAGATGTGGTTACGGTGATAAAGGCTGGAAGTTGGGAGGAACTGACGGTAGATGTGGTTTCGGTGATGAAGGCTGGAAGTGGGGAGTTACTGACGGTAGATGTGGTTACTTTTTGTAAAGGCTGGAAGTTGCAAGGAACTGACGGTAGAGGTGGTTACGGTGGTGAAGTCTGGAAGTTGCAAGGAACTGACGGTAGATGTGGTTACGGTGATGAAGGCTGGAAGTTGGGAGGAACTGACGGTAGATGTGGTAACGGTGATGAAGTCTGGAAGTTGGGAGGAACTGACGGTAGAAGTGGTTACGGTGATGAAGACTGGAAGTGGGGAGTAACTGACGGTAGATGTGGTTACTTTTTGTAAAGGCTGGAAGTTGCAAGGAACTGACGGTAGAGGTGGTTACGGTGATGAAGGCTGGGAATAGGCAGTAACTGACGGTAGATGTGGCTACGGTGATGAAGGCTGGAAGTATGGAGTAACTGACTGTAGAGGTGGTAACGGTGATGAATGCTGGAAGTTGGGAGGAACTGACCGTAGATGTGGTTACTTTTTGTAAAGGCTGGAAGTTGCAAGGAACTGACGGTAGATGTTGTTACGGTGGTGAAGGCTGGGAGTTGCAAGGAACTGACGGTAGATGTGGTTACGGTGATGAAGGCTGGAAGTGGGAAGTAATTGACGGTAGAGGTGGTTACTGTGATGAAGGCTGGAAGTGGGAAGTAACTGATGATAGAGGTGGTTACGGTGATGAAGATTGGAAGTTGGGAGGAACTGACGGTAGCTGTGTTTACGGTGATGAAGGCTGAAAGTGGGAAGTAACTGACGGAAGAGGTGTTTACGGTTATGAAGGCTGGAAATAGGGAGTAACTGACGGTAGATGTGGTTACGGCGATGAAGGCTGGAAGTTGGGAGGAACTGACGGTAGATGTGGTTACGGTGATGAAGGCTGGAAGTGGGGAGTAACTGACTGTAGATGTGGTTACGGTGATGAAGGCTGGAAGTGGGTAGTAACTGACGGTAGAGGTGGTTACGGTGATGAAGGCTGGAAGTGGGGAGTAACTGAGGGTAGATGTGGTTACGGTGATGAAGGCTGGAAGTTGGAAGGAACTGACGGTAGATGTGGTTACGGTGATGAAGGCTGGAAGTTGGGAGGAACTGACGGTAGATGTGGTTACGGTGATGAAGGCTGGAAGTGGCTAGTAACTGACGGTAGAGGTGTTTACGGTGATGAAGGCTGAAAGTGGGGAGTAACTGACGGTAGATGTGGTTACGGTGATGAAGGCTGGAAGTTGGAAGGAAATGACGGTAGATGTGGTTACGGTGATGAAGGCTGGAAGTTGGGAGGAACTGACGGTAGATGTGGTTTCGGTGATGAAGGCTAGAAGTGGGGAGTAACTGACGGCAGATGTGGCTACTTTTTGTAAAGGCTGGAAGTTGCAAGGAACTGACGGTAGAGGTGGTTACGGTGGTGAGGGCTGGAAGTTGCAAGGAACTGACGGTAGATGTGGTTACGGTGATGAAGGCTGGAAGTTGGGAGGAACTGACGGTAGATGTGGTAACGGTGATGAAGGCTGGAAGTTGGGAGGAACTGACGGTAGAAGTGGTTACGGTGATGAAGACTGGAAGTGGGGAGTAACTGACGGTAGATGTAGTTACTTTTTGTAAAGGCTGGAAGTTGCAAGGAACTGACGGTAGAGGTGGTTACCGTGATGAAGGCTGGGAATAGGCAGTAACTGACGGTAGATGTGGTTACGGTGATGAAGGCTGGAAGTATGGAGTAACTGACTGTAGAGGTGGTAACGGTGATGAATGCTGGAAGTTGGGAGGAACTGACCGTAGATGTGGTTATTTTTTGTAAAGGCTGGAAGTTGCAAGGAACTGACGGTAGAGGTTGTTACGGTGGTGAAGGCTGGAAGTTGCAAGGAACTGACGGTAGATGTGGTTACGGTGATGAAGGCTGGAAGTGGGAAGTAATTGACGGTAGAGGTGGTTACTGTGATGAAGCCTGGAAGTGGGAAGTAACTGACGGTAGAGGTGGTTACGGTGATTAAGGTTGGAAGTGGGAAGTAACTGATGGTGGAGGTGGTTACGGTGATGAAGGCTGGAAGTGGGAAGTAACTGATGGAAGAGGTGGTTACGGTGATGAAGGCTGGAAATTGGGAGGAACTGACGGTAGATGTGGTTATGGTGATGAAGGCTGGAAGTGGGAAGTAACTGACAGTAGAGGTGGTTACGGTGATGAAGGCTGGAAGTGGGAAGTAACTGATGGTAGAGTTGATTACGGTGATGAAGGCTGGAAGTGGGAAGTAACTGATGGTAGAGGTGGTTAGATGAAGGCTGAAAGTGGGAAGTAACTGACGGAAGAGGTGTTTACGGTTATGAAGGCTGGAAGTGGGGAGTAACTGAGGGTAGATGTGGATACGATGATGAAGGCTGGAAGTTGGAAGGAACTGACGGTAGATGTGGTTACGGTGATGAAGGCTGGAAGTTGGGAGGAACTGACGGTAGATGTGGTTACGGTGATGAAGGCTGGAAGTGGGTAGTAACTGACGGTAGAGGTGGTTACGGTGATGAAGGCTTAAAGTGGGGAGTAACTGACGGTAGATGTGGTTACGGTGATGAAGGCTGGAAGTTGGAAGGAACTGACGGTAGATGTGGTTACGGTGATGAAGGCTGGAAGTTGGGAGGAACTGACGGTAGATGTGGTTTCGGTGATGAAGGCTGGAAGTGGGGAGTAACTGACGGTAGATGTGGTTACTTTTTGTAAAGGCTGGAAGTTGCAAGGAACTGACGGTAGAGGTGGTTACGGTGGTGAAGGCTGGAAGTTGCAAGGAACTGACGGTAGATGTGGTTACGGTGATGAAGGCTGGAAGTTGGGAGGAACTGACGGTAGATGTGGTAACGGTGATGAAGGCTGGAAGTTGGGAGGAACTGACGGTAGAAGTGGTTACGGTGATGAAGACTGGAAGTGGGGAGTAACAGACGGTAGATGTGGTTACTTTTTGTAAAGGCTGGAAGTTGCAAGGAACTGACGGTAGAGGTGGTTACGGTGATGAAGGCTGGGAATAGGCAGTAACTGACGGTAGATGTGGTTACGGTGATGAAGGCTGGAAGTATGGAGTAACTGACTGTAGAGGTGGTAACGGTGATGAATGCTGGAAGTTGGGAGGAACTGACCGTAGATGTGGTTACTTTTTGTATAGGCTGGAAGTTGCAAGGAACTGACGGTAGATGTGGTTACGGTGATGAAGGCTGGAAGTGGGAAGTAATTGACGGTAGAGGTGGTTACTGTGATGAAGTCTGGAAGTGGGAAGTAACTGACGGTAGAGGTGGTTACGGTGATTAAGCTTGGAAGTGGGAAGTAACTGATGGTAGAGGTGGTTACGGTGATGAAGGCTGGAAGTGGGAAGTAACTGATGGAAGAGGTGGTTACGGTGATGAAGGCTGGAAATTGGGAGGAACTGACGGTAGATGTGGTTATGGTGATGAAGGCTGGAAGTGGGAAGTAACTGACAGTAGAGGTGGTTACGGTGATGAAGGCTGGAAGTGGGAAGTAACTGATGGTAGAGGTGGTTACGGTGATGAAGGCTGGAGGTGGGAAGTAACTGATGGTAGAGGTGGTTACAGTGATGAAGGCTGGAAGTGGGAAGTAACTGATGATAGATGTGGTTACGGTGATGAAGGATGGAAGTAGGAAGTAACTGACGGTAGATGTGGTTACGGTGATGAAGGCTGGAAGTTGGGAGGAACTGACGGTAGAGGTGGTTACGGTGATGAAGGCCGAAAGTTGGGAGGAACTGACGGTAGATGTGGTTACGGTGATGAAGGCTGGAAATGGGAAGTAACTGATTATAGAGGTGGTTACGGTGATGAAGATTGGAAGTTGGGAGGAACTGACGTTAGATGTGGTTACGGTGATGAAGGCTGGAAGTGGAAAGTAACTGACGGTAGAGGTGGTTACGGTGATGAAGGCTGGAAGTTGGGAGGAACTGACGGTAGCTGTGATTACGGTGATGAAGGCTGAAAGTGGGAAGTAACTGACGGTAGAGGTGTTTTCGGTTATGAAGGCTGGAAATGGGGAGTAACTGACGGTAGATGTGGTTACGGCGATTAATGCTGGAAGCTGGGAGAAACTGACGGTAGATGTGGTTACGGTGATGAAGGCTGGAAGTGGGGAGTAACTGACTGTAGATGTGGTTACGGTGATGAAGGCTGAAAGTTGGGAGGAACTGACGGTAGAGGTGGTTACGGTGATGAAGGCTGGAAGTGGGGAGTAACGGAGGGTAGATGTGGTTACGGTGATGAAGGCTGGAAGTTGGGAGGAACTGACGGTAGATGTGGTTACGGTGATGAAGGCTGGAAGTGGGTAGTAACTGACGGTAGAGGTGGTTACGGTGATGAAGGCTGGAAGTGGGGAGTAACTGACGGTATATGGTTACGGTGATGAAGGCTGGAAGTTGGAAGGAACTGACGGTAGATGTGGTTACGGTGATGAAGGCTGGAAATTGGGAGGAACTGACGGTAGAAGTGGTTACGGTGATGAAGGCTGGAAGTGGGGAGTAACTGACGGTAGATGTGGTTACTTTTTGTAAAGGCTGGAAGTTGCAAGGAACTGACGGTAGAGGTGGTTACGGTGATGAAGGCTGGGAATAGGCAGTACTTGACGGTAGATGTGGTTACGGTGATGAAGGCTGGAAGTGGGAAGTAATTGACGGTAGAGGTGGTTACTGTGATGAAGTCTGGAAGTGGGAAGTAACTGACGGTAGAGGTGGTTACGGTGATTAAGGTTGGAAGTGGGAAGTAACTGATGGTAGAGGTGGTTACGGTGATGAAGGCTGGAAGTGGGAAGTAACTGATGGAAGAGGTGGTTACGGTGATGAAGGCTGGAAATTGGGAGGAACTGACGGTAGATGTGGTTATGGTGATGAAGGCTGGAAGTGGGAAGTAACTGACAGTAGAGGTGGTTACGGTGATGAAGGCTGGAAGTGGGAAGTAACTGATGGTAGAGGTGGTTACGGTGATGAAGGCTGGAAGTGGGAAGTAACTGATGGTAGAGGTGGTTACAGTGATGAAGGCTGGAAGTGGGAAGTAACTGATGATAGAGGTGGTTACGGTGATGAAGGATGGAAGTTGGGAGGAACTGACGGTAGATGTGGTTACGGTGATGAAGGCTGGAAGTAGGAAGTAACTGACGGTAGATGTGGTTACGGTGATGAAGGCTGGAAGTTGGGAGGAACTGACGGTAGAGGTGGTTACGGTGATGAAGGCCGAAAGTTGGGAGGAACTGACGGTAGCTGTGATTACGGTGATGAAGGCTGAAAGTGGGAAGTAACTGACGGTAGAGGTGTTTTCGGTTATGAAGGCTGGAAATGGGGAGTAACTGACGGTAGATGTGGTTACGGCGATTAATGCTGGAAGTTGGGAGGAACTGACGGTAGATGTGGTTACGGTGATGAAGGCTGGAAGTGGGGAGTAACTGACTGTAGATGTGGTTACGGTGATGAAGGCTGGAAGTGGGGAGTAACTGACGGTAGATGTGGTTACGGTGATGAAGGCTGGAAGTTGGAGGGAACTGACGGTAGATGTGGTTACGGTGATGAAGGCTGGAAATTGGGAGGAACTGACGGTAGAAGTGGTTACGGTGATGAAGGCTGGAAATGGGGAGTAACTGACGGTAGATGTGGTTACTTTTTGTAAAGGCTGGAAGTTGCAAGGAACTGACGGTAGAGGTGGTTACGGTGATGAAGGCTGGAAGTGGGAAGTAACTGATGGAAGAGGTGGTTACGGTGATGAAGGCTGGAAATTGGGAGGAACTGACGGTAGATGTGGTTATGGTGATGAAGGCTGGAAGTGGGAAGTAACTGACAGTAGAGGTGGTTACGGTGATGAAGGCTGGAAGTGGGAAGTAACTGATGGTAGAGGTGGTTACGGTGATGAAGGCTGGAAGTGGGAAGTAACTGATGGTAGAGGTGGTTACAGTGATGAAGGCTGGAAGTGGGAAGTAACTGATGATAGAGGTGGTTACGGTGATGAAGGATGGAAGTTGGGAGGAACTGACGGTAGATGTGGTTACGGTGATGAAGGCTGGAAGTAGGAAGTAACTGACGGTAGATGTGGTTACGGTGATGAAGGCTGGAAGTTGGGAGGAACTGACGGTAGAGGTGGTTACGGTGATGAAGGCCGAAAGTTGGGAGGAACTGACGGTAGATGTGGTTACGGTGATGAAGGCTGGAAATGGGAAGTAACTGATTATAGAGGTGGTTACGGTGATGAAGATTGGAAGTTGGGAGGAACTGACGTTAGATGTGGTTACGGTGATGAAGGCTGGAAGTGGAAAGTAACTGACGGTAGAGGTGGTTACGGTGATGAAGGCTGGAAGTTGGGAGGAACTGACGGTAGCTGTGATTACGGTGATGAAGGCTGAAAGTGGGAAGTAACTGACGGTAGAGGTGTTTTCGGTTATGAAGGCTGGAAATGGGGAGTAACTGACGGTAGATGTGGTTACGGCGATTAATGCTGGAAGTTGGGAGGAACTGACGGTAGATGTGGTTACGGTGATGAAGGCTGGAAGTGGGGAGTAACTGACTGTAGATGTGGTTACGGTGATGAAGGCTGAAAGTTGGGAGGAACTGACGGTAGAGGTGGTTACGGTGATGAAGGCTGGAAGTGGGGAGTAACGGAGGGTAGATGTGGTTACGGTGGTGAAGGCTGGAAGTTGGAAGGAACTGACGATAGATGTGGTTACGGTGATGAAGGCTGGAAGTTGGGAGGAACTGACGGTAGATGTGGTTACGGTGATGAAGGCTGGAAGTGGGTAGTAACTGACGGTAGAGTTGGTTACGGTGATGAAGGCTGGAAGTGGGGAGTAACTGACGGTAGATGTGGTTACGGTGATGAAGGCTGGAAGTTGGAGGGAACTGACGGTAGATGTGGTTACGGTGATGAAGGCTGGAAATTGGGAGGAACTGACGGTAGAAGTGGTTACGGTGATGAAGGCTGGAAGTGGGGAGTAACTGACGGTAGATGTGGTTACTTTTTGTAAAGGCTGGAAGTTGCAAGGAACTGACGGTAGAGGTGGTTACGGTGATGAAGGCTGGGAATAGGCAGTACTTGACGGTAGATGTGGTTACGGTGAGGAAGTTTGGAAGTGGGAAGTAACTGACGGTAGATGTGGTTACGGTGATGAAGGCTGGAAGTTGGGAGGAATTGACCGTAGATGTGGTTACTTTTTGTAAAGGCTGGAAGTTGCAAGGAACTGACGGTAGAGGTGGTTACGGTGGTGAAGGCTGGAAGTTGGGAGGAACTGATGGTAGATGTGGTTACGGTGGTGAAGGCTGGAAATGGGAAGTAACTGACGGTAGATGTGGTTATGGTGGTGAAGGCTGGAAGTTGGGAGGAACTGACCGTAGAGGTGGTTACGGTGATGAAGGCTGGATGTTGGGAGGAACTGACGGTAGAGGTGGTTACTTTTTGTAAAGGCTGGAAGTGGGAAGTAACTGACGGTAGAGGTGGTTACTTTTTGTAAAGGCTGGTAGTGGGAAGTAACTGAACGCTAGAGATGGTTACTTTCTGTAACGGCTGGAAGTGGGGAGGAACTTAAGGTAGATGTGGTTACGGTATGAAAAGGCTGGAAGTTGCGAGGAACTTAAGGTAGATGAGGTTACGGTTTGTAAAGGCTGGAAGTGGGGAGGAACTGACGGTAGAGGTGGTTACGGTGGTGAAGGCTGGAAGTGGTGAGGAACTGACAGTAGAAGTGGTTACGTGTGGTAAAGGCTGGACGTGCGGAGGAACTTACGGTAGATGTAGTTACGGTGGTAAAATATTGAGTAACTGACTGTAGAGGTGGTTAAGAGTGGAGAACCCTAGAAGTGGGGAGTAACTGATGGTAGAGGTGGGTACGGGTGGTGAAGGCTGGAAGTGGGGAGGAACTGATGGTAGAGGTGGGTACGGGTGGTGAAGGCTGGAAGTGGGGAGGAACTGATGGTAGAGGTGGGTACTAGTGGTGAACCCTGGAAGTGGGGAGTAACTGATGGTAGAGGTGGGTACTAGTGGTGAACCCTGGAAGTGGGGAGTAACTGATGGTAGAGGTGGGTACGGGTTGTGAAGGCTGGAAGTGGGGAGGAACTGATGGTAGAGGTGGGTACGAGTGGTGAACCCTGGAAGGGGGGAGGGATGGAGTAACTGACGGTAGATGTGTTAACGGGAGGGGAAGGCATGAAGGATGTAGTAACTGACGCTAGAGGTGGTTACGGTCGGTGAATGCAGGAAGTGGGAAGTAACTGATCGCATTGATGGTTACCTGTGGTGAAGGCTGGAAGTTGGGAGTATCATAAGGTAGATGTGGTTACGGTGGTGAAGGCTCAAAGTATGGAGTAACTGACGGTATAATTAGTTTGGGGTGGTGGAGGCTGGAAGTGGGAAGTAACTGACGGTAGAGGAGGTTACGATAGCAGAGGTGGTGGTTACGATTGTAGAGATGGTTACGATGTTATAAGTGGTGGTTAGATGGTAGAGGTGGTTACGATGGCATTGGTTGTTTCGGGTGGTGAAGGCTGGAAGTTGGAACTAACTGACGGTATAGATGGTTGCGAGTTGTGAACCCTGGAAGTGGGGCCTTACTTACGGTAGAGGTGGTTACGGGTGGTGATGGCTGGAAGTGGTGAGTAATTGATGGTAGTGGTTGTTACGGTTGGTGAAGGCTGGAAGTATGTAGTAACTAGAAGTAATTACAGGTGGTAATGGCTGGAAGTGGGGAGTAACTGACGGTAGAGGTCATTGCGAGTTGTAAAGGCTGGAAGTAGGGAGTAGATGATGGTAGAGGTGATTACGCTGGTAGAGTTGGTGTTTACGATGGTAAAGTTGGTTACCATGGTAGAGGAGGTTACGGGTGGTTATGGATGGAAGTGGAGAGTAATTGATGGTAGTGGTGGTTACGGGTGGTAAAGGTTTGGTGTGGAGTGTTTCTGATGGTGGATCTGGTTGCACATTGTGAAGGCTGGAAGTGGGGAGTAACTAAATGTAGAGGTGGTTACAGTTGGCGAAGGCTATAACTGTGGAGTTCCTGATGGTTAGAGGTGGTTACGGGTGGTAAAGGCTGGAAGTGGTGAATAACTGATGTTAGATGTGAGCTAGTAATCAGTATTTACTGACGGTAGATTTAGTAAAGTTTCACAATGGATGGAAATTGGAAATAAATATATGGTAGAGTTAGTCAAGAGTTACATTAGATGGAAATGCAGATTTACAGATGACAGAGTTTGTAAAGGGTCACAACGGCTGGTAATGGGTACTAGATGACAGATTTTTTAAGGGTCGCAATGAATGGAAATGGGAATTAACGCATGGAAAAGGTGATAAAAGGTATTCACAGGGTAGTGAAGGGTGGTAAAGGGTGGCGTGGTAGTTCAGAGATGACACGTGAATGATTTCATTTAAACGAAGTAGTTACAGGTAGCGCAAATAAGCGTTGAGGTGTTAATAGGTGGAAAATGATACCAACAGCTGGTAGTGGTGCTAACGGCTGGAAAGGTAGGAAGGTAAGGTAGTAATATGGTACATGTAGAAGTGGTATACATATTGAGGAGCAGTAGGTAAAGTAATTAATGTCTGTAAGTGATTGGTGTAATAATCTCCATGGTTTATTGCTACTTACGACATTATTCTTATTTTTCCCAGTGTCCTCATGGAAACACGTGACGTAGCCAACAACTCCAGGACTTCCCGACGGTTTGTCTTATATGATCCAATATCGAAAATCGACATCAACAATAGTAAGCTCTATGTGGCTTCAGCCGTCGCAGAAACTGGTTACACATGGCAGACTGGCTCATCAGACGATAAACCAAGTTGTTTTTATCGAGACTACACCATTTGCATTATATATGTATTAAGTTTTATTTTTTAAATGACATCAAAATTCCATTCCTTTCATTACTATGAATATATCTGCATAAAAATGCGAATGTTAAGATTTTCAAAACGCGTCTGAAAACCAGGGCCATTGGTATAACCTTTTGTTAAATTATAACCAATGGTTAAAGTTTAGTTACCTAATACATGCTGGTTAAATTGCTGCTTAGCTATTGTATAAATGTTTTCGTTAATTTAACCTGTTCCGATTTTAACCATTTTGGTTAACTTTAACCATTCTCCCAGTGGTTTGTAAAAGTTATAATAAAAAATAAAAAATTCCGCTTATTTAGCAGAACCAATTCGAATGTTGCATTGAGAAATACTTTGATTAATTTAACTTTTGGTTAAAATTAAACAGCTTGATTAAGTAACAAAACAGTTAACTGCCTTTATACAAATAGATAACCACTTTGGTTAACTGACCAAGGAAGTTAAAGTTAACCAATTGTTTGAAAATAACCAAATGTTAACCGTAACCATCGTGTGTACAATTGAGTGCTAATATTTACAATTAATGTTGTAAACGATTTTAACATGCAGTTTCGACTCCACATAGAGCGGACATTTTGTAAACCGAATATTATAATAATAAGCATCGACAAAATATCCGGACCGGGATTCATTTTGCCAATGCTAGAAATGTCATTTTGTAAAACGTGTATTTTAAATAATTATCGATAAAGTTCAGTTTGTACCTCGACTTTTGCTTTCGCAAATAAAATCAATCCGTACCCACATTTCCCAGGTACTAATGTGCAATTTCGACTACGATGGAACGGTCATTTCGTAAACAAGATTCACGAGGAGGGAAAGCTGCTGAACGCCATTCTGCCCTACCCGGTCCAGTTTAAAGACATCCAAGATGACGGCGTACTTTACAGTGAGAAGTGAGAACATAGTGAATGACAAAACAAGCTCATTATTAGTTATAATTAATAATATTCCTAGTTTCTAAACACACACACACATACGCACACACGCACGCACGCACACACACGTACGCACGTACACACTTGTGTTCTGTTGTGAGGTGTAAAAACACAGTAAATAACTTTCCGAGTTTTAAACAATTGGAGTCAATCGGTAAATTGCTGTCGTGTCACGTAGCTGCCTATTTACCTACATGTATTAGAACAGTGTACCTTGTATATATTTCTTTGGTTTTGGTGCATACATTATTTCAGTGCGTTCTCTCTCAAAGGTTTGTCAACGCCTCGCTGGACGCTCCTACAGAATACATAGAGGGACAACGTACCCGAGCAGCCATCACAAACTTTCATGGGATAGTGAAGTTTGAGACAGGCAAAGTACTGGAAGAAAAGGACACTGAGCCGGAGCAATGGGACGCCGTACAGCCATTAGCTGAAGAAAGGATAATTAGCATGTCTCTGAGAGATGGTGAGTTGCAGCTATTGATTGATCTCTTGAGAGCGGTGTCTCTTATGGAATCCTTTTTTATGGGGACGATAGTTTAGCAGACAATGAGAAGACTGTTCTGTGAGACCGAGAAAAATATTAGAGAAAATTATTTTTTTCTAAAATTGCAGCTTGCAACAATAAAATGTAGCTTGCAATTATGAAAAGGTAGCAGCCGATTATAGGAAGTCCAGCTCTGAGAGATGGTAGATTGTAGCTACTGACTGAATATCGGTGCCGCTCTTGAGAACGGTACCTCTTATGGAATGCGTTTTGTTATTGGGACGATAGTGAAGTGGACAAAATCCGGAAATCGCAGCTGTTTTGTGAGACTGTTTTCAGAGAAAAGAGCCGGGTATTCCAGTTTTTGTTACAGTGTAGCCTGCAACAGTAAAGTGTAGCTTGCAATTATGAAAAGGTGGAAGACGTTTATTGGACATCGCAGCTGTTAGGCGAGGGCTTGTTTAACAATAGAAAATGAGTATGCCGTTGTTAACAATGCAGCTTGTAAAGATAAATATAGCCGACAAAGACAAAAGTAAAGTAGAAGAAAGTCTAGTTTCCAACAGAGTTACGATTCGTTACTCTCAAATATTTAAGTCCACAGACTAGCCATTTTCTCGTTTAAAGCGCATGCGCTCTCTCTCTCTCTCGCTCTCTCTCTCTCTCTCTCTCTCTGTCTCTGTCTCTGTCTCTGTCTCTCTCTCTCTCCCTCCTCTCTTTCTCTCTCTCTCTCTCTCTCTCTCTCTCTCCCCCCCTCTCTCTCTCTCTCTCTCTCTGGGCCTTGGGTGTCTCACATCATGTTTGTTTTTCTTGTATGTAAAATATTTCTGTGGGTTCTGTGGCGGCCATTGCAAAATTTTTTGAGTCATCGATTTATTGCCACTTACAGCCGCCTCCCGTGAGCACGCACATATGACGTGGATGTCATGGTATGCGCTGCCGCCGTTGTTCTGCATTGTTACGCGTGTTTTGAATGCTTACTTATGACATCATATCTCACATATATATTAAATGAAGAAGAAGAAAAGATAGGGAAGAAGGAGAAGAAGAAAAAAAGAAGAAATGATGATGATGATGATATTAGTGATGATGATGATAATGATTATGATGAGAATGATATTTCTGCTCAAAATAAACAGGAGACAAAGTCAGACTGTGGGTACGAGCGACAGACATCATGGGTAACAGGATGACTGACAAGACAATCGTGGGTATTGACCGTACTGCCCCAGCGATGTCTGACAGTTCATATGGCAACGCACAACATTCGTTCACGAAGAATGTGAAAGATTCCTCATTTGTTTTTAGCTCCAAGTAAGTAGATTACGCCAGCAATTTATAGATAGTGAAACCTCTCCACAAAAAAGGTAGCTGCTGAGAGTCGTTGCTATGCACAGGTCATCAATGATGTCAAATTAAAATAACTTTAACAAACAATTCTTTATTCCAAAATTAATTTGTATGTGTTTTAATAATACTAGTAGTATTTCACATATTCATAATGTAGTTTACTTTTGCTGAAACATAAGAAGAACAAGAGAATACAAGCATACAAAGTGTAATTTAAATAGTAGATATCCTTCTTAGTATAAGTATATACAAACTAAGAACTAAAGTTATGAATAAAGATAAATGCCTGGGCATTTAGTCAACATAAATTTACATTATAAGCTGCATAAAGAGTAGTCATTGACATTTTTCACTTCTTTAAAACGCAGCAATAAGATTTGGTGGATTAAATTAACATCAACATTAGTCAGACTCATCAATAAACTTTTTTTATTAGCACTATCTTGAAACAATGCTATCAGGTGTTTTTCAAATAGACATTTAATTAGCACCACCTTTAAATCAGTCAATCATGATGCCTCATCAATGAAGAAAAGTGTGGAACTTCTCAAGCAGTCCCCAGGTGGTGCTCAGCAGAGGTTATCACAGCCTTTATGGACATATTTGAATGGCTGTTTACCTTTACTCACAGGTGGTATTTAAAATGCTCTGAACACTTCGAAGGGGGATTCCGTTTTATTGAATAAAATATTCCAGCACCAAACCTTTTCTTCATAACGTTTGTAAAAATAAATGGCTGCATGCATAATGTGTCAGCCTAATATCGGTTATAAGCATAATCCAACGTTGTTCACCTACCTGCTGAAACTCGCTTATTAGTTCACTATCATTAGTTTAATATCTGGGGCAATTGTCACACCTTTTCTAGGAGATTAGTAAACACAGTCGTTATTTTAAGTCAACTGCCTGATCAGCAGCTTGTTTGGCTTACACTTTCACGATCTATTGCCAATGGCACGCTTCCTATCATATCTTCCAGACGAATTTCACATGTTTTCACAAGCAAAACAAGTGTCAACAGTGAATGACGGCATCGAAAACTTTTGTAGTTTACGAGCGCATAACTCTCGATTGGCAAAGTAGTGCAGTACTAATGCATATTATGTTAACTTAAATGCACCTGTAAATGAAATCAAATAGAAAAACAAATTACATCATAGTAGCTTAAGACTTATTTCACTTCTGATTCATTATAACGTAACATCTAAAAAGAGCACCTAGAAATACTTCGTACATAAATGAAGTCTTTTTTGCTTTCATAAAAACAAAATTATCGGCATTTAGAAAAAGAATAGGATTTTTCACTGCGTATGGATGTAAGTAATTTCTAGCTCAAAATAATAAAAATGATAAATATGTATATGACTGATGGTTTTCTAATGGAACACAGTGGCTGAGAGTTAATATGAATCAATAAAGATTGCGGCAACTGAAAACAAGAGTGAAGTGGAGTAGGGTGGAGTGGAGTGGAGTAGCGTGGAGTGGAGTGGAGTGGAGTAGAGTGGAGTGGAGTAAAGTGGAGTGGAGTGGAGTGGAGTGGAGCGGAGCCGAGTAGCGTGGAGTGGAGTGCAGTGGAGTTTAGTAGAGTGGAGTGGAGTAGCGTGGAGTAGAGTAGAGTAAAGTAGAGTAGAGTAGAGTAGCAGAGCAGAGAAGAGCAGTAATGGTGCACCACACTTTCAACGTTACCCGTTATTTTAATATTTTTGTTTTATCACAGTGCAAAATACTTTTAGTATCAGAACATTGATTATAAAATGTTCTTTGGTAATTCACAGTACTTTAAGCACTTTGATTATATAATTTCAGTGTCAAGGTGGCAACTTCTGACGATGAGAGTGGAGTGTCCCGAATTGACTTCAAGATCTGGATGACCATTAATGGTCAGGAATTTCTACACAGTCGATGGTCAGAAAATGCCAACTCTGCCCCTGTAAGACGGTTTGTCCTGTATCTTAGACATCAGTAAATTTTACAAATGCAGTAAAATGAAAATCACCATGAATACCAACTTATGAAATGTATATTTTCTATTTTATTATGATCTACTGAAATCTGTCTATATGTAGGTAAACGGACTTTTGCCAATTTATGTATGCATATTCAATTTACCCAGCAACGAGTTTATAAACATCCTGGTTGGTTGGTTCCATTTCAGATACCAAATCCTAATTGCAAAGGGACTTTCGGGAACAGATGTTTCATTCCCCAGCAGTCAATCGACATCGACAACTGTCGCTTCATTGTCAACAAAACTGACCTGGACCACGCTACAGCGCGGCTGGAGGTGGCCAGTGTGAACCAAGCTCTTCTATCAACGTCCACCAACTTCATAGTAAGAAACCGTACTAGGTATTTAAAGGGAGAGAGACCGACAGACAGACAGAGAGATATATAGACAGACAGAAAGAGAGAGAGAGAGAGAGAGAGAGAGAGAGAGAGAGAGAAAGAGAGAGATGAAGCAAACCGTGTAGTCTGCTGCATAAACACATTATGTGGAAGACGGGAGCTTATACATGCTCATGTTTATTAATTGATGATTCTTATTTTTAAATAACATGACTGTACAAACTCGACCGTAACCTTTTCAACGCCATACATACATGCATACATACATGCACACACACACACACACACACACACACACACACACACACACAAACACACACACATACACACACACAAACACACACACACACATACATACATACAAACATACATACACGTTTTATGCCTACGTTTCTGTCACTCTAATGCTATGCAGCATCTTCGTCTTGAGTTGACTTTCAATCTTGTCTTATAGGTGGGACCTGTGAACGCACTATATGGACTAGAAAAATGTACGTACTCGAATGTGACTCAATACAGAACTCATTTCGGTATTTTTTCCTGATGCAAAGTTTACAAGTACATAAACACCATTATATATATATATATATATATATATAATGGTGTTTATGTACTTGTAAACTTTGCATCAGGAAAAATATATATATAAATTAATTATCTATAATTAGTTCTAACCAGATCTGCATATCTGCGCCAATAACATAAGGCTTAACATTAGATTTGGATGTAAGGAACATTAGCATGATGATAATCCACTACATAGAAATATTTTTCGACCTAACTTATGTTTAAAAAGTCCACTTGTCATCTCCATAGTCACAATTTTCTATTTTCGAAATGAAAGACATATATTAGTTATCTCCCCTGTGGGAGGTATTTTCATATACTTTGTACGAGAACAATTCTTTTTAATTTGCTTATTTTTAAAGTACCTGTATCGCTCAAGCACTTAAAGTTAATCTTATATCAATCAATAATTTACAATTTAATGAACATGTTGGAGTTATAAGTGTTAAAAAAGTTTTAAAAAGTTGAGAACTTCGATTTTCTTCTTTAGTAACTATTTACCAAATTATCTTCCCAAAACGGAAGTAAGAATGTGTGACTTAAATAGGTAGAGTAACGTCCCTTTCCATGAAGAGGGACATAACTGCCACCTTCAAGTGCACCGACAAGCTACGTCATGACCTTATGTAAAACACATTTGGACTTTGAAAATATATGAGTGCCAAGTGCCATAAAATGTCCAATATTCTAAGACAAAGCCAATTCCAAAATTTATGTAAATGGAATTAATTACATTTACAAATTATCTAATGTATATCAAGACATAATATTCTCATTTTAACGTTTGACTTATATACTCACCATAACGTGTAAAGTTATAACAAATTTGACCCTAACTTGTGATGCTCGACTTTGTTTATCCTGTTATTTGATTGACTCAGCGGCTTTCCAGTCAAATAATGTCTAGAAACAGAACCTCCAAAATGTGCTAAAGAATAAACTAATTTGGGCTTTATGAAAACTAATGCTTTCCTAGGAAAACCATCATGAAAATTTGATAGGAGGGTATTTTAAAAACATGCTTTTAACTTTTCCATAAAATTGTAATAGAAGTATAAAACTGGTCCATTTAAGGTTATGGAATGGCCATTACGGTCACGTGTCAATTATAAAAATTAACATTTGTAAATATTCATAAATGTAATTGGGAATTTAAATATGACTTCTAAATATAGCTTCATTTTTTTATTTAAAAGCAATATTCAAAGAAACTCATCAGTTTCTAAAGTTAAATAAATACCGTACTTGTCTAACACATGTTGGTCTAAATTTCATATGATTTGGTTCATTTTATTATTTTTTATGATTATAGTGTTTATTTTCGTCCATCTTTTCATTTTATCTTAATGTATAATTTTGCTAGAAGCCGGGTTATAAATAATTTATACTTTGAGGAATAGTTTTGTATCGTTTCTTAAGTGGGGGATATCGCTAAACGTAGATTTAAAATATTTTATTATGCCAATTAACCAACATGAATATCCAGAATATCAACATATAACATACGGACAGCTTCTTGGCATGTTTTAGAGATATTTCTTAATAAAAAGACAGAACTCTATTTATAAAGCAACAAACATGTTATTTTATTTTGGAACAATGTATTTACACCCCCCCCACCCCCACCCCTGTATCATCTTATCCTTTGACTTAGGAGACGAAATTTTACCTTTTTATAACCTTAAACTGCAACATGAAATCGGACTTTAATGACTGAACAGTTTATTCGGTGCTAATAACTTATTAAATAACGCAGTAAATTTGCATTTTTATTCTTAGTTTTCTTACTTATTCAAATTTTTTGCCACAGACCCACATCTTATCACATTTAGTAAGAATTTGTGCTGTCTAGTGCTGTTTCTCTACAAATGGAGGGATTCAATATATCAGAAAACAGTTCTTAGCTTAATGTCAATTTTAATGTTAAGATTGTTTTCTTTGTAATGTTTTAATCAGTTATGGCATAATTTCTATCTTACCCCTTTGATAACATCATTTTAATGGAAAAAAAACTATAACATTTTGATGTAAATCAAGATATGGAATCACCAAACAATTCAGCTTTGTTGACTGTTCCAGCATCCCTATATTTATCTTCAATTTATTGTTGTTACTACCCTTAAATATAGCTGACAATATGATTATAGACATTATCTGAATAACATACTTATATTTATCCATGTAAAAACCAATGAAGATAACGTGACATTTGTATATTTCAGCTTTATTGACAATCAGATCACAAGAGCAAATGACAGGACTAAACTCAATATTTTTGGACTACTACAATTTTACCACACTTCTGCAATATCGACTGCATAAATGAAACTTTATATCACAGTTTATTGAATAATGAACAACCGAGTTATTACTAGAGGTGGTCAGGAAGTTTTGTGTGCTCGGTTATAGCAATATTGACTTCCGGTCCAAAATTGGACTTAATCCCCCACCAGTTAAGCCTTAGAGCAATTGACCGCTCATATTTAACTTTGTAAAAGATTGGTTTGTAATAGACTGTAATGAATTAATTGTCATGAGTAGTAAAAAGAATATAATTAATAAGTAATTAATATATGAGAAAAACTGGAACTAGTCAACAATATACTTATTTTATTTTAGAATAACGTGACTTAGCAATAAAGATATTGCAATTAAAAATATACTTTTTACCTCTTTATTAAGATTCATAAATATTTATCAAGGTTAACTTGCAAACTTATTAATTTCAAATATTGGTATAGTGATAGTCTCCAATATAATCATGGTCTAAAACTGATTGTACTAGTAAGTAATAAGCAATAAAGTACAATACGCCAGTTTATAAGCAGGTGACTCATCAAATTAGCATACTCAACTCATTTATACTTCTATCACAAAGTTTGGCCAAGTTATACGCATTTTTCCAAACATACCTTCCTATTAAAATTTCATGATGGTTGCAATGGAAACAATTAGTTTTCATATAGCCCAAATTAGGTTATTTTTGGGAAACCATTAAAGATTCTGTTCAAATAATGAAGAGTGAATGTAGGGGTAACCACACCTAAATGCCGAACTAATGGCCCATATGCTTCTGACAAGAATTACTAAATACTATAAATCTGTCACCAGATTCTGGCCCGTATAATATTCGGACGGAGAATGTGACAGCTAGCGGTTTTCGAGTCACTTGGGATAATCCGGAGTATCCGTCGTGTTACAGTATCATTGACCGTATCATCACACTCACACGAACTGTATGTATATTAACCGTGTTTATTTGTGGTATTTACAAGTATGTAAGTAAACCACTTATAAATGTGTGCACTTTTAAATATAACACCATGTGATTCAGGTAAGTTATGACCTCAAAATATGTCACATTTACCCTTAAAACACAATGGACAATTTATTATTTACATAAAAAGTAGCATATTAATTTTAATTTGCTTACTTTTTCACTCAAAACAAAATGTATACATTGTTTTATGACATTAACTAAAATGTCACTTGTACTTAAATAAAGAGCCGAAAATGGATAAAATTATTGATGGCTGCATGGCCAATCAAATCTAATAACATCTAAAACACATGCATAAAATGTACAATTGAATGTTATTTGGCGGCATCTCTTGGTTCCACAGTTCATTTACGTCAAGCAATTAATAACAAGATAGGACAGAAATGTATTGAAAATATCTGGCCCGTGTTGCTATGTAAAATACACTGCGAGAAAGTTGTTTAGTTCAAATTTCCGAGAAAGAATGTGAAGACAACTTGAATCTCATTTGACACAAAGCCCATTCAGAGAATAGCTTTTAATCTCCCTCGAGGTGAAAGACTTTTTAGACGCAGGCTAATATATGGAGTGCTAGTGGTTCTAAGTGGTTCTAAGCAGATATTATTAATTGTTACTCCGGAAAAGACTTCTGGTCTCTAGGTAACAAAACACTAACCGAATGTGATCTTTACTCAACAAGTAAATGTCACCACTTTAGGAGCAATTTTTAACAAGTTGGCAACTCTAACTGATCGGCCACAGGCGCTCTCAGTTAGTAAGGAGTAAAACACTCAGAATATCCCGCAAAAGATCTTGGGCGTTTATCAGGTAACTTCTTAAATATCTGAAATAGTTGTCGATTTCTCGTACTCAAATTTATGTTGAGGCACTTCTACAATTTCACTTATTGGGTATAACTTTTTAGGGACATGGAGCCTACAAAAAGAAAAGACGGTACCACCGTGGCCGAGCAGTTAGAGTCGCTGGCTTGAAACTTCTCAGCTCCTCTTTGTGTGGGTTTGAGTCCCGATTGCGGCAAGAAGTTTTAATTGCGGGGAAATTTTCCAGCTAACCTGCGGTGCAGTGGGTGGTTCGACTGGTGACTGGTGCCGGGGCAATATCCTGACTCAAAACGTTAGTTTTCTTCAAGCTGATGCCTGTCACTGCAGGCTTCGGATAGACGAGTCATCAACTACTGTGGTTCTTCCTGGGTGTCTGTGGCAACTGCTGCGTCATCAGCAAATAGCATGTCTCAAATAAGCTCATCACGTACTCTGGTCTTTGGTCTTCGTCTTCTTCCATAATCGTACATATCCCTCTCTAGAGCATCTCCGTACAGGATGTAATTGCAAAGTTTTTTGCGGTATTTGTGTCGATTAAAAGGATAAAACACATTTTGTTTAATATCAGTAGCCTTTGATCGTTAAGAGTGTGTTCCAGTACGTTTGACCGCGGTTTAATATTTTGTTGTATATCTGTATGTCGTATTAAGTGTCAAATTTGAAATAATGTGAGTATTAAAAACTGTTAAAATTAAAATATAACCATACAATAACCATTTTAAACGCTAATACACGTCTTGCAATAAAAGAAAAGAAAACAAAAATATATACCCTGCCTTTGTTGCAGGATACCTGTTGCAACGAGGTACAGAAGGTATTTACGACTTCAGGAACTGCGACATACTTAGACATCAAGGGCCTCGAACCAGGAACTACCTACTCGCTAAAGTTCACTGTGAAGGGCATAGGGGGTTTACCAATGGAATTGACAGCTCATACAGGTATACAAGTCTTTATATGTTGCTTCTATCTAATTGTCTATTTATTCAAAAATCAGTGTACTGTACTGCCAGCATGCGTCTGCTGTCGAGGACAAGGGTTGGTCATCACAGTTTTCGGATTACATGTTTTAAATCATTCTATTTTTTCACTTTTATACAAATGAATTGCATAGACGGTTAGTAGTAAGAAGTTTAGAACGAATCCTGGTCTAGCCTAAATATGACGTCAACGTCTTCGTTAATAAGCGACGACCAAAGCTAACATCTGTGGCTTGAAAAAAACGCTGTATGACAGGAAAAAGAAAGGAATCACGATTCGCTCACTATAAGTCCATCTCCTACAAGCTCAAGCCTTTCCAAAATTTGATCTTCGCTCAAAATTTTGGGGAACCAACGGGAACTAGCTTGTATTTGTTTGGTCATGGATAAACGTGAAGACTGCCGATTATATCACGGATGATAATGGGCTTATCCTTGTCATGGAACTTAGATTTGAAACTATTACTAATGCAAACTAGCCATCATGAATATTCATATATCTGACTGACAATCTAAAAATATACTTCATTTATCAAAGTTGCTTAGATTCGTTTCAATCAAAAGCAATATTCAAACAAACTCAACGGTTTCTCAATTTGTACACATACCCCTATTAGTCCAATACAGCGACGTGGGAGTTTTCCATGTCCCTCTTGTGTGTGTGTGTGTGTGTGTGTGTGTGTGTGTGTGTGTGTGTGTGTGTGTGTGTGTGTGTGTGTGTGTGTGTGTGTGTGTGTGTGTGTGTGTGTGTGTGTGTGTGTGTGTGTCATTGTCGCTTCAGTTTCCCATAATTGTTACGGAAAGTTTAAGTAGTCTTGACAATTTCAGTCTGAACACAAAAATTAATGGCTTGCCTTTGCTCAACATTTATGTTGCACATACCCTCCGACAATGCATCGCTTTATTTATATCGTACATTAACATCATACTTACTCGCTAACATCATATCATATCATATCATATCATATCATATCTACTTCGCAATCGTTTGCACCTTATGTCATTTGAAAGAAATGTACAAGACGCTCTAATTTGACATCAATTTCTATCAAAACGACACATATTTAAAAAAAATCTACGATACCATTGCTATTGAAACCTTATTTCGTTAACTATACATATGAACTGTTTTTTTCTAATATAATTGAATAAGCATTAACTTTCCCTAAAGTGCAATCTCGCATGGCTGCAATTAAAACAGTATGAAGCCACTTTTCCGAGAACTGTTTAAGTATGCTTTGTAAGCAAACTTCCGTCTTTGTAATTGGTTTCCGTGTCTGATATGCGGATACAATAAACCCTACGAACGATATGAATATCAATGGCTTTGTTTAAAGACCTATGCATAGACGGGTTTTAGTGCGCAACTAAGATAAGACATGATAGAAATTTTATTTTAAGATGATGTGTCTTGTTACGACAAAATGTCTTATTTAAAATAATATTTGAAACTTGGATATGGCAACAAAAAACAATAATTAAAACAAAATTGCATATGTTCAAACCTATCAAAATATCAGTCTTAAATATTACGCACTTATAAACGCAAAACACACACACACAGTATGTGACAGACTTTCCATATATCAGTCTTATATGCTGAAAACAGTAGCATATGCTCGGCACTGAATTACAATAATGGAAGTCGATTTTCTTGAAGTAGGATGCTGATTTTTATATCGCATGTGTGTTCCAAAATTTATTCCATTCTTAATCTTCTACTTCGTGTGCCAGGTCTGTTGCAGGCATGAGCGATCATGGCCTTCCATTCCTCTCTGTTGTCAGTCCTCCTGACTATTCAGACTGTCTGTATATTTTGTGCTTTGCCTTCCTCTGCTTTTGGTACCACCAATTTTTCCACACAGTATTTGCTTTTCTATTCCATCAGCTCTGTTTATGTGCCCAAAAAATTGAAGTTGTCTTTTTCTGGTGGTTCTGAGTAGGGATCTTTTGTACCCGGCTATTTCCATTACTTCTTCGTTTGACTTCTTTTCAGTCCATGATATTCTCATAATTCTTCTGATGTACCACATTTCTGCTGCTTCAAGTCTTCTTTCGAGGTCTTTTGTAAGCGTCCAGCATTCACATCCGTACAGAAGGATGGGCCACATGTAGGCTTTCAGAGTGTTGATTTTGGTGCTGAGTCTTATATTTCTATTGGTAAAGATTGGCTTCATCTTGGTGAATGTGTCTTTAGACATCGCGATTCTCTTCTGTATTTCTGTGTCGCATCTGGCGTCTGGAGTTATTGTGAAACCTAAATATTAAAGGTGCAAACTTGTTTTATTCTTTCCTCTTTGCATAAAATGTTACATACAGGCATGTCTGACTGTTTTGAGATTACCATGCACTCAGTCTTCTTTGCATTCTGTTGGAGTCTTTTGTTTTCACTTTCGATTGCGACTGTCGTAAGGATAGTTTGTAGATTTTCCTTTGAGTCAGCAATTAGCACTGTGTCATCCGCGTATCTTAGATTGTTTATGTTGTGACCACCTACCTTGACACCTTCATGCTGCTCTATGTTCCGTAGAATCATTTCGCTGTAGATATTGAAGAGGACTGGAGATCAAACGCAGCCCCACCTCTCTCCCCTACAAATCGACAAGTACTCACTGCAGTCATTATCAACTCTTATTGCTGCTTCTTGTTCCCAGTACAAGTTTCTGATCACTCTAAGATCTTTTACATCACAGTTCTGTCATTGATCGGAATGCCTTACTTTGTCAAATGCCTTAGAATATTCAATGAAGCAGAGGAACAAGTCCTTCTGTACCTCAATCTGAGGGTCCTCAGGGCAAAGATGGCATTTCTGGTACCTTTATCTGCCATAAATCCAAATTGGGTTTCAGATATCTCAGGTAGTATTTTATTTCTCATTCTGTTCATCAGCACTCGTAACATGACTTTTGGGAGGTGGCTGATAAGACTTATTGTGCGGTGCTGATCGCATTCAACTGTGCCTGGTCTATTGGGTAGTACATGTACACCGACTTCTTGAGATTTGTTGGAATTTCACCTTTAGCATAGATAGTGTTGAGAAGTTTTGTTACTTCTTTGATTCCAAACTCGCCTAGAGCGGTAAGAATTTCAGATGGAATGTCATCGGGTCCTGCGGCTTTGCCCTTTTTCATCTTTCTTGAGGGCCTCTTGAACTTCCTCCTCAAGAATATGGGGGCCTTCCTCTTCATTACTGATGATAGGTGGTGGACCTCTGTCATCGTGATACAACTCTGTGATGTATTCTGACCAACTGTTGAGGATGTCTTCCTTTTCCATAAGAATGTCTCCATCTCTTGATCGTAGGCACCCTGTTTTTGCTGACACTTTTTCCCTGTGACCTCTTTTATCTTTTGGTGCATAGTTTTGCTTTTTATTCTGGTGTTGGGGTCAATTTCCTCACCTTGTGTGTTAATCCAATGTTCCTTTGCTTCATTGCACCACTTTTTCTCTTGTTTTTCTATTTCTCTGTTTTTCTGTTCGTCTGCTTTTGATTTTCTTCTCTCTTCCATTAGGCCTTGAATTTCAGGGGTCATCCATTTTTTTATCTTCCTTTCGTTTCGTGACAGGAATGTGTAGTTTTGCAGATTCTTGCATGCTATCTTTCATCATCCGCCACCTTTCTTCTGCCGTTGTCAATTGATCTAGTGCACTGACTTTTGTTTTTGACAATGAAGCTATACGTATTCATCGTTTCCTTTCTAATATGTTGATTTGTAGCTTTGGTGTTGTTTTTGCTCTCCTTAGCCGTCTTACCTTAAGCTTCATTGTACCAACCACAGGCACATGGTCGCTGTCACAAGCTGCTCCAGGCATAGAATTGCATGATGTTATCAACTTTCGAAAATATTCCTGAGTATAATGTCGATCTGATTTCGAGTTCTATCTCCTGGTCTTTTCCATGTCCAACATCTTCTTGGGTGGTTTCTGAACCAAGTGTTCATTACTGTAAGGTTGTGTTCTTTGCAAAATTCAATGAGTCTGTCTCACCTCTCATTTTCCTCTCTTATTCTAAATGGTCCTACATTTTTTTCTGTTCACTCCCGACCTTTGAATTGAAGTCTTCCATTACAATCTTAATGTCCTATGACTTCAGTTGTTTCATTGCTTTCCTGACCGTTTCGTAGAAGATTTCAACTTCTTCGTCTTTGTCTGCACTTGGTGCATATATTTGTATGAGGCCAATGTCAAAAGGTTTATCTTGAAGTTAAACAATGATGGCCCTGTCGCTGACCGTCCAGAAACCCTTGATGGCTTCAGATGTTTCTGGGTCGAGTATCGCACCTCTGTAGTTCTCCACCTGAGTAGAGAATTTTGTAGCCGTCTGATGTAATACAGCCCGCTCCCTTCCATCTTTTTCCAGAGAGTCCTAGTATGTTGAGCTTCATCAATTTCATTTCTTGTTTCACATTTTTCAATTTTCCTTTCTGGAGCATTGTTTGCACATTCCACGTTCCTTTTTTAGTTGTTGGCGGTTTCTTAATAACAAAATAATAAAAAGTATATTGGACACACTCCTACATATATCAACACAAATATATAAGCACAAATACATGAATATACATATATAAATACAAGTACATCAATAAAATGAAATTACATGTACATTCAATTAACTAATAAATACTTTCACATAGTGACATCAAATATAGATAACAACAATAACATTCAATATTACACCTATGGAAAATAACGTATATTAATACGCTGAATAAATAATGTATTATAATCATTTACCTTATATACATTAATGTCAAGATTGCTCTTTTTGTAGCGGTTTTGGACCGTGCAGAAAAAACGTATAGCCTTGGTCTTCTGATAGGGGTCGGGTTCATCGGAGCAGTTGTCGTTCTTCTAGTTGGAGGGCTTGTTGTCTTTATTAAGAAAAGGTATTTGCTATCGGTTGTTATCTTTTGATTCAAATACACCCGGATGAGAAAAGCTCATTTATAAAAGTGTGTTTTGTCTTTGTCTATTATACATATATAAAAATGCATTAAATGAGCTACCGTTTCCGAATTTTTACTGAATACTTTGTTGAAACAGTTAATAATCAAATATATTTCAAATCATTGTATTCCCAATATTAACCGACAGTTATTGATACAGATTAATACAAAAAATAAATATCTACCATCTTTTTACATAACTTATAAAGACTGACGTGCCGAAGGTCTGCAGACTACGAGACACCCATACCGACACCTGGCATCAATACTCCGAACACGTACGATGTCCTGGACCTAGCGAGCCATTCTTACTCTGAACTAACATGTAATTACATTTCTCTGACTTTATAGTTATCTATCGGAAACGTATATACTGTCTGTAAGCCAGAACTGCCCATTGGAATTCTTAATACATACGCTGATAACCGTTTGGTCAAAGTAACAAAGTAATCTGCTTCTAGATAGGACATTATAACTGATTAAAGACTAACTGATCTATACCCGTAGACCAAAAATAAGAAGTTTTATGCCATGATTTCCATGTTTTTAAGACACAACTTTCTGCCAGTAAGGTCGCATACATATTATTTTGTGTAGTGGCATTTGCTACAGGGGGCTTAAGTTAGTTTTAACCAGTAAATCATGTATTAGGCTTATGTTGTAATTCAGTTCTTCTTATAGTGGTTTAATGTCTTTTTGCATTGTAATTAACTATTTATTACATTTCATTTTTCCGACTTCGATTCATCCAAAAACTATTTCTTGTTTTGTTCGTGCTTACAGTAAATCGTAATTTTCATGTTTTAATTAAAAGTATGTGGCATATAAATCTTAATTAATGAAATCTTGGATTTAAGATGAAATGGATCATTACCGTTTCGGTCAATGTTTCATAAAAATGATTATAATAAAAACTTGTGCAAACTGACTGAAAATTTTATGTAAATAAACAGTAACCATCTCAGCCCATTAAAACATGAGAAAAATACAAAAAATACAACAACCTGTTAACTGGATTAAAACAACTCTTTCCCATTTTCAACATTATTTACATTAATGTACAGGATGAAATACATATCATGCAAATAGCTTCGCCTTAGAGAGTTGATTGAGTCTTTCTTTTACAGCGTATTGAGGTGCAGTTACGTCAAGGACAAATCCATCTACCTGATGATGACAATACGGATTTATTCAGAACGAAAGTGTACATTCATGTGTTTCTTTTCCTTTAGCGAATGCATATGTATCACGTGATCCCCCTTATTTTCCATTCAATACACCCTGCTTATATTTTCTTATATTACAACTAGTGTAATACAGCTTTTTCATTGATGACATCATCGACGTCATCGACGTGATCATAAAAAAATCGTCTCATACCGCTATTTCAACAAGTATTGTTGTTAAAATTTCGAAAAATCGTATATTGGCGATTGAAATCACGTGATATAAAGAATCTTACACATTTATAAGACTCGCCCAGGAGAAATGATAGTAAGCTCGCCATACAATCGCTTACTATTACTTTTCAAGACCTCGTTCAATAAAAGTTTGTAATACATGACTTCTCATGTCAGATTCTGTATATGTCTAAAGTTTATTAACACGTTATGGTTCTTTTGTCATCGATGTGGCTGTTTTAAGTTAAACTTTGAGATACCATGTTTCATCCTTACCATTTAATGTAAATTATTTTTAATAATGTTGTTATCTTGATCTATTGTAGTTGTTTTAATGTGAAATTATAATAAAGTAAATTTATTAGTATGGATGCCTCTGTGAACAGTTTTTACAGTTTATTTTCATCTAGTCAATAAATAAAAATACCAACAAAATAAAACAAAAAACAACAAAATAAACAGTGATTGACGACTGTATTTTACTTTAGAAATGTAGCCACAAATTATCATCTGAAATGGATATTTCTCTTCAAAATATGTTTTCTTTTATGCAAGTACGTGCATATTTTGTATCAGTTTTAAACTTGAAATGGATGAAATAAAGAATACAAGTAATCAGAATGTATTGGTTTGTTTGCTGATTCACGGCCTAGAAATTGGGCATTTATATCTCTTCACTTGGAGATTAAGTCTTCTGGCTAGCACCTATACAAGGACTATCATATTAAAGTTTTATACGAAAGATTGTGTAGATGGGAGACAATGAAAAATATCTCAAAGTATCAAAATGCCTGAGCAAGGGTTCGATCCTGAAACCTCTGGATTGCTGCTCCTGTGCTTTACTAGAGGACCAGCATGCCACCCCAACCGTAATCCGGGGATCTTGAATAGTAACCAGAGGATCCAATGAAGAACAAGGAATCTTACTTAGTAGTAATTAAGGGGATCTTAGATAGTATTCAGGGAATCTTACAAGGTGTCTTTGTATATCTGTAGAAGCCGATTGAGAAAGCAGGGGATACATTTTATATATATATATATATATATATATATATATATATATATATATATATATATATATATATATATATATATATATATATATATATATATATATATATATATATATATAAGAGAGACAGAAGCTTTGTATTCTACAAACAAAAACAAAACAAAAAACAACAGAGGAACTTATGCATTGACTACGGCATCATGTGAAAATTATATATAATTCCGCAATCTTTGTTGAATGTCTTCAAGCTTATATTAATCGGGGTATCTGATAACCGCTAGGTTCCCATTGAAGTGAAATATAATTGACATAGGTCCTTACTCTGTGAATCTTTAACATTTTCTCCCAAATATTGACAATAAACTTGGATTAGTATAAATCCAATTTATCTTCCAAAGCGATGGACAGGATACAGTCATTAGGGGATCGTGTGAAAATTAAAGTAAAAAGTATCAAGGGGATCCATTGAAGTGCCATGTTTTGTTAATCTGCTGTGCCAGCGGATCACATAAATTAAGTAAAAACCTTCCAAGTGTAATCTGTCAAACGGTGGCTCTACTACAGTAACCAGGGGATATTTAAGGTCTCTACATATATCTGCAGTGTCCTATTAAGAGAACCGTAGATCTCATCAAGTGATAAAAATAACTGACAGAGATTCCTACTCTGTCTATATTACTCAAAAGATCCAATACAGGGACTATGGTGTAAAATTATATATGTATCCACAGCCTTTATTGTATGTCTTTAGAGCAATACTTATCAAGGGATCTGACAAAGTTACCAGGGGATCTAATCAAGTAACCAGGGCATCTGATAAGTAAACAAGAAAAGGTCCTATTTTTAATTTCCACAGATATTTAAATTTAATCTACCTATACACAAAGGCAAACAGCGTAAATATAAATGCGACAAAAACACAGAGACGAGACATAACACACAAAAAGGAAAACCATCAGTTAACACCTTGGAACGGTCAGTCGGCAAAAGTACCAACTGGGGTGCTTAAACCTGGTTTATGG
Source organism: Sinonovacula constricta (assembly GCA_007844125.1). Taxonomy (NCBI): domain Eukaryota; kingdom Metazoa; phylum Mollusca; class Bivalvia; order Cardiida; family Solecurtidae; genus Sinonovacula; species Sinonovacula constricta. The sequence continues at coordinate 32,080,996 of CM017567.1, forward strand.
AGCGCTCCAACCTCTCTCTTCCTATCAAACAAACAGTGTAAATAAAAAAAAAGGTCAAAGTAAAACAACTAACAGTAAGCACCTGCATCCGGAGTTAAAACAGATACAATGCTCAACTTGTCCCACATATATAGGGCACGACTGGAGAGATGAAGAGACAAAAAATCCAACAGTGACTGTCCAATTATGGCTTTTAAGTCACGGTTTTCATATAGTCTCAAGGACTTGTCCGGTCATCGTGTAATTTGAAAGCAATACAAGTTCCTGACTGTAAAAGGGTCAATTGCAAGCAATGCAGTACACCGAAGGATTCCCTAGTTGTAACTGTCAGCAATAAATTTTCTGATAAGTTTTGTAAAGCGGTCAGAAAAGTTATTGAGACCCTTGATTTTCTTTAGCTTGTACAAAACATTTCCATAAAATGCAGGATGGCTTATGCCTTTCTGTATAAGTGTTTTCATACTGATATTATACTTAGAAGCAATAAATCATTGCGGTGAAAGATTTTTGAAAACGCCTTCCTTAATTTGTGAAAACAAAAGCCTTGCTGTAACAGTTTAGAAAAAATAAACCGGTTTCTAGCCTTGAAATCTTCTACTTTAGTATAAACTCGTGCAAACCTTGTAAGTTGTGATATGTAAATACCATAGGAGGAAACACGAGGTGAATCACCGTAAAGGTATGGATAATTCACAATACTTAAGTTGAAATCATTTTTATCATAGATTTTAGTAGAGATGTTGTCATTGGAAAAAGCTATTTCAATGTCTAAACATGCTGCATTTAAATGTCAGTTATTTGCTTTATAAGGGAAAGTTATGGAGTATAAATCGGATGGATCATTTGAGAAAAGAAAGGATTATTTATAGTTAGAATTTTGTCAAGATAGCGTGACGTTAAATTGAAAGCCTCTATAATGTGGCTTTGGTAAGAAAGAGATAAAGTTATCATGAAATCACGTTCAAATCAGTATAAAAACAAATCTGCAATAAATGGTGCACAGTTGGTTACCATAGGAATACCAACTACTTGTCTAAATAAAGTGTCACCGCATTTTATGTAAATATTGTCTAATAGAAAACATAGAGCTTCACAAACATCCGTGCAAGTCCACATAGTAAACTTTTCTAAGAAAGTTTGGTACACAATGGATTACTTTTATGACATGCAATGTATAGACGTTGTTCTCGAGCAAATGTTTTCTCAATAAGAACAATCAATTTGGTCTTAATAAAATCATGAGGTAAAGAAGTGTACAGCGTAGAGAAATCATAAGTATTAACTGCAGAGAAATGGAATTTTAAAGTACGAAACTTGTCTAAGACTTCTGAAGAAGTTTTTATCGACCCAAAAATGTTAATTCCTGAATTTTCATACACGTTTTCACAATATTTAACAACGTGATTACGAACAGCTGTAAGGCAAGACGTTAGTAGTTTAGATATATGAGTGGTGGTGCTAAAGCTGGCATAAGCTATTAATCGTGACTTTTATGGTGTTTTGTAAAGTTTAGGAATCCAGTACAGAGAAGTTTTTCTTACTTTGGTTCTATTTTGATATTGAAATTATGCAATATATGTTTATGTTTGTCAATGACTGTCTGAAAGTCAAGGTTGGTGCAAGTATAAGAACTGGTGGTGGACAAAAGTTATGCTGTTTCAAGCTTTGTCTGCAGGTACAAGAACAAATTTATCGTGAATATTCCGAAAAGACTGTTTTATGTGTTTAAGTGATAAAAAGGTTTCTTAGGTAAACTAGAAGGATGGGAGCGGTAGAATTTAATGCGAGTTTTTATAACTCTAAGACAGAGACCATGGGTTCATGATAACAGTATATGTATATCCACAGTCTTTACTAGATGCACAGTCAGTCCATATTGTCGACTGACCGTTCCAAGGCGGTAACTGTGGGGTTTGCTCTTTTTGTTAAATCACTCTTTACAGATTTGTTTTTATTTTTACATTTGGCTTGCATGTGAATACCTTTGTCCTTTGCCTAATCGGGGTTTGATATATGTTGCAATAGGACTTTGTCATAAATTCCTAATCACCATTAGTACATAGGGGATATGATACAGTATTAAGGGGATCAATCGAAACCCTATGCACTAGAACAACTCTTGTTTATCTGAGTAGCCAGTTGATCACATACAGGTAAGTATTGTATAAAAGTTTTACCTAGTTGTAATGTGTGGCGTTTTTCATCCTTACAGGATTAGTAATCAGAAGATCTTATAAATTTACCAATGAATTCAGTGTTACGTTTTAAGAATAATATATAAGCATAAGAACCCTTTTCTGGCTATAATGTTTTCTAAGGGATCATAAAGAATACTGGGGTACTGCAATTTAGTATCATACATATGAAGGAAATTAAACATCGAATCTTGAAATCCAACTTGCAAACTTTTCTTGTTTGGTGATAAATGTCTGCCTTCATTCCAAATGAATATTGCATGTATGTCTGTACCACTATGATATGACTGAAATATTGTTGAAATTAGAGTAAACTATCAGTTAACAAACGGGTGTGTGTTGTGGTAATCAGTCAAAGCTGCAGAAGCATGTAAGGTAAATAAGACGTGAACCTACGTGTTTCACTTAAAGTGGAGTGATTCATATGCTTGATGGGCAGTAGAATGATATTATACAACTTTAGATTCAGGAAATCAAAAGTGTAATCTACTATACCTGTCAATAAGGTCGGAATATATAAAGTGACAACTAAGTATTTGTTTAAGCACACATTCTTTTATAAACAATCAGCTTTCATTCAGCAAATCTGTAGAGGATTAAGAAAATCATATAAGTTTCCTTTTTATATTAAAATAGAAAATGTAAGACTCTTTTTATCACATAAATTGTCTATATTATTTTGATTTTTGCAGGAGTAGCTATGTTACACGATGACATTTTTAGACAATCATAATGCTTGTTACAATACTTTGCCAATGATACTGCAGAAAGCACAAATGTGTAATGTTTTATAAAGACAGACTTTTTAACTGGTGAATATGATATGAAATGTATCTAAAACATTTATATTGATGATAGCCAAAGTCAATATAATTTTAGCTACATATCACATCTTATTTACTAGCAAAGTGTGCATATATTTTTATTATGGATTGTATATATTAATGCAGTTATACAAGTCAACAAGTCGAACCAAAAAGTAGCTTTTACATGACACATTTATTTTAACTATTTTATAACAACATGTGGAGGATTTCAAGAAAAAAAAACGGTTTTGAAAAAAGGTACATATCTTATTTCATATTTATCTATTATTTTTACAAAAGGTTATGTCTGAAACAATCAGAGAAAGGTATTTTCAAACTATGTATATATTCTATACATATAATAAACTAAATTTTGTTATATTTACATTGGAAACACCATGCCATGGGATAAAAGGGCTACATTTCCAGAATCCAGCTTTTTCAGTCCATATTAAAGTTTTGATATTTGAAGGCTTTTGTTTGGGTATGAAAAACAGTTGGGTTGTTTTAAGTTTTAAGAGTGTGCCGCGCGAAGGGTTTCATGCTTCCTTTAGACAATACTGTCTTTCATACCCCGATAAACACCATCTAATATCGTTTAATTTTCTTATATTTATACATGTGCGTGCGAGTCGATGATTCACGTCAAGTCAAAATATTGTGTACCTTCCAATAAATTGTGAGCGGCTTTGACTGTAGCCACGCCTTTTTATGCAAAACGTCACACTGAGTACATTCATCGTAGAAGATTAAGCTGAAGTGTAAATATTAATTGATATATGGCATTGGTTTTGTCCTGTAGGAAAGAAGGAAACTGTCCTCCATTTCTTTCAATGCACTTTCCTATGACATTCCAGCGACGTGCATAAATATAAACGTAAGATAAACATTTCTTTTAATAATCACACTAGATATCAATTCAAATTAAGATTATTACACTTTGATTAAATATAAGATGGTGGGAACAAAGCACCTAACAATTTGAAAAAAATAAGGGCAATTTTGTCAGAGACTGGCTTATATATTTCAAATATCAACCAAATCAAATCCATCAACGTATTTGGCAGCCTCGAGCAGTTATTATGCTTTTGCATGACACAGACACAGATGAGGAAAATGCCAATGCTACAATAAAACCCACAGTTACTGTGCCTGGTCAAATTCGATAGACAGATCACAATGTGAACAAAAATAAACTGGAACATCCACATTACTGCAACATTTTCTACAAAAACAGGAAAGGTAACATATCTTCATATAATCAACTTTAAACCACTGCTTAATGTTCCTAAAGATGACAAAGAAATGCCCTTGATTTCTTTTCCTGCCCCGATGCTAGATGAAACCATACAGATCGGCCTTATCGTCCAACAGCTGAGGAAATATAAAATCGTAGATAGTTAACATGATTTTTTAATGCTACCTGAATCTTATAGAAGCACTGTTATGTTTTGCCAGCAGAATCATGTCAAATAATTATACCGGTACTTATTTCTAGCAAATACAATTACAAGAGCTTTGGAAGACAGCAATTTATTACAAATACTTGTCCAAAAAGATCACACGACCAATATATTGATAGCCATTCTTCTATGGAATGAACACACAAGGATATGAATTAATTCATTTATATCATTTTTTTTCAAACATCTTCCAATGCACTAGAATAAATTGTCCTCAGCTTGTTAAGCCATACCTTTGAAACCCTTTTCCATGGAGATTATTCTCTGCAGAGATTGATAATGCCATAAAAATATTTGCCAAATTTACAAGAAGTCGGTACTTTCTTCTCTTTTGTTGGCACACACGTAAGACCGAAGATGGATCTCTTTACTGATGATCAGTTTTCTCATGTCTTTGTGGCCAGAGTTTGAAAAACTAAGCATACGTAGAAGGGAGATATACTAAGAATATTTATCATTTTCGACTGCTCATCACTACACGTAGAGTGCAGCCTGTCTTAAAAAAACAACCAAGGGAGAGGCAAAATGTGGCTTCTTCATACATGTGGTCTTTTAATCAAGGTTCAAATTCACTGAAACACTGCTTTAGGCTCACAGGTAGTCTTTAACGCAGGTTTGACTGTAATTGTACATAAACAGCTGTCACAAATAAAGACAAATGGAAGAGTGATCAACATATCATTGCCTTCATTGGTTTTAAACCTCTGATCAAGACAATTCACAGTGAAGATTCATGTATATGCTTGTATATTGAAAAAAAACATTACAGGAATTATTTGTAAATGCAGTTTTACAAGTTAACAAATCAAAACCGAATAAATCAAGCTCAATCTCCAGTTGCGATGCAACAATTGTGTATGTTTATGTATTTTTTCTTTAGCCATTTGCTCTCTATGTTTTGGAACTTGTTCACAACTTAAGTTACCTGCAACATTATACAAAATAAGTAGTAAAAGTAAACTGCATAGGCTTCCCAGGAGCAGTATGGATCGTGTATGCATCGTGAGAATGACTGCTGTATAGAGATTAAAGATTACAGATGATGGCGGACGGCAGAACATTCCAACCAACTTGTATCAGCCGTTGTTTAATAATGAAATAAATAAATAAATCATCCCCATTTATTTATTGAGCAGGTAATGAATGAGTTGAATACCAAATGTATTGATGTTGTTTGATAATTACTTCTAGTGGGAGAACACAAGAAAGCATCATGGAATATTTAATCAGCGATGACATCTATTGTATGAAGTTGTCAATGGTGTCACATCGAATTTATTTATGCTCACGTAACTAAAAATGCTATGTTTTTGTAGAACTGTGAATAGGCTATTATGTGAGTAAAAGACCTCTACATGCTAATAGAAAATTTGTTTATATACCTTTTGTGGTGGAAAACAACATTTTAGGAATGCTGTCAAAGAAGGTGTTCATTTTTGCATTCACAGTATTCTTGCGTCTAAAACATGTGAACTGTTTTTAGTAAATATTCATGAAAACTTACAATTAAACCAATGAGACAGCCGGTGACTGATGTTTGCAATGACTGTTTAGTGATACACCATTAAGAAAATCTTCATTTTACAACCACAAACGGATATTCCGTAGTTTCATTTATTGTTTTACTTTTTCCAGCAATATTTGAGAAATATAAATGGCAATTCTGTTACTTTGCAAATGTCGTTATGGCAAAGTCAATGTTTGACTATGTACTGGCACTGAAGATTACAGATACTGAGAAATACACAGCTTTAGTAAAAAGGAATCAAAGATGGAAAGCCAGTTTAACTACTGGGAACAAAAATGTAAATCAAAAATACATCAATGTCAGTTGTCATTTATTCTGAAGAAAATCTGTATGCCAACACTTTAGTTAAACAGAGATGTGGATGGAGTGCAATGTAAATTTTCTCAATTTCTTGCCTAATAATTAAACCAAGAAAAGAAAAAAAAAGAAAAACAAACCAGGAACTGTGTATAAATAATAAGTTCTTTAACCATCACAGCTGCCTTACAGCCTTTTTTTCTGTGCCTTGTAGCATTTTCTTTCTTTTTTGTCAGCGGATGATCAACTTGGACATAACATAACCTTGGACTTATTTCTGACACCGCACCAGATGCTTACTGGCCCAGAAACTATAGATCCCTAGAGCTGACAGATAAACCTATTTTTAACATACATGTATATATGAGACTTGGAAATGGTAGCATACATGATCCTCTGGTTACTTTGCAAGACTCGTTGTTTTAATTGATTAAGGATAACAACACATACTTCCCTTTCCTTATGTACACATGACAGTAATCACTCCATAGACACTCGGATCTCACAGTGTAATTATTTAATGTTACCTTATATGAGCCCCTGGTTACTCTATAAGATCCCTTGTTTTCACAGTTAAAGTATTTATCACTACTTTTGGTTCTTGTGTATACATGCAATTCAGTTACATTCTATGAGCACTCCATAAGATCCCACAATACGCTAGATAATGAGAACAGTATATTATGTAACTCTACATTATGGATATTTTGACTGGTTATCAGTTTCTAGATGGATGGAACTAGAAATGTAAAAGCTTCTTTTGGCTATGAAAGTTCATGAAAAAAAATCTTACTGAGGAACCAGCTATTTTCAACTGCGCGAAATAATTTCTACGAATGAAGTACTTTTGGTTGCGATAAGACATAATGTTTACCTGCATTCTCTTCCAAAATCCTCTTCTTGCTTTCTCTTTTCTTTGGCGTGCTTGTCACGACCTTTTGTTAGTCATTATTACTGGGCCCAAGACATCTCATAATCTTAAATAACTTAATGATCTGGCAAAAGTAATGTCCGCAAAAGGAAACAGTGTATGCTATTAATATGCAATTTAGGGTTCTAATTACCGGGCCGCTAGTCACTGCTGACAATCATTACATCTGAGAAAACAGACAATGTTTCACATTTTTATAATTCAAATTTCTCTTCTCTCATAATGGGACAATTTGAGCAGTCTTATCTTGAAACACTAGCTTAGAGTAGAGCTTCACACTGGTCATTGTTTCCATCAAAGGGGGTTGGAAAAGAACTGTGAATATTTTGCAAAAAATAACTCCATACACTATGCAATCTACTTATACAATAAGCGAGGTCATAGTGTTTTGGGATATTTTGTCATATTTAGACCATGATGACCCCAAAAGACAGCACAGTACCAGTCCCTTTTGGATTTAATAGATGTACTTGCACTGCAGAAGTGAACATTTACAAATGACACACAATTCCTCTTACACCAGTAAAGGAGCTTACAGAACTCAACGAATGATACCAGACGTTTTTCCACCAGCCAACCAAAACCGCCGAATTTGGGGTATGTTTCCAAATCGTGGTTATGTATTGTATTCGGCCATATTTGTTTACATTTTAGACGTAGAAATCGACTGTTATGAGTTTTAATTACTTTGTAGAACGGTTGAAGGATAAATCTTTGACTTACACATCTTTTTTCCGTAGATAATGCTCAATTCTAAAAGCTTTAGAGACAAATGTCCTTATACCGCCGACATTACGTTACACAATTATATTAGTACAGTTTCCTTCAATAATAAGCAATAATTAGCAATAATAGCAATACTATCCATATTGTTGTCCAGATTAGACGTATCCTCTTTAAACTGACCAGACTGCTGCTTATATCATATTTCATCCTTACAGCGCCTTTAAAATGTTTATGTATCCGTGATTTCGGTCTTTCGTTGTCCATACGGGCGCCGCCATATATATCACGCTTTATTAATATTCGGTAAGGTTTGGTTTAATTCTCGGATCAAGCACATTCATGAACTGGATACTTTCCCGGATCCCATCTTCCTCCTACTGATAAATTGGGCATTAGATCACGAAAACTTAAAATCTATTTCTATTCTAACATGCTGTATCAGAAATTTTAAATTAAAAGGAACACACATGTGTACTACAATTTACGCAGTAGTTAGGGTGTTTCCCAAGTTTGGCTGTTCAATTTCGTCCCGCGTTCTTTCTGGTTATTTTTAAAAAAAGAATGTTAGCAACCGATGAAATTGCATATTTTATTTATTTATATTTATCACAGTTTACTACTTATTACACGTGGGGTCCCTTCTACCCAACCTTCCCTTCTTAAAGCGGTTTCGCTTTTGATGATGAAAATGACTTTCTTTCTTGGTTTTCGAGAAATTGTAAACCAATGTCGACTGCGACTAGAAGGTCATAAGCTTGACATAAGCTTCTCTTTTTTAAGTCCGGAGTTCCTTCCACAGGGTTAGGCAAAGCAAATATTGGTTGCCCTCTATGGTCTCTAGGTTATATAGGGAAAAGCTGTATTTTGCTGCTCAAGCGTAGAGCTCTTTTTCGCAGTTGATACATATAAACAAATAGAACCTAATGATGGTTATGGACTCCAATTCACTGTAAATTTGTGAAGTAGGGTGAGATTAGGAAATAATTAACTTTCTTCTTTGTACATAATCCAGATCCAAAAATGCTTTCTAACAAAACAACTTTGAAAATACAAAGGATGTCATGTTCCAGAAAAAAAATACTACCTAATCAATAATTATGTGTGTATTGAGGCTGCTGCTGCGCATGCGCATTTTCTGCTTGTACACTTCAGTTATATAGTTGATTGTTATAATGTTGGCAACTGTTTTTCTTCTTCTTCTACATAATGTAACCTCTTAGAAAACCTACTAACTGGTGTCGGGTTTTACCTTTCATTTTGTTTAACCCATTCTATGTTTTTAGGAATTATCATTATTCATATTTTTTCTGGAGATATGGTGTACTGAAAAAAAAATAAACAGCATAACTTTTTAAATGTGTATTCTTACTTGCTCCCATGTTGCTTTAACCTTTAACTCCAGTTATTGTGTCGCCTTTGAGGCCGTGCATCAACGACTTTTCTTGTTTCAATGTATACATCACCAAAAATAACCTGATTGGAGCGATGTTGAGTCTGATTGGTTCGTTAATGTGCATCCTTGCGAGGATTTATGCTACCTGGTAACAATATTCTTCCTGTTTTGCGGGTGCGGGCCGTATAAAAGAGCGTCCCGGGACATTCGCATAGACTACGCAGTATTCACCCTTCAAACATGATGCATGCCGAGAACTGTGTATGTGCACTGATATTATGCGGAATCGTTCTGATTCTAAATACGGGGATTGCTGAGAGCCAGTCATACTCCGGGTAAGTCGATCAATTTGTCTGTATTTATTATTAAATATATTATAATGTTGTTGTCTTTTTTGAGAATTAGTAATGAAAAGTAGCAAGTAATTTACAAATAACGTTACCATTTTCTGATGATGCTAGAGATTCAGGAGGTGTGCTTAGGACGGGCACCAGGGGTGGGTGAGGAAGGGGGTGTTCTCCTCCTGCGGGTGAGGAGGTGGGGGGGAGGGCATACGGATATGGGGGTCCTCCACCAGAAGAAATGTATTTTATCATACTAAATGGTGTGCTGTGACGACTTTGAAGCAACTCAAATGCTAAAAAAACTATTATTTTGTAGCAGATGTTTCGTTTTGCGACGAACAAAAACTGTATTTTAGGTCTTCAAACTCTGCAGTTTTGTGCAGTGATTCTACCCACACTCGAACTCTGCAGTCCTGTGCCGTGGTTCTACCCAGACTTTTTTTCTTGGGATTTCTTGCATAAGAACCGGTAATAGTTTTATATCACTACAATGGTCATAGGCTTATCAGTTAATATTTACACTAGTTTAGCAAGTAATTAAGATTAAATTGTTGAACCGAAAGATTACCTGTTTACTGGTTCTAACCAGGAAATGGACACTCGAGAGTGACCAATTTGAAATAATCGTTCCGAAACTAACTATACAAAAACAAACAGGTTTAAACTTACTAGTATAAAGCAAACTAAGGACATGATTTATGTATCCCAAATGTCAAAAATGTTTAGGATTTTCTTAGAATATTATTGTTTTTTTGTTTTTGAAATACATCGCAGCGACTAATTGTGAGTCCAGCGCTTTTGGTGGAGGAAGACCTCCGAAAAATGTCTGGGTTGAACCACCGACGCAACGCAGGTCAGCTGAAAGACCTTCCAAAATTAAGTCTCTCTCCCCGAACGGGACTCTCATACAGTCAGTGAGTGGCCAAGCTGACAAAGGAGTTACACATCCGTAACTCTACCTGTGTGTGCTTATAAACGACTCATTTTAGTTAAAATAATTAAAAAAGATCCATCTCTACGAATATACAAAATGAAAGGCGATGGGAGACACTTGAACATAGATTCAATGGTTTTGTCAAATGAAATTTGCTTTAGTTAATGGTCGTCTTCTTTAAAAAATGGTTAAATTACAATTTTTACTATTACGTTAGGCTATCTGACTTTCGTTAGCCAATGATGATACTTTGTAAATCTCGGTTTTCTTAATTTAGACTTCATAAACACATTAATATATAAAAGGGCACATTATATATATATATATATATATATATATATATATATGTGTCTTAGAGCAAACTTTCATACAAAGTGTTTCTTTTTATAAAGTTCACCATTTGAATATGTCAATTTTCAGAATTTCATAATAAAGTCGGTATCTTAAAAGTTTTGCCTCATTGGTCCATAACGAGTTATCCGAATTCAGCGTTCGCAGTTTGTATCTTTATCCCCTAAAATTAAAACGTTTTATTAATATTACGATCTACTGGCTCTAGTCGCTGTTACGCAACATTTATTATGAAATATATACTTTATAACTAATATGCTAATTTCCAAGATCGGCCGAAGATTGGGAAATTTATTTGTGTTTTGTATGCGACAATATGTCTCGCTTGACTACGTACCTGAAGTAAATATAACTTTATGCGCTTTGTCGTCTTTATCTTTCTATTTTGCAAGTCACTTTTCAAAGTGGTATGCAGCAGTTTAAACCAAATTTTGTTGCTCAAATAAACAAATAAATTATGGTTACCTGAAAAGATCAAGAGAAATGTTTATGGTGCACTCTTTGTTGACTGGTAAATTTCGCTAATGGATGTTCTTTTTTTCATGTTAAAACATCAGAATTGTCGCCTCACAATATGCATTTAAGACGCCCAAACGTCTAGTTTGATATGAAAAAATGCAATACAGTCGTGATAATGACTAGATATACGTAACTTTATCACTTAATTATTATCACTCAAGCGAGTTGGCGAGCTGATGTTTCACCCACGCACTTCTTCTATTTAACTTAGTAAGAAACACACCTTTTTATTTAGTTTAATCTTAAAACATACTAAATGAACACAAAATCTCTACTTTTGCTTAACGTCATTCGAAGATAAGAACTCCACATGAATTAAATCCTTCGTATGGTTTTTTAGCTATCCTAAACACGTCTCCTGTCATCAGAACTTTACACATATATGCGTACTACTCTTAAGTGACTTGAAATTGAAATCTACCTCATGCATAGATCAGGTATATTACCTCATGCACAGTTCGCGTATATCACCGCAAGCATCGTTCACGTATATTACCGCATGCCCACTTCATGTATATTACCTCATGCACAGTTCACGTATATAACTGCAGGTGCTGTTAACGTATATTGCCTCATGCGCGGTTAACGTATATTACCTCATGCACAGACCACGTATTTTACTTCATGTGCAGTTCACGTGTATTTCCTCACGCACAGTTCAAGTATTCGACCTTATGCACAGATCAGGTATATTACCTCATGCACAGATCAGGTATATAACCACATTCACAGTACAGGTATATTACCTCATGCAGAGATAAGGTATAATACCTCATGCACAGTTCACATATTTTACCACATGCACAGTTCACGTATATTCTCTCAGGCGCAGTTCACGTATATCCCCGCATGCACCGTTCACGTATATCACCGCATGCACAGATCAGGTAAATTGCCTCATGCACAGTTCAGGTATATTGCCTCATGCTCAGATCAGGTATATTGCCTCATGCTCAGATCAGGTATACTGCCTCATGCACAGATCAGGTATATTGCCTCATGCTCAGATCAGGAATATTGCCTCATGCTCAGATCAGGTATATTACCTCATGCTCATATCAGGTATATTGCCTCATGCACAGATCAGGTATATTGCCTCATGCACAGATCAGGTATATTACCGCATGCTCAGTTCAGGTATATTGCCTCATGCACATTTTACGTATATTACCGCATGCACAGTTCAGGTATATTGCCTCACGCACAGTTTACGTATATTACCGCATGCACAGATCAGGTATATTACCGCATGCACAGATCAGGTATATTGCCTCATGCACAGTTTACGTATATTGCCGCATGCACAGATCAGGTATATCACCGCATGCTCAGATCAGGTATATCACCGCATGCACAGATCAGGTATATTGCCTCATGCACAGTTTACGTATATTACCGCATGCACAGATCAGGTATATTGCCTCATGCACAGTTTACGTATATCACCGCATCCACAGATCAGGTATATCACCGCATGCACAGATCAGGTATATCACCGCATGCACAGTTCAGGTATATTGCCTCATGCACAGATCAGGTATATTGCCTCATGCACCGTTTACGTATATTACCGCATGCTCAGATCAGGTATATCACCGCATGCACAGATCAGGTATATCACCGCATGCACAGATCAGGTATATCACCGCATGCACAGTTCAGGTATATTGCCTCATGCACAGTTTACGTATATCACCGCATGCACAGATCAGGTATATCACCGCATGCACAGATCAGGTATATTGCCTCAAGCACAGTTTACGTATATTACCGCATGCTCAGATCAGGTATACTGCCTCATGCTCAGATCAGGTATATTGCTTCATGCTCAGATCAGGTATATTGCCTCATGCTCAGATCAGGTATATCACCGCATGCACAGATCAGGTATATCACCGCATGCACAGATCAGGTATATCACCGCATGCACAGATCAGGTATATTGCCTCATGCACAGTTCAGGTATACTGCCTCATGCTCAGATCAGGTATATTGCCTCATGCTCAGATCAGGTATATTGCCTCATGCTCAGGTCAGGTATATTGCCTCATGCACAGATCAGGTATATTGCCTCATGCACAGTAACGTATATTACCGCATGCACAGTTCACGTATAATACATCAGGCACAGTTCACATATTTTACCACATGCGCACTTCACGTATATTACCTCAGGCGTCGTTCACGTATTTTACCTCATGCACAGTTCATGAGTTTTTCCTCATGCCCAGTGCACGTATATTACCTCATGTACAGTTCACTTATATAACCGAAGGTCATGTTCGCGTATATTACTTCATGCGAAATGTACGTTTATTACCGTTTGCACAGTTCACGTATATTACCTCATGTACACTTCGCTTATATTACCTTATGCACAGTTCAGGTGTATTACCTCGTGAACTGTTCACGTATATTACCTAATGTACACTTTGCTTATATTACCTTATGCACAGTTCAGGTATATTACCTCTTGAACTGTTCACGTATATTACCTCATGAACTGTTCGCGTATATTACCTAATGAACTGTTCGCGTATATTACCTAATGCACAGTTCATGTATATTGCCTAGTGCATTGTTCACGTATATTACCGCATGCACAGTGCACGTATATAATCTTATGTAAAGTCCACGTATATTACCTCATGCACAGTTCACGTATACTACCGCAGGTTTTGGTCACATATGTTACCCCATGCGCAGATCATGTTGTTACGACCGGTGTCGCTATATAAGTTTATTTATAAAATGGCATGTTTACTAAACGACGAAATGGTGTAACAGAAAGAACAAGCCAGCAACAAACTAACACACTAATGTTTTATTTTAATAAACAATTAAATCTATGGCGTAATAAAACAATAATAAATCAATCAGACTAAATTGCAGAATGCAAAATAAATGTTAGCTTACAGTTTGTCCCTTTAGGAGGTGTCCCTTTAATAGTCCATTTAATAATCCAACGTCGAATAATCCTGAAGAGTTATTGGTAGAATGTCCTCGTAGATAAGCACAGTTGAAATAATCCAAAGGTAGAACAAAACACGAATGTAAATGATATAATTCCAAATTCAACACTTTAATATTTATATCACTGTAGAATATATTAATCCACGTAAGTTCCAGCACAGAAAGATTTAATATAGAAGCTGCAAGTATTTCCAAACTATATGTCCAAACTCTATGTCTAAACGTTTATCCAAACTTTTTATCCAAACTTCCTTTAAATCGGCAAACACGCCCGTATATATACCAAAAGAATTGCTAGAACATTCACGAAACCCAGAACATTCTCGAAACCCACTTAAAATAAACAAATGAACTTTCTAGCATGATCCTTATTTTCTAGCAGTTACGCGAATGCTACGTCATCAATACCACAACGGTAAACAACCCTTAACCCTGGTGTACTACTGTACATAACAATGTGTAAAACTGCATGCGCAGTTCACGTATATTAACTCATGCGCAGTTCGGCAATAAAGAAGTTGTTGAGCTTAACCTGCTATGCATATTTAAAAGTCGCCCCGATACATTTTTTTAATACATTGATTTACTCCAAAGCAACACCTAAGTCTGAAGGACAGTATGTTCATATATAATATTGTCATTCAATGTGATTGCCAAGTGTTGGCTGCACATTTATATGCTCTCACAAATTATATTTCTTTGTATGTTATATATTGCTCTGTTTTAGTTAGGAATTGACATAGGTGTGTGTGAAGTGTGTGCAAGATTGTGGTTAAATTTCAAAATAAGTAGTTAAGTGGTTCTCGGCAGTTAACAATTTTAGTTCGACTTCATTTTTTATTTTCTGACCATATAAACAAGAAAATATCAGCGCATGTTGTTTGGACTATCTCAAACATAAAAGGGTCAGCGCATGAATCCAGTGTTGGCTACCATTTTGACTTTGGTAAACTTTTATTTCTTTTATACAATTTATTTGCAAAGCGATTATTTTATCTATTCGTAATTTTAAAGCTTGACTTTTTAAACTTTTATTTGTGTCGGTAATAGATTGTGTCGAACGCCAAGTGCGAAAGACTGCTAAATTGTGTCTCTTACAAAAACTTGATTTTAAGTGGTTTCTAGACTATGCATTGACTTCATTTTTGTTCTGGCACTAAATAAATATGTGAGCATAATGAATCTGGCATTTGTTTTTGGATTACTAATTGCATTTGTGGAGTACTTGTGTCTAAAACAATTGGATTTTAACAAAGGATTTCATCATATCCTGGTGAACACCTTCTTAGTTTACACAATGGATTATCCTGGGGGCAAGATCAAAACATACAGTACAAGTGAACTATTGAAATATAGATCAATGCCCAGACAATGGATTTTACCTGATCAGCAATTATTGGCAAGCAAGATTAAAAGGTATGGGTATTTTGAACTTTAGAGGTTGTAGATCTGGAACCAAAACATCCAAAAGTAAAAAAACACAAAAGAAACAACTTGGTGTGAATATCTCAAACCTAGTATACCCAAAACGACAAAATGACCTAAGTAATTTCAGAAAAAATGTGACATGTTTAACATTAAATTGCCATTCAGTAGTCAACAAAGATGTACTAGTCGGACAATTGCTTCGTGAGGAAAATATTGATTTTGCGCTTTTGACGGAAACGTGGTATTCAGATGACAAACAATCTCACTTTGAAACATCAGATTTAAACCAAAATGGTTATAAACTCAGTGTTGCAAATCGTAAAAATCGTGTTGGCGGCGGTATTGCTTTGACTTGTAAAAGTACCATCAATATGCGGAAAAAAGAATCCGGCGCGACCCAAACTTTCGAGTACGGAATATGGCAATTAGTATTCAAAAACATTACCATAAATTGTGTAGGAATTTATAGACCCCCATCATTGGCTACTCCTCTGCAATTTGTTAAAGACTTCTTTGAATTTATGGAAGACATTGTTTCAAAATATCAAAACCTCTTGACAATGGGGGATTTCAATCTTCATATACACGATGATACCGGTGCTATTTCAGAATTTAATAACTGTTTGTGTGCTATGGGATTAGAACAACATGTACATTTCCCCACGCAAGTGTTCGGTCAAAGTCTCGATCTTGTGATCACAGAGGTCGCAAACGGTGTTGAGCTAGTCTCATGTGAACCTGGTCCATTTCTTTCAGATCATCGTGTTGTGAAAGTCGTCACAAAAGTAAAAAAGAGAACATTATCAGCAAATCCATCATACACAGAAACTTTAAAGAAATAGATCGCTCAGAATTTGCCAGTGATATTACCAATATAAAAATTGAAAGTGAATCAGTTACTGAATATTTGGAACTTTTCGAATCCGAAATGAAAGTTATCGTCGATAAACATGCACCTGAAATTGAAAAAAACAGTTATTTGTCGAAATCCGATGCCATGGTTTACTGAGAGTACACTCAAAAAGTATTCTACGTAAAGCTGAGCGCATGTGGAGAAAACACAAAAATCCAAATGATTATGAATTCTTCAAAAATGCAATGAATAAATACAATTATGAACTAAATCTTGAAAAGAAACGCAAACTTAGTCAGAAAGTGCTCGCATTCAAGGGAGATTCCAAGAAACTCTACAACTTCGTGACAGATCTCACCGGCGGAAAGTCCGAAAATCCAATGCCGACCGTCGACAACGAAAACAGTTTAGCTGATAAATTCGCAGATTTTTTCATGAACAAAATTGAGAAAATACGAGACAACCTTAAACATCATAAGAACTATGAACCATTGCCGAAAGATGTACCAAAATTCGAGGAATTTGGAACCTTAAGTGAAAATGATGTGAAAAAAATGATTAATTCCATGCAAACAAAATCATGCGAAATTGACGTTTTGCCGACGAAAGTGTTGAAGTCATTTGTGACTGAACTGCTTCCCATCATTACCACATTAGTGAATCTTTCGTTGTCACAAGGTGTCTTTCCACCAAATTGGAAACAGGCAATAGTTAGACCTCTGTTGAAAAAACTTGGACTCGAACTCATTTTTTCTAAATACAGACCAGTGAGCAACCTACCATTTCTGTCGAAATTAATTGAAAAGGCAGCATTATTCTACCTTAACAAACATGCAAATGAACACAATCTCCTTCCAAAGAACCAATCAGCGTACCGACAACATCATTCGTGTGAATCAGCGTTACTTCGTCTTGTAAATGACATTCTTGCTGCCATGGAAAATCAAGAAGTAACTGCATTAATAGCATTGGACTTAAGTGCAGCTTTTGATACCGTCGATCATGACATCCTTCTCGGCGTTCTCAATCGTCAGTATGGTATCTGTGGAGTAGTACTCGACTGGTTGGACTCGTACCTGCGACCCAGGAGTTGTCGCGTAAGTGTGAACAATATAATGTCGTCAGCACGCGATCTTACGTGCAGTGTCCCCCAAGGAAGCTGTTTAGGGCCGTGGCTCTACCTCGCGTATGCAGGGACCATATTTGACATTGTTCCGCCTACCATCTCCGTGTACGGCTTCGCCAACGATCATACTGCCAGCAAATGTTTCAAACCTACACCCGCTCTCGAGGCCAAATCCATTGCGGAACTAGAAGAATTCGCAACACAAGCAAATGATTGGATGAACGGTAATAAATTGAAAATGAATTCTTCAAAAACTGAACACATAATTTTCGGAAGTGCTCCTCAGTTGCGTAAACTGTCTAAAGATGAAATTAATATTTGTGGTGATAAGATCAAACGACAAAATACAATCAGATATTTAGGGGCATTTTTGGACGAAAATCTAACTTTCAAACATCACATCAAGATAAAGTGTCGAACAGCTATGTTGAGCTTTTTTCGCATAAAAAATATTCGCAAATTCCTTACACAAGATGCAACAGAAACTCTTGTACTCTCACTTGACTCGTTATTTCTCACTTAGACTATTGCAACGTGATTTTGTACGGTATTTCAAACTGTGATACTGCAAAACTACAGCGAATTCAAAACATGTGTGCCAAACTAGTATTGAATCGTAGGAAAAGTGACAGTTCTAAGCAGGCCCTATACGATCTACACTGGCTGCCCATCAAGGCCAGAATACAATTCAAGATTCTTGTATACATGTACAACTGTCGCGTTGGAAATGCACCAACGTATTTGAATGACCTGCTTACACCTAAAGTTCAAAAACGTTCTCTGAGATCATCCTCATTTTCGGTTGACAGTTATGAAGTGCCTTTTAATAAGTGTAAAACTTTCAGCGACAGAAGTTTCAGTACAATCGGCCCAAAACTCTGGAATGATCTTCCATTAAATATCAAACAATGCTCATCAGTTGATAGTTTCAAGAAACACTTGAAGACTCATTTCTTCAGAGACTATTTTAATCTTTTTTAGTCAAAGTCAGTAAAGTGTAGAAACACTAAGCAGTGAACTAAGAGACAATGTTTTTCTGCGCATTAATTCTGTAATGAATATCTAATTTTACAATTTCTTTATTATCCAAGTAACATTTTCATGTCTTTTATCATGTCCTTTAATAATATAGCCATATTTTTAATTATTTTAAATAACATTACTTTCTTTTACTTTTGATAACATGTTTTAGATTTAGAGTTAATTGTTTTATCATTCTTAAACTACACTTATTTATTATTTTTAATGTTCTGATATAATATTGTACAACGCCATTGAATATGTATTATATGTAGAAATAGGCGTTTAAGCAAATAAAACAGTTTCAAACAGTTTCAAAAACAAAATCATGCGAAATTGACGTTTTGCCGACGAAAGTGTTGAAGTCGTTTGTGACTGAACTGCTTCTCATCATTACCACATTAGTGAATCTTTCGTTGTCACAAGGTGTCTTTCCACCAAATTGGAAACAGGCAATAGTTAGACCTCTGTTGAAAAAACTTGGACTCGAACTCATTTTTTCTAACTACAGACCAGTGAGCAACCTACCATTTCTGTCGAAATTAATTGAAAAGGCAGCATTATTCTACCTTAACAAACATGCAAACGAACACAATCTCCTTCCAAAGAACCAATCAGCGTACCGACATCATTCGTGTGAATCAGCGTTACTTCGTCTTGTAAATGACATTCTTGCTGCCATGGAAAATCAAGAAGTAACTGCATTAATAGCATTGGACTTAAGTGCAGCTTTTGATACCGTCGACCATGACATCCTTCTCAGCGTTCTCAATCGTCAGTATGGTATCTGTGGAGTAGCACTCGACTGGTTAGACTCGTACCTGCGACCCAGGAGTTGTCGCGTAAGTGTGAACAATATAATGTCGTCAGCACGCGATCTTACGTGCAGTGTCCCCCAAGGAAGCTGTTTAGGGCTGTGGCTCTACCTCGCGTATGCAGGGACCATATTTGACATTGTTCCGCCTACCATCTCCGTGTACGGCTTCGCCAACGATCATACTGCCAGCAAATGTTTCAAACCTACACCCGCTCTCGAGGCCAAATCCATTGCGGAACTAGAAGAATTCGCAACACAAGCAAATGATTGGATGAACGGTAATAAATTGAAAATGAATTCTTCAAAAACTGAACACATAATTTTCGGAAGTGCTCCTCAGTTGCGTAAACTGTCTAAAGATGAAATTAATATTTGTGGTGATAAGATCAAACGACAAAATACAATCAGATATTTAGGGGCATTTTTGGACGAAAATCTAACTTTCAAACATCACATCAAGATAAAGTGTCGAACAGCTATGTTGAGCTTTTTTCGCATAAAAAATATTCGCAAATTCCTTACACAAGATGCAACAGAAACTCTTGTACTCTCACTTGACTCGTTATTTCTCACTTAGACTATTGCAACGTGATTTTGTACGGTATTTCAAACTGTGATACTGCAAAACTACAGCGAATTCAAAACATGTGTGCCAAACTAGTATTGAATCGTAGGAAAAGTGACAGTTCTAAGCAGGCCCTATACGATCTACACTGGCTGCCCATCAAGGCCAGAATACAATTCAAGATTCTTGTATACATGTACAACTGTCGTGTTGGAAATGCACCAACGTATTTGAATGACCTGCTTACACCTAAAGTTCAAAAACGTTCTCTGAGATCATCCTCATTTTCGGTTGACAGTTACAATGTATGAAGTGCCTTTTAATAAGTGTAAAACTTTCAGCGACAGAAGTTTCAGTACAATCGGCCCAAAACTCTGGAATGATCTTCCATTAAATATCAGACAATGCTCATCAGTTGATAGTTTCAAGAAACACTTGAAGACTCATTTCTTCAGAGACTATTTTAATCTTTTCTAGTCAAAGTCAGTAAAATGTAGAAACACTAAGCAGTGAACTAAGAGACAATGTTTTTTCTGCGCATTATTCTGTGATGAATATCTGATTTTACAATTTCTTTATTATCCAAGTAACATTTTCATATCTTTTATCATGTCCTTTAATAATATAGCCATATTTTTAATTTTTTTAAATAACATTACTTTTGATAACATGTTTTAGATTTAGAATTAATTGTTTTATCATTCTTAAACTACATTTATTTATTATTTTTAATGTTCTGATATAATATTGTACAACGCCATTGAATATGTATTATATGTAGAAATAGGCGTTTAAGCAAATAAAACAGTTTCAGTTTCAGTGATGTTGCATTTCTTTATTCATGGTAGTTAAACGAAGATTTGCTTTTGTTATAAAATGAAAAAAACGGTTGAAGATTTTTTAAACTTGTTGTTTCAATAAATAAGAATAACTTCCGCATATATGTGATGGAGATGTTGGAATAGGGCGAAATCTAAGCATACAGACGCGGTATAAACAATACTTCAGCTATACAAGGAATTTATTTTAATTCTTCTTTGCCAAATATTGTATAACTAGGACGTAGTTAATAGAAACCAACTACAGTTAATGAAATATGGTACATTTATATACCACCATTATTTATGCCACTACATAACTAGCTCCAACACCACAAGCAAAACCACCAAGGTTAAAATGATGTTGTTGTTGTTATTGTTGCTTGTGGTGGGTGTGAGGAGTATGAGAAGGAAGAGGAGGAGGAGGATAACGATGATGATGATGAGGAGGAGGATGGCGATGTGGAGGGGAGGAGAAGGATGGCGATGATGATGAGGAGGAGGAGGAGGATGGCGATGATGATGAGGAGGAGGAGGAGGAGAAGGATGGCGAGGAGGAGGAGGAGGATGGCGAGGATGAGGAGGAGGATGGCGATGATGATGAGGGGGAGGAGGATGGCGATGATGATGAGGAGGAGGAGGATGGCGATGATGAGGAGGATGAGGTCGGCGATGAGGAGGAGGAGGAGGAGGATGGCGATGATGATGTGCAGTAGCAGAGGCATTGGCTACATCATTATCATCTCATTATATGCGTTAGAAACAGCAGCAGCAGCAACATCAGCTGTAACGACAACAACAGAGATGAAAAATCCTTGTTGTTGTATTTGTATTTTTACGTATGATCGGGTCGAAAATTTGTTGCAAGATTCCCAAGTCTCTCATCTCATTGTTTCATAAATGGTTCATTATCTTTTTCATACTTTTTTTAAATATTAGTTTTTGTTATGAATTTTTAGTTGATATTTGATATTTTATTTTTTCTTTGCATTAGTGTTACTTTTTATACTTGTTTTATTATCGCTTTGTAAGTGTTCGATTGTTGTTCCTGTTCCACTTACTCTAATTCTTAGAAGTTTTTTTCCATTTGCCTCATTATAGTTTTAGTATTGTTTCTCATTTGCCTCATTATAGTTTTCGCATTGTTTCTCATTTGCTTCATTATAGTTTTCGCATTGTTTCTCATTTGCTTCATTATAGTTTTAGCATTGTTTCTCATTTGCTTCATTATAGTTTTAGTATTGTTTCTCATTTGCTTCATTATAGTTTTAGCATTGTTTCTCATTTGCCTCATTATAGTTTTAGTATTGTTTCTCATTTGCCTCATTATAGTTTTAGTATTGTTTCTCATTTGCCTCATTATAGTTTTCGCATTGTTTCTCATTTGCTTCATTATAGTTTTCGCATTGTTTCTCATTTGCCTCATTATAGTTTTAGTATTGTTTCTCATTTGCCTCATTATAGTTTTCGCATTGTTTCTCATTTGCCTCATTATAGTTTTCGCATTGTTTCTCATTTGCTTCATTATAGTTTTAGCATTGTTTCTCATTTGCTTCATTATAGTTTTAGTATTGTTTCTCATTTGCCTCATTATAGTTTTCGCATTGTTTCTCATTTGCTTCATTATAGTTTTAGCATTGTTTTCCATTTGCCTTATAATAGTTTTAGTATTGTTTCCCATTTGCTTCATTATAGTTTTAGTATTGTTTCTCATTTGCCTCATTATAGTTTTTGCATTGTTTCTCATTTGCCTCATTATAGTTTTCGCATTGTTTCTCATTTGCTTCATTATAGTTTTCGCATTGTTTCTCATTTGCCTCATTATAGTTTTAGTATTGTTTCTCATTTGCCTCATTATAGTTTTCGCATTGTTTCTCATTTGCTTCATTATAGTTTTAGCATTGATTCTCATTTGCTTCATTATAGTTTTAGTATTATTTCTCATTTGCCTCATTATAGTTTTCGCATTGTTTCTCATTTGCTTCATTATAGTTTTAGCATTGTTTTCCATTTGCCTTATAATAGTTTTAGTATTGTTTCCCATTTGCTTCATTATAGTTTTAGTATTGTTTCTCATTTGCCTCATTATAGTGTTTGCATTGTTTCTCATTTGCCTCATTATAGTTTTCGCATTGTTTCTCATTTGCTTCATTATAGTTTTCGCATTGTTTCTCATTTGCTTCATTACAGGTTTAGCATTGTTTTCCATTTGCCTTATTATAGTTTTAGTATTGTTTCTCATTTGCTTCATTATAGTTTTCGCATTGTTTCTCATTTGCTTCATTATATGTTTAGCATTGTTTTCCATTTGCTTCATTATAGTTTTAGTATTGTTTCTCATTTTCTTCATTATAGTTTTAGCATTGTTTCTCATTTGCTTCATTATAGTTTTAGTATTGTTTCTTATTTGATTCATGATAGTTTTAGCATTGTTTCTCATTTGCTTCATTATAGTTTTCGCATTGTTTCTCATTTGCTTCATTATAGGTTTAGCATTGTTTTCCATTTGCCTTATTATAGTTTTAGTATTGTTTCCCATTTGCTTCATTATAGTTTTAGCATTGTTTCTCATTTGCCTCATTATAGTTTTAGTATTGTTTCCCATTTGCTTCATTATAGTTTTAGTATTGTTTCTCATTTGCTTCATTATAGTTTTAGTATTGTTTCTTATTTGATTCATGATAGTTTTAGTATTGTTTCCCATTTGCTTCATTATAGTTTTAGTATTGTTTCCCATTTGCTTCATTATAGTTTTAGTATTGTTTCCCATTTGCTTCATTATAGTTTTAGTATTGTTTCCCATTTGCTTCATTATAGTTTTAGTATTGTTTCTCATTTGCTTCATTATAGTTTTAGTATTGTTTCTTATTTGATTCATGATAGTTTTAGTATTGTTTCCCATTTGCTTCATTATAGTTTTAGTATTGTTTCTCATTTGCTTCATTATAGTTTTAGCATTGTTTCTCATTTGCTTCATTATAGTTTTAGTATTGTTTCTTATTTGATTCATGATAGTTTTAGCATTGTTTCTCATTTGCTTCATTATAGTTTTCGCATTGTTTCTCATTTGCTTCATTATAGGTTTAGCATTGTTTTCCATTTGCCTTATTATAGTTTTAGTATTGTTTCCCATTTGCTTCATTATAGTTTTAGCATTGTTTCTCATTTGCCTCATTATAGTTTTAGTATTGTTTCCCATTTGCTTCATTATAGTTTTAGTATTGTTTCTCATTTGCTTCATTATAGTTTTAGTATTGTTTCTTATTTGATTCATGATAGTTTTAGTATTGTTTCCCATTTGCTTCATTATAGTTTTAGTATTGTTTCCCATTTGCTTCATTATAGTTTTAGTATTGTTTCCCATTTGCTTCATTATAGTTTTAGTATTGTTTCCCATTTGCTTTATTATAGTTTTAGTATTGTTTCCCAATTGCTTCATTATAGTTTTAGCATTGTTTCCAAGTTGCTTTATTTTAGTTTATTATTGTTTCCCATTTGCTTTATTATAGTTTTAGTATATTTCCATTATTGTTTCTTTTTGTTTCATTAGTGTTTCACTTTATTTCCGCTATTATTATCTCTATTTCTTCATTATGAAGAACTATGTCGAACTATTTTTTTTTTACTTTTTTTGTTATAGTTTTTATTAATGTTTCACTATTGCTGAATTATAGTTTTATCCTCATTTTACTTTTGCTTTTCTGTTGTTTTATTATTATTTAACTATTGTTTTTATATATGTTAATCAGCGTTTAAATCATTTCTACTAATGTTATATTTTTCTTTATTATTATTTTATATATGTGCTAGCATTCTTTGATCATTGTCTTTATTGTTTCAGACAAACTGTCACAGTCTTCCGCTCAAAGATGGATAAATATAAATACTGTGCATGCTGGTATCGTTTCTGGTAAGTTGTAAGATAATGACGTCCAATCGATTCTTCCGAATGTATCTTTAATTATGCGTACAACTAATCGTTAAGAACACGGGACACTTTAAAACGCTGGTACCCGACAGTTTGGGGCATTTTAGAGTTGCTCTTTGTAAAAGTTAAAAATGAAAGCGTGTTAGGACAATGAAGGCAGCACGATGCATGAAACTTTGTGATTTCTAGGGGTTGCTCGTGCTGGCGCTGGCGATGGGAGACAGTTTATTTCTACGAGAAAATCTGTGCCCCTGGGTGGACCCACAACGGGACCTACTACTGCAACATTCGTAAGTGTTGTTGTTGTACTTCTTGCTTTGCTTGTTTGTCGGGCTTATTACCTTACTAACTGTCTTTCATCTTCGGCCTCTGACTCCGTGTGTTCTATCCCGGTCGATGACATTGCGCGAGGTCTTCTCGTTGACCTGTGATTGGTCGCGGCTCTACCAAGACTATTTGTTTGGGTTCTTTATCCACAAAGATAGCTGAGCATTGCTATAATGTCCATGATTGTGTCCTTGTGCTATATTGTAAAAACCTAGCGCTGAAATGCGCAGTTTGTGGGCGTAAGTTTAACACTACACACGATTAAAACTGCGCAAATAACAATTATTCCGTGGAAAATCACATATACAATAAAATAAAAAGCATGCAAGACTTGAGCTGCAAAAACACCTCTCCTAAAATATAGACTATACACTAGAACAAAAGTTAGAACACAGATACTAAAATCAGACTATATAAACTTTTTTATAATTAAACAAAATGCTACCGGATGTGACCAAAATACATTGAAATTTAATTAATAACTCCCAGCTATTTATTTCGTCATTACTACACCCCTTTGATGTGAATCTAAAAATCTGAGTACGCCATTCTTTACCTAACGCGTACGGTAACTTTAGACTGAGATGCTAAGACAACCTCTGTCATGCATAAAGTGGTACAGAGCCGCAAAAGGCTGTCTAGCCCCGCCCAGGAAATATCTCGCAGATATCTCGGCTTAGGAGATAGAGAAAGACTCTGCATTTCATGTATATCTGCATTGCACAATATAATCACTTGAAATTCTTGTTTGAACAGTTTTTAATGTTAATGTTAACATTTAAAGCATGCCTGGATACAACGCGTCTAGTCTTCTTCGACATACATATTTGTGTAGTTTGTCAGTTATTTAGAGAAGGTGTCCATTTAATGCAGATAAAGTGTTATCTTAACAGTGTATACCTGCCATGATACCACAATCAATCAATTTTATGTGACGCCGGGTCTACCAGTCATGGCAAATTCTAATTTTTGCTTGAGAATTAGTCGGAGAAATATACCAATACCATTTTAATGACTTACGCATGTCTCTGTCAAGGTTTGAACTCTGGGCGAACCATGCACGTAGGAGATGATATGGTGTAAAGTATTTTATTTTCTGTAATTCTTTTTCACAGCCATATGCCGACCAAACTGTTTGAATCAAGGCAATTGCACCAATCCGAACGTCTGCACGTGCCCTTCGACATCTACAGGTCCAATCTGCGGACCATGTAAGTGTGTTGATGACGTCACAAATGTCAGTCGTCACAGCAGTGGTTATTAAGTCATTATATTCGAATAGTTCTCAAGGGGAGATTCTAGATGAAGGTTTGAACAGAATCATTCCTGTTGAAGTCTTATGTCCCATCAGCAGTACGTGTTCGTGTATGTGGTGCGGGATGGTGGTGGTGGGGTTGGGGTAAACGGTTTTTTTGGCTGTTCAAATTCAACGTTTAGCAGATAGGTGTATGTGTATGTGGGCAGGGGAGTCCCTTTGGACTTAACGTTCTTTCAACAGTCAAAATGAACTTCAAATTTCATAAACCGCACCAACCATCGGTTTATTCCTAAAATCAACACCTATTAAAGTCGATTTGTTAAGTTGTTATCCGATAGTTTGGACCAGACTATTTTATCAAACAGTCATATAAATTATTGTTACCTGAAAAGATTCGGCGAAATACCATTTATTGAGGTCCTACATCTATGCGAGAAGTGAAGTATAAGACCCCACACACTGTTACAAACATCAATGCTATACAGATTGTTTCCATGTGATGTCATAAGCACTGATAAGACAGTCTAAGACCACCATCTATGAAGGCGAAAGCTAACGCAGGCCGAAATCTGGAACTATATGCTGTATTGAACTCATCACTGTTTTTTTTTTTTTTTTTCAGTTTATTTTATTGAATATAATATCAAATTTAACAGTTTTTATGAAGTATTTTAAATATCAAAACTATATTTTGATAGTTTGAAAGGTAACAAAAATACAATCACTGTTCATTTTGTTCAAAGATGAGCCAATAATTTTATTTTATTTCTGTGTATTAAGTCTTTATGCATTTATCAATTTTAAACATATTTTCAAAATATGAATTTCAAGAGCTTTCCATTGCGGTATAGCTTTTAATTTATGGACCAAAAATGAAGAAATAACAAGAAAAAAATACGCTTCTATACAATTCATCTGAAAATCCCTTGAAGTTGCCATCAAAAATGGCTGCAAAGATAAGGGAATTTTACTTATGTGGAAACTATCTATTTAAGCCACGCTGCATTGTTAGTTTTTTTATTAAAACTAAGAAAACCATGTAACCACTTACCTTTGACATCTGATAATGCCGCCATCTGTATAAAATCAGCTTTGACATCGATGTCTGTTTATAGCTTTATCGTGTCTATTTATAGGTTTGAAAATAATGGACTTTTAAGGCGATATATTTCACGATTTGAACTGTCTATCAAATATGGTAATGTTATGTGCAGACGGTACTTAAACTGCAGGTAAGCACACAATCAGGTATAAGATTCTGCTACATGTATTAGATACAGACAACCTGTTGGATATCACATTAAACACATTCACGCAGTGAGCAGATGAAGGGGAGGTCAGTTACCATGACAATATTTTATATTAAACCCTATTATGACGTTTCAGTGACCTGTTCCTACGAGAGGCCATGCTACCCCGGGGACTGTGTTGGTGGTACCACGTGTTCCTGTGATGAGAAGTTCTCATACGTCAATTCCAGCGAGGGGTGTACAAAATGTACGTGAGCTTATTTGTGTATCTGTGTAGTGATTTGTACACTGATGATGAGGGATGATGCGAGATAATGCTTGATGACGATATTACAACAACAACAACAATAATAATAATGTTTATTATTATTGTTATTATTATTATAATTATTATTATTATTATTTTGATGATGATTATGATGATGATGATGATGATGATGATGATGATGATGATGATGATGATGATGATGATTATGCAAAATATTATATATATAATTTTTAAAATCATTTTGCTTTGTCCAACAGTCAGTGACCCTAGCCTCAAGCCCATCATATCCAAGAGCCTTGTCACCCTGTCGAATGTCAGGAGAGTGGATAACCTGACCGACTTTATGTTCGTCCTGGATGGCACAAACAAAACAATAACAGATGTTATCTGGATGTAAGAGTCTTTGCGGATTAAAATGTTTTAATATTTGCCAAGATTTATTCTACAACAAACGTATGGTAGCCGTACGGTAACCGTACGTCCTCTTTAAATATAGACACATTTGGGGCAAAAGAAAATCTTCGACGGTCGCACGGTAACCGTAGGTCGTACCCTTATATTTTCAGTTGAATGTTTAAGCATGGAATTAAAACTTTATAGTTTCACAATTATGTTCACCATGGAGACTGACCCGCTTAAAATAAAATACAACCACGGCAACCAGAAGTCGGAAGTGGAATTGCGTTTGCCATTTGCTTGCCCTAAATCTTTCAATTAATTCAATTGACATTGCTCTGTTTCGGATAAAAGTAGTCACATGATTTATTTCCTATTGTACGTTATCTAACATGTGGCGAGCGAACGTGTTCTTTCTGACGGTGATGAAAATACAGATTGTGTTCTTTCTTATGATGCTTCGAATTTCAAATATATACTAAACACTTTTACATCGTGCTTAGCTTCCATATGTAAACGGTCTGTCTTAACCTAGAACATATACAACAGTTACAGTTAAGATTATCAGTTAAATATGTGCAGCTGAGCAACAAAGACATACCTTCATTAAGTATATTTAATGTTGCCTTATAAAAATCGTCTTTGTAGCAACCAGAGAAAGTTTAACAACTTAAAGATTGAGATAAGGTCGATATTTAACCAGCCAGAGGGCCTACCGGACAGACCAAACTACGTGAGTGATGCTAAAATGGGCATCATGCGCCAACGTATCTACATACGCATCAGCAGCATTGCCAGAGAAGGTTTGTATATTTTGATGCCCATGCATTAAATGTATCGTTATAGTCTCTCATTCAGTTTGTAAATGGCTCTTTTTCGGATAAATGGAAAAAAAAACGGCCATCACTTTTTTTGCTTAGTATCGAATCTGGTTGCATAAACTCAATGATTTGGTTGTATTTATTTCAGATTTGATCAAAATTTAAATTATAATAAAAATGTATTTTATATTACCATGACTTCTTTGATATGTATCGTGATCATCTGTCATTAGGTTTGTCAATATATCAATGTACAATGTAGTGCCAAAAAGTGATACGCTCTAAATTAAATCGTTATAGCCTAACATTATGTGCATAGTTATACTATAGCTGGACATGATAAAAATAATACGCATATGGTGAAAAAGTAGCAGACCGCGTATTGTAATACAATAAAAGTACGTGTATAGAAGATTTAATGGTAGTACGGGATACAATAACAGTACTTGTATAGTAGTAAACACAGTATGCAATATACAGAAACCCTGTTGCTTTTACGACGAAATCCAAGCAGTAATACTTGTTTATAAATGTAATGAAGACGTTATTTTACTTTTAAAAAAGTGTTAATACCGTAAAAAATGTAGGAAGTTCTAAAAGTGTAAGCCCCTCGGAATGAAATACGTTATCACTAATAGAAAGTGATAATCCAAGAGTCTACATCTGTTTCAAATAAAATGTAAAATGAACACACAATCAATAATAACATTTCTGTAATATATATATATATATATATATATATATATATATATATATATATATATATATATATATATATATATATATATATATATTATGTGTGTGTGTGTGTGTGTGTGTGTGTGTGTGTGTGTGTGTGTGTGTGTGTGTGTGTGTGTGTGTATTTCTATTTCATTTGTAGCTGGCAACTTTATCGACGATGGCCAACCTCGCTATCTGGCGTTAAACGAAACATATTTATGTGTGCCAAAGAATAGCCCCGCTGAGGAGTGGCTACTGTGCACCTTACCCGACGACGAGATGAAGACGACCCTTGATCACGGAGACTGGTAGGTCATTAACATTAACATGATTTCCATGTCTCCTCTAACACCGACAAAAAAAGGAGACTGAGTTAGTTGATATCTTCTGTGAATTATATAATTATACTAAACGAAAGCAATTAGTTTAGTATTTTTCATTATTGCATAGGTACATGTAATTTCAACTGAGGTTATAGTTCTATCCAGGTCTTGCTAGAGTCTTCCTCAGATAACTGAACGCCATAATTATAAAAAAGAGACCTAAAACCACTTGACCTAACTAATGTAAAATATATAAATGTAAAACGCGATTCACATGACATTGAACCTTCATATTATTTAAGTAATGTAGAACATCATTATTTTAGTCTCAGTAAAGCAAACGTAATGTAATTTATGTCACTTTAAACGTCAAACATGGAAAATAATATAAACACCTAAAAATCAAACCGTCTTATCATTTAAGTAATGTTCAATGTCACGTTGTATAAGATACTTAAAATGTCTCGTTAACTCGGTAATGCAACAACTTACGCGGTTTAAGAAGGGTAAAACGACTTTTTGTCTCTGCATGCTAGTTACATGCTATAGTGTGGCATTGTATTTTTATACATGGTATCCGTTTTTGCTGTGTTAATAATT
Organism: Sinonovacula constricta; assembly: GCA_007844125.1. NCBI lineage: Eukaryota > Metazoa > Mollusca > Bivalvia > Cardiida > Solecurtidae > Sinonovacula > Sinonovacula constricta. The sequence goes on from CM017567.1 coordinate 32,111,974, forward strand.
TAAAAAGTAGTTGAGCTTTGTTTGTAATGGTTTACTCAAAAGTGTTCTATGTACCGGGTTTCTTTAATAGGCATTCTTAACGTTTGATTTCTGTCGTTTTCTTTGAATGAAAAAAGATACAGTCACCATATTTCACCCTACAGAGAACCTTTGCTGTAAAGAAGGTACTGATATTCTTATTACTACAATACACTGAGGTTCATGTAAAAAGTGACAAAACTTCAGCTACTTAAAACGTCACGTGGTTTAGGAAGAGATAGTTCCCACATCAGTGAAGAACCCTGAAGATCTTTGCAGCCATCTTCAATGGCAACTTCATGGGATTTTCAGATGAATTGTGTAGAAGCTTAAATTTTATTTTCTTGTAATTTCTTCTATTGTGGTCCAAAAATTGGAAAGCTCCTAAAACAAATATTTTAGAACACAATATTTCTTTTCAAATTGATAAGTACAAAAATAATTAATACACAGAAATAAAAAGAATTATTTGCTAATTCTTATATAAAATGAAGTAACTTTTTGTATTTATTATTTTAACTTTTAAACTATCATAATATAGTTTTGATATTTAAAATAACTTTAAAAAGTTGTTAAATTTGATATAAAATTCAGTAAAATATAGTAAAAAATAAAATCACAGATATCGGTCTGCGTTAGCTTCTGCCTTCAAATATGGCTGCCTTTAACTAGCTCATCTGTGCCCATGATATCACATGGAAACTATCTATTGATAAACTTTTTCAGGATGACGTTGACATTCAAGGCGTTCAGTGGAGGTTACCAGAAGCTGGTGAATACTGACTTACAAGGTGTTCCCTACGCCACCAGATACTACACAGGCTTTGAGGATGTGACGCAGGTAATCATGGCACTGTAAAATCAATTTATTTAAATCATGCTTATTTATACAAGTTCTAAAGATGTTATTCGTCATTTTGGACCAAATATATTTTCTTAAATGACAATAAATTCGTGTTACCTGAACAGATCCCGTGAAATGCTGTTCATTGATGTCCTACATCTATGTTGAGGGTAACAACCCCTTGTCATTACAAACATGTTTGTAATTCCTATCTGAGCCACACTACAGAGTTAGCCATTTTTAAAATTAGAAACCCACTTGACCAGTTTCTTTTAGATCATGTCATGTGATCATCGGTGTAATCAGCCTTGGCGTCGAAATATGTTTTGGCTGAAATCCACATCGTGCTTGTTTATAGATTTGGAAATTAGGAACATTCAAACGATATATGTCACGATTTGTACTGTTTGATAATTTAGGCAACTGCATTAACAACCTTTACTTAAACTGAATCATAAGTTAATGCTTAAGGTATGCATACATTCTTCAGAACATGTTTAAGATATTGCTTCATGCAAAATGTTAGATACCTTTAACATTTTTCATACGACTGACTCTCTTAAAAATCTTTTAGATCGATTAATCTAGATGTCAAAGAAATATATTTTACATATTTTTACATTTAAAAAAACTATTAATTACATGCTTCAACAAATATACAGTGAATTTAGAGCATTTGCATTGTATAGTTTTGTAATATTGCTTTAAATTCAGCATGACATGTATTCATGTTTTTGACAACAACACTGTGACGAAGCAAACGTTTGATCTAGTGCACACACAATAACGTCTCACTGAATAACGTCTTCAATCTAGTCTGGTTACCGTATTATTCGACGGACACGATCATTATAGAGGCTAAGGCAGGGTACCAATCGTAAAATCAAATGCCTTTTTTCTGTCTCTATTTATGGATTGATCGATAACCCCCAACCCCTTTGAATATTTTCTGATATTGACTAGCTGGAATGGTTCAGTGTTCAGACGTCCCAGCCAATGTAAATGCGTCTATTAATAGTTGAACATGTTATATATTATTTCTAGGTCCGATTTAAGTTTGATTTCAACGCCCCAACTCACTGTTCAGAGCCCAATGCGTACAACCGAACCTGCCCTCCTGGGGCCACTATCCTGGACATTGTGAATCCATTTACGAAGGTATGACAGTGTTAAGTGACATATTAATTTCGGTAAATACTTAACAATGCATCCAATATTGTTTCAATAAATAATAATATAGCAACTTGATCCGTTTTGATTTTAGTCTTTATCGATTTAGTCACTTAAAGTTGATCGATTGTCGATTCAAGGACATTGAATCCTTTGAATTTAATGGCGCCTCTCTTTGGTTTAGTAAATGTACATGACGAAATACAATGAAAACCCTGCGCTGCAAACTAATTTACATATTGTGTCACTATCATACCAATCAGTGTAGTGTGTCCGAGTGACGTATGCGCTTGATGCAAACTCAATTTGAATGTGTAGTTCGTGTTATCTAGATTTAAATAACCCTGGAACTCGTTATAACGCGTTTGATTCTGCAACTTTAAAGCCATTCTAACCATCGTGATAGAATGTTATTGGTACAAAACTAAGCAAACCCTGAAAATATAAGACACAGAAGAACACAATTAGTTTCTTTTCATGTGCCAGAGTTTAATAGTTCTCCCCAATCGGAACTCCACGGGTAATTCCGTCCTCGGTACAATCATCCCTCGGATGTATCTGGTGCAATGATACTTACTGAAATCACGAACGTTTTTGTTCGCCGGAAGTCGAAAAAAAATATGCCTAAAATGTAGTTCGCACAAAACAAAAAGAATGTCATCGTTCGACAGCTGCGTGTCTGCTGCGCTGGGTAAATTAAAATTGGATGATTTAAATTTGAAGCCGTCACAAATTGAAGTTTTACAGGCATCGAACTGTAGTGAGCTGTCACCCCAGCTGCCATCTTTGTTTTGACGTCTGTCTCAAAAATAGTCCCATTTAATGAAATGGTCGAGGTGATCCGACTACCTACATACATCCGAGAGATGATTCGTGAATTATCCGAGGTGTTCCGATTGTAGTACTCCCCTGACAAGCGCCGGTTGAAGGCATTACATATGAAATATAGAACTTTGGTCTCAGTCAGAATAGAATTGGAAGCTCCAGGTTCGTGAGGCTTCGGGTTCGATCCGGGCCTCGACATACCAAAGTCGTTAAAAATAGTTGTGGTATAGTTCTCTTGCTAACGCTCAAGAAAATATGAGGGTAGTTCCACGACTGGTTGGCTCAGTGTCAGGATAAAGTGACTGGGTGTGGTATCATGCCAGGTGTACACACTATGCTATACACAGTGAAGGCAGCACTATATCTGCTTCAAGTGAACTCCGTCTGCAGGTAACTGAAATACTTTCTTGTGGGATGATGAACCGAATTATAAAAAAAACTCATAGAATTGGACTGTCATTCAACGCAACCCCTGTTCGAATCTTAATAAAAGAGTTTGTTGTTTTTTTATTTGCTCTCTTACATTTTTTGTTTTCGCCTTTTTAATTGGCTGTCATAATAACAGCTTTTAAAATATATCGACAAATAAAATTTGAGTATTATTTATCTTAATACCTGTTATGGAGAAGGTAAATCACATGCCCGCCAGATTTCTTATAGCTTCAAGAAAACGTAGGTATTTTTAATAACAAAATGTTCATATACAATATGAACAAGTCATCAAAGGTGATATTTGTATGTCAATCAATAATTCATACGGGTTCAATACCAATTTTAGCAGTTTAACAGATTTTAGCTAAGAAAAAAAAAATAATGGAAATAAGACCAACTGTGTCCAGCTTGCTGGAACTACAGCGTTTTGGTCCCTCTTTAAAATTTAATGAAAACAGATGGTTAAAAGCTTATCTAGGCTTATCTGTGACTCACGAACTGTGTTTTATATTCTTTTGATAATTAATAAAAATCAGTTCCGCAGGTATGAAGACAATTTTATTAGAAAAGAGTTACATACATTTTTGTCTTTTGTATTAGAATGCTATACAACCTTGTTGGCTCGGTTGGGTGGATGATCTCTCAGGTATATGGGAATATTATGTCGAAGTTTTCCGATTGGGTCCGAATGTTCACGGAGAGTTAACCGAACTGGCGCCGATTAATCCCGAATATGATGCCGTGATACCACACAACGAGAGAGACATAAACTACACCAGCTACACACCTACCGAGCCGGGAATGTTCAGGTAGGTATTGGGATCTTATGCATGGTATCAGGTACAACAGGATGTAACATACTGGTGATAGAGGTTACGGGTGGTTAGGGCTGGAAGTAGGAAGTAACCAATTGTTGAGGTGGTTACGGGTGGTAAAGGCTGGAAGTAACTGCTAGTTGACGTGGCTACTGTTGGTAACGGCTGGAAGTGGGGAGTAACTGATGCAGAGGTTGTTACGGGTGGTGATGGCTAGAAGTGGGAAGTAACTAATGAAAAAGGTGGTTACGAAGGTAGAGGTGGTTACGAATGTTGAAGGCAGGAAGTGGGTAGTTACTGATGGTAGGGGTTGTTACGGGTGGTGTAGGCTGGAAGTAGGAAGTAACTAATGGTAGAGGTGGTTACGGGTGGTTATGGTTGGAAGTGGAGAGTAACTGATGGCAGTGGTGGTTACGGGTGGTGAAGGCTGGAAGTGGGTAGTTACTGATGGTAGAGGTGGTTACCGTGGTTAACGTTGGAAGTGGAGAGTAACTGATGGTAGTGGTGGTTACGGGTGGTTATGGTTGGAAGTGGAGAAAAACTGATGGTAGTGGTGGTTACGGGTGGTAAAGCCTGGAAGTGGAGAGTTCCTGATGTCGGATGTGGTGTCCCGTGGTTAAGGCTGGAAGTGGGGAGTTTCTGATGATAGAAGTGGTTAAGATGTTAGAGGTGGTTACGATGGTAGAGATGGTTACGATGGTAGATATGGTTACGGGTGGTGGAGGCTGGAAGTGGGGAGTAACTGACGGTAGATGTGGTTACGGATGGCAAAGGCTGGAAGTGGGGAGTAACTGATGATAGAGGTGGTTACGGGTGGTTATGTTTGGAAGTGGAGAGTAACTGATGGTAGTGGTGGTTACGGGTGCTAAAGCCTGGAAGTGGAGAGTTTTTGATGGTGGATGTGGTTGCCCGTGGTTAAGGCTGTAAGTGGGGAGTAACTAAATGTAGAGGTGGTTACGGGTGTCGAAGGCTGAAAGTGGGGAGTTCCTGATGTTAGAGGTAGTTACAGGTGGTGATGGCTGGAAGTAGAGAGTAACCGATGTTAGAGGTGGGCTAGTAATCAGTATTTACTGACGGTAGAGTTAGTAAAGGTTCACAATGGATGGAAATTGGGAATAAATATATGGTAGAGTTAGTCAAGAGTCACATTCGATGGAAATGCGAATTAACAGATGACAGAGTTTGTAAAGGGTCACAACGGCTGGTAATGGGTATTACTAGATAACATAAATTTTTAAGGGTCGCAATGAATGGAAATGGGAATTAACATATGGAAAAGGTGATAAAAGGTAATATGAGGTGATTGTGGATGGATATTGGTATTCACAGATGGTAGGGGTGGTACCAGGTGGTGGAGGGTGGTGTCTAATGGCGTGGTAATTCAGAGATGACACATGAATGGTATCAGTTAAACGATGTAGTTACAGGTAGCGCAAATAAGCGTAGAGGTGATAATATAGATTGTTTATAGGTGGAAAATGGTAGCAATAGCTGGTAGTAGTGGTAGGAACAGCTGGTAGTGGTGGTAGCAACAGCTGGTAGTGGTGATAGGAACAGCTGGTAGTGGTGGTAGCAACAGCTGGTAGTCGTGGTAGCAACAGCTGGTAGTGGTGGTAGGAACAGCTGGTAGTGGTGATAGGAACAGCTGGTAGTGGTGGTAGGAACAGCAGCTGGTAGTGGTGGTAGGAACAGCTGGTAGTGGTGGTAGCAACAGCTGGTAGTGGTGGTAGCAACAGCTGGTAGTGGTGGTAGCAATAGCTGGTAGTGGTGGTAGCAACAGCTGGCAGTGGTGCTAACGGCTGGAAAGCTATGGAGTTAAGGTAGTAACTTGGTACATGTAGAAGCGGTATACATATTGAGGAGCGGTAGGTAAGGTAATTAATATCTGTTATTGATGGATGTAATAATCTCCATGGTCTATTGCTACTTACGATCTTTTCTTATTTACCTATTATCCTTATTTTTCCCAGTGTCCTCATGGAAACAAGTGACAAAGCTAACAACTCCAGGACTTCCCGACGGTTTGTCTTGTATGATCCAATATCGAAAATCGACATCAACAAAAGCAACGATAGTAAGCTCTATGTGGCTTCCGCCGTCGCAGAAACTGGTTACACTTGGCAGACTGGTTCATCAGACGGTAAACCAAGTTGGGATTTTTTTTTATCGAGACAACGCCATTTGCATTATACGTGTATTAAAGTTTAATTTTTTAAATGCCACCAAAATTCCTTTCCTGTCATAACTATGTAGTGTATATATCTGCATAACTTGTTTATGACAAGAAGATTTTAAAAAATGCGAATGTTCAGACTTTCAAAACGCGTTTGAAAACCAGGGCCAATTGTATAAACAGTGGTTAAATTTTAACTAATGGTTAAAGTTTGGTTACCTAATACATGTTGGTTAACTTGCTGCTTAGCTATTGAATAAATGTTTTCGATTTTAACCATTTTGGTTAACTTTGACCATTCTCCCAGTGGTCTGTAAAAGTTATAACCAAAAATAAAAATGACCGCTTATTTAGCAGAACAAATTAGAATGTTGCATTGAGGGATACTTTGGTTAATTTAACTTTTTGTAAAAATTAAACAGCTTGGTTAAGTAACAAAACAGTTAACTGCCTTTATACAAATAGATAACCACTTTGGTTAACTGACCAAGGAAGTTAAAGTTAACCAGTTGTTTGAAAATAACCAAATGTTAACATTAACCATCGTTTATACAATTGAGTGCTGATATTTATTTCGACTCCACATAGAGCGGGCATTTTGTAAACCGAATATTATAATAATAAGCATCGACAAAACATCCGTACCCGTATTCATTTTGACAACACTAGAAATGTCATTTTTTAAAACGTATATTTTAAATAAATATCAATAAAGTTCAGTTTGTACCTCGATTTTTGCTAACGCAAATAAAATCAATCCGTACCCACATTTCCCAGGTACTAATGTGCAATTTCGCCTACTATGGAGAGGTCATTTTGTTAACAAGATTCACGAAGAGGGAAAGCTGCTGAACGCCATCCTGCCGTACCCGGTCCAGTTTACAGACATCCAAGATGAGGGCGTACTTTACAGCGGGAAGTGAGAACATAGTGAATGACAAAACAAGCTCATTATTAGTTATAATTAATAATATTCCTAGTTTCTGAACACACACAAATACACACACGCGCACGCACACACACGTACGCACGTACACACTTGTGTTCTGTTGTGACGTGTTAAACACAGTAAATAAATTTCCGAGTTTTAAACAAATGGAGTCAATCGGTAAATAGCTGTCGTGTCATGTAGCTGCCTAATAACCTACATGTAATTGAACTGTGTACCTCGTATATAATTCTGTTGTTTTGGTGCATACATTATTTGAGTGCGTTCTCTCTCAAAGGTTTGTCAACGCCTCGCTGGACGCTCCTGCAGAATACATAGAGGGAAATCGTACCCGAGCTGCCATCTTAAACTTTCATGGGATAGTGAAGTTTGAGACAGGCAAAGTACATGAAGAAAGGGACACTGAGCCGGATCAATGGGACCTCGTACAGCCATTAGATGAAGAAAGGATAATCAACATGTCTCTGAGAGATGGTGAGTTACAGCTATTGACTGATCTCTTGAGAGCGGTGACTTATGGAATGCATTTTTATGTTGACGATAATGTAGCAGACAATTAAAGGAAACCGAAACTGTTCTATGAGACCGAGAAAAATATCAGAGAACATAACTTTTTTCTAAAATTGTAGCTTGCAACAATAAGATGTAGCTTGCAATTACGAAAAGGTAGCAGCCATTTCTAGGAAGTCCAGCTCTGAGAGATGGTAGATTGTAGCTACTGAATATCGGTGCCGCTCTTGAGAACGGTACCTCTTATGGAATGCGTTTTGTTATTGGGATGATAGTGAAGTGGACAAAAATCGGAAATCGCAGCTGTTTTGTGAGATTGTTTTCAGAGAAAAGAGCCGGGTATTCCAGTTTTTGTTACAGTGTAGCCTGCAAAAATAAAGTGTAGCTTGCAATTATGAAAAGGTAGAAGACATTTATAGGACATCGCAGCTGTTGGGTGAGGTCTTGTTTATCAATAGAAAATGAGTATGCCGTTGTTAACAATGCAGCTTGTAAATATAAATATAACCGACAGGGACAAAAGTAAAGTAGAAGAAAGTCTAGTTTCCAACAGAGTTACGGTTCGTTACTCTCAAATATTTAAAAAATGTTCACAGCCCAGTCATCTTCTCGTTTAAAGCGCATGCGCTCTCTCTCTCTCCTTCTCTCTCTCTCTCTCTCTCTCTCTCTCTCTATCTCTCTCTCTCTCTCTCTCTCTCTCTTTCTCTCTCTCTCTCTCTCTCTCTCTCTGCTGGGCCTTGGGTGTCTCACATCATTTGTTTTTTCTTGTATGTAAAATATTTCTGTGGTTTCTGTGGCGGCCATTGCCAAACTGTTTGAGTCATCGATTCATTGCCACTTTCAGCTCCCCGTGCCTCTCGCTAGGCGCGGTATGCGCTGCCGCCGTTGTTCTGCATTGTTACGCGTGTTTTGAATGCTTACTTATGACATCATATCTCACATATATATATTAAATGAAGAAGAAGAAAAAGAAGACGGAGATAAGGAAGAAGGAGAAGAAGAAAAAGAAGAAATGATGATGATGATGATATAAGTGATGATGATGATAATGATTATAATGAGGATGATATTTCTGCTCAATAAACAGGAGACAAAGTCAGACTGTGGGTACGAGCGACAGACATCATGGGTAACAAGGCAACTGACAAGACAATCGTGGGTATTGACCGCACTGCCCCAACGATGTCTGACAGTACATATAGCAGCGCACTACATTCGTTCACGAAGAATGTGAAAGATTCCTCATTTGTTTTTAGCTCCAAGTAAGTAAACTACGCCAGCAATTTATAGATAGTGAAACCTCTCTACGGAAAACGGTAGCTGTTGAGAGGTGTTGCTATGCACAGGTCATCAATGATGCCAAATTAAAATAACTTTAAGAAAACACTACTTTAATCCAAAATTAATTTAGATGTGTTCTAATAATATACGTAGTATTTCACATATTCATAATGTAGTTTACTTTTGCTGAAACATAAGAAATACAAGAGAATACAAGCATACAAAGTGTAATTTAAATAGTAAATATCCTTATTAGTATAATTCTCAAATAAAATAGAACTTAATTATGTTAACTAAGTATATACAAACTAAGAACTAAAGATATGAATAAAGATAAATGCCTGGGCCTTTAGTCAACATAAACTTACATTATAAGCTGCATAAAGAGTAGTCATTGACATATTTCACTTCTTACAAACCCGCCAATAAGATTTGATGGATTAAATTAACATCAACATTAGTCAGACTCCCCAAAAAAATTTCTTTTTATTAGCACTATCTTGAAACATTGCTATCATGTGTTGTTCACACCTAACTGGTTAGGCTACCTATCAAATAGACACTTAATTAGCACTTACTTGAAATCAGTCAATCATGATGCCTCATCAATGAAGAAAAGTGTGGAACTTCTCAAGCAGTCCCCAGGTGGTGCTCAGCAGAGGTTATCACAGCCTTTATGGACATATTTGAATGGCAGTTTACCTTTACTAACAGGTGGTGTTTAAAATGCACTGAAAACTTCGTAGGGGAATTCCGTTCTATTGAATAAAATATTCCAACACCAAACTTTTTCTTCATAACCTTTGTAAAAATAAATGGCTGCATGCATAATGTGTCAGCCCAATTTCGGTTATAAGCATAATCGAACGCTGTTCACCGACCTGCTGAAACTCGCTTATACTTCAATATCATTAGTTAAATATCTGGGGCAATTGTCACACCTTTTCTAGGAGATTAGTAAACACAGTCGTTATTCTGAGTCAACTGCCTGATCAGCAGCTCGTTTGACTCACATAGTTACGATCTACTTCCAATGGCACGCTTCCTTTCACATTTTCCAGACGAATTTCACATGTTTCACAAGGTTAATAAGTGTCACAGTGAATGACGTCATCGATTTCTTTGGTAGTTTTAATATCGCATTGCTCTCCCTTGGCAAAGTAGTGCAGTACTAATGCCTATTATTTTAACTTAAATGCACCTGTTAACGAAATCAAAATATAAAAAAAAGTTTACATCATAATAACTTAAGAAATATTTCACTTCTGATTCATTATAAAGTAACATCTGAAAAGAGCAGGCTTTTTAACTGGGTTTGTGGGTAAGTAATTACGAGCTCAATAATTATCTTATAATAAAAATGATAGATAGGTAATTGACTGATAGTCTTCTAATGAAACACAGTGGCTGAGAGTTAATATTAATCAATAAAAATTGCGGCAACTGAAAACAAAAGTAGAGTGGAGTGGAGTGGAGTGGAGTGGAGTGGAGTGGAGTGGAGTGGGGTGGGGTGGAGTGGAGTGGAGCGGAGCAGAGCAGAGCAGTAATGGTGCACCACACTTTCAACGTTACCCGTCATTACAATACTTTAGTTTTAACATAGTTCAAAATAATTTTAGTATCAGAACATTGATTATAAAATGTACTTTGATAATACACAGTACTTTAAGCACTTTGATTATATAATTTCAGTGTCAAGGTGGCAACTTCTGACGATGAGAGTGGAGTGTACCGTATTGACTTCAAGATCTGGATGACCATCAATGGTCAGGAATTCCTACACAGTCGATGGTCAGAAAATGCCAACTCTGCCCCTGTAAGACGGTTTGTCGTGTATCTTACACATCAGTAAATTTTACAAATGCAGTAAAATGAAAATTACCATGAAAAACGAACTTATGTATATTTTCTATTTTAATATGATCTACTGAAATCTGTCTATATGTAGGTAAACGGACTTTTGCCCCTATAAGTATGCATGTTCAATTTACCGAGCAACGAGTTTATAAACATCTAGGTTGTGTGGTTCCATTTCAGATACCAAATCCTAATTGCAAAGGGACTTTGGGGAACAGATGTTTCATTCCCCAGCAGTCAATCGACATCAAAAACTGTCTCTTCATGGTCAACAAAACTGATCTGGACCACGCTACAGCGCGGCTGGAGGTGGCCGGTGTGAACCAAGCTCTTCTCTCAACGTCCACCAACTTCATGGTAAGGAACCGAACCGAACGAGGTGTTGAGAGGGAGAGAGACAGACAGACAGACAGAGATAAAGCAAACCTTGTAGTCTACTGCATAAACACAGTATGTGGAAGGCGGGAGCTCATACATGTTCATGTTTATTAATTAATGATACACGTTTTTTATCTTCCGAATTCGTACCGCACTGGTTCATGTGGGTGTTGTTTTCACATGTTCAAATGCTGCATACTTACAAATCTAATCAGTCAACTTTACATTTTTAATCAAAATAGCCGAAGAAGTATAAGTAAATGCTATTATATGTATTATGCCTACCTTTCTGTCACTCTAATGCTATGCAGCATCTTTGTCTTGAGTTGACTTTTAATCTTGTCTTATAGGTGGGACCTGTGAACGCACTATATGGACTAGAAAAATGTACGTACTCAAATGAGACTCAATACATACTCATTTCGGTATTTTTTCCTGGTGCAACGTTTACAAGTCGATAAACACCATTATATATAATAATGGTGTTTATCGACTTTATCTATAATTACTTCTAACCAGATCTGCATATCTGCGCCAAAAAAATAAGGCTTAACATTAGATTTGAATGTAAGGAACATCATCGTCGGTTATCCCCCGTTACATTACTCCGCTATGCTGCGTTATGTACCCGTGGGACAATTGGCTAGGAAAATCTCGTAGTCATGAATAATTAATGAGGTTGTTTCATTGCTGCCATAAGGAAACCGCCATGGATAACTAGCCAATGAAATTACGTTTTACATCTAAGGTTCGGTTTATCATTCAAAATGGCGACCTCCATGAATAAACATGTGCGTTGGTTTCTGTTTTTAGTAAGAAAATCTCAGTATGACGTCATTGAGATTGAAGAGTATTTTATTGTAACATGCGATTTCATTGGAAGAAGATTGGTCTCCCCTGCCTCATGCATATTCATGAAAACGAGATTTTGCTAGTCAAATTTCCCACGGTATGTAAGGAGTGTAACGGAAGAAAGTACTGTGGTTGCCGACGATGAAGGAACATTAGCACGATGATAATCCACTACATAGAAATATTTTTCGACATAAGTTATGTTTAAAAAGTCCACTTGTCATCTCCATAGTCACAATTTTCTATTTTCGAAATAAAAAACATATATTAGTTATCTTCCTTGTGGGAGGTATTTTCATATACTATGTATGAGAACATTTTTTTTTAATTTGCTTATTTTTAAAGTACGTGTATCGCTCAAGCACTTTAAGATAATCTTATATCAATTAATAATTTACAATTTAATGAACATGTTGCAGTTATAAGTGTTAAAAAAGTTTTAAAAAGTTGAGAACTTCGATTTTCTTCTTTAGTAACTATATACCAAATTATCTTCCCAAAACGGAAGTAAGAATGTGTGACTTAAATAGGTAGAGTAACGTCCCTCTATACATGAAGAGGGACATAACTGCCACCTTCAAGTGCACCGATAAGCTACGTCATGACCTTATGTAAAACACATTTGGACTTTGAAAATGTATGAGTGCCAAGTGCCATATAATGTCCAATATTCTAAGACACAGCCAATTCCAAATTATCTTATTTATATCAAGACATAATATTCTCATTTTAACGTTTGACTTGTATACTTACCATAACGTGTAAAGTTATAACAAATGTGACCCTAACTTGTGATGCTCGACGTTTTATTCTGTTATTTGATTGACTCAGCGGCTTTCCCGTCAAATAAAGTCTAGAAACAGAACCTCCAAAATGTGCTCAAAAATAAACTAATTTGGGCTTTATGAAAACTAATGCTTTCCGTGAAAAAACCATCATGAAAATTTGATAGGAGGGTATTTTAAAAACATGCTTATAACTTTTCCATAAAATTGTAATAGAGGTATAAAACTGGTCCATTTAAGGTTATGGAATGGCCATAACGGTCACGTGTCAATTATGCAAATTAGCATTTGTAAATATTCATAAATGTAATTGAGAATCTAAATATGACTTCTAAATATAGCTTCTTTTTTATTTAAAAGCAATATTAAAAAAAACTCATCAGTTTCTAAAGTTAAATAAATACCGTACTTGTCTAACACATGTTGGTCTAAGTTTTATATGATTTGGTTCATTTTATTATTTTTTATGATTATAGTGTTTATTTTCGTCCATTTTTTTTATTTAATCTTAATGCATAATTTGCCTAGAAGACGGCTTATAAATAATTTATACTTTGAAGAATAATTTTGTATCGTTCCTTAAGTGGGGGATATCACTAAACGTAGATTTAAATATTTTATTATGCCAATTAGCCAACATGAATATCTAGAATATCCATATATAACATATGGACAGCTTCTTGGCATGTTTTAGAGAATATTTCCGAGATATTTCTTAATAAAAAGACAGAACTATATCTATAAAGCAACAAACATGTCATTTTATTTTGGAACAATGTATTTACATCCCCCACCTGTGTATCATCTCATCGTTTGACTTAGTAGACGAATTGCCTTTTTATAACCTTAAACTGCAACAAGAAATCAGACTTTGTTTGACTGAACAATTTATTTGATTCTAATAACTCATTATATCAAGCAGTAAATTTGCCTTTTATGCTTCGTTTTTCTAACTTATTCGAAATCTTTGCCACAGACCCACATCTTATCACATTTAGTAAGAATTTGTGATGTCTAGTGCTGTTTTCTTTTATAAAAATGTAGGGATTCATTCTATCAGAAAACAGTTCTTAGCTGAATGTCAATTGTAATGTCAAGATTGTTTTCTTTGTAATGTTACAATCAGTTATGGCATAATTTCTATCTTACCCCTTTGATAACATCATTTTAATGGAAAAAAAAACACTATAACATTTTGATGTAAATCAAGATATGGAATCACCATACAATCCAGCTTTGTTGACTGTTGCAGCATCCCTATATTTATCTTCAATTTATTGTTCTTACTACCCTTAAATATAGCTGACAATAAATTATGATTATAGACATTGTCCGAATAACATACTTATATTTATCCATGTAAAAACCAATGAAGATAACGTGACATTTGTATATTTCAGCTTTATTGACAATCAGATCACAAGAGCAAATGACAGGACTAAACTCAATATTTTTGGACTACTACAATTTTACCACACTTCTGCAATATCGACTGCATAAATGAAACTTTATATCACAGTTTATTGAATAATGAACAACCGAGTTATTACTAGAGGTGGTCAGGAAGTTTTGTGTGCTCAGTTATAGCAATATTGACTTCCGGTCCAAAATTGGACTTAATCCCCCACCAGTTTAGCCTTAGAGCAATTAACCGCTCATATTTAACCTTGTAGAACATTCGCTCGAGAAGTATAAATCCAGTTTATTTAATACAAATTACGATTACAGACAGCATTATTTTAAAAATCATACATTTATCGCTAATGTTTGCAAATATGCCTTAAAAAGAAGTGACCAAAATCATTTGTGATATTAACGTTTAATTAATTAAAAAAATAACCTTTAAGGTATCTGTAATCTGAAATATCACAATCAGAAAATAAATTCTTTGACTTTAACACCACAATGAATTTTAATGTTATTGAGAGTGTTTTTCTAAATCTGCCTTTTAACTTTCACTTGTATCAGTTTCGCCAAATGAACCAGAATTATTTAAAAGGTATGTTTTACTTGAAACTTGTAATGAAGTGATTTCATTTTCTTAAATTCAAAAAAAGGTCCAAATTAAGAACAAGAGATGTGTTCTCTGGCTGCACCCAGTAGATATATACAGTTATGGTAAGTTAATATTACCATTAACTGAAAATATCAAATATTGGACACGAGAAGAAAAGTATTGTTTTATTACATCACATAAGGCATATTATTTTTATTAATCGCTTTGCTATAGTTCAGTTGAATACAAAATAAGAATTAAACATCACAATCAAAAAGTGGTTGCAAAAGATCGTTTATTTTTAGATCTGAAAAGAAATTCCAGCATTTTAAATTCAAAGAAATTATTATTTCCATTTCTAAAGAGACATTTTAAAGTCTTCTATTACTTATATGATTAATGCATGTATATAATGTTAAAGAATATATAATAATAAATTATCAGTCTAATATTCATTGGTGTCTTGCTTAAACTGTAGCATTTAAATCATTTAAGACTTTGTTTACATCAAGTTATGACAGTAAACATCTTTTCATTGAAGTCACTAATTTTAGTAACAGAATGTAAAGAATTAATTGTCATGAGTAGTGAAAAAAATATAATTAATTAGTTAATTGATATATGAGAAAAACTGGAACTAGTCAAAAATACACTTTTTTATTTTAGAATAATGTGACTTAGAAATAAAGATATAGCAATTAAAAATATATTTCTTACCTCTTTATTAAGATTCATCAATATTTATCAAGGTTAAATTGCAAATTTATCAATTTCAAATCTTGGTATAAAGATAGTCTATAATATAATCATGGTCTAAAACTGATTTTACCAGTACGTAATAAGCAATAAAGTACAATAGGCCAGTTTATAAGCAGGTGACTTATCAAATTAGCATACTCAACTCATTTATACTTCTATCACAAAGTTTGGCCAAGTTATACGCATTTTTCTAAACATACCTTCCTATCAAAATTTCATGATGGTTGTCATGGAAACAATAAGTTTTCATATAGCCCAAATTAGTTTATTTTGGGGAACCAATGAAGAGTGAATGTAGAGGTAACCACACCTAGATGCCGGACTAATGGTCCATAGGCTTCTGACAAGAATTACTAAATACTATAAATCTGTCACCAGATTCTGGCCCGTATAATATTCGGACGGAGAATGTGACGGCTTGCGGTTTTCGAGTCACTTGGGATAATCCGGAGTATCCGTCGTGTTACGGTATCATTGACCGTATCATCACACTCACACGAACTGTATGTATATTAACCGTGTTTATTTGTGGTATTTACAAGTATGTAAGTAAACCACTTATAAATCTGTGCACTTTTAAATATGACAAAATGTGATTCAGGTAAGTTATGACCTTAAAATATGTCACATTTACCCTTAAAACACAATGGACAATTTATTATTTACATAAAAAGTAGCATATTAATTTTAATTTGCTTACTTTTTTACTCAAAACAAAATGTCACTTGTGCTTAAATAAAGAGCCGAAAATGGAGACAAATAATTGATGGCTGCATGGCCAATTAAATCTAATAAAATCTAAAACACATGCATACAATGTACAATTGAATGTTATTTGGCGGCATCTCTTGGTTCCACAGTTCATTTACGTCAAGAAATTAATAACAAGATAAGACAGAAATGTGTTGAAAGTATCTGGCCTTTGGTGCTATGTGGAATACACTGCGAGAGAGTTGTTCAGTTTAAATGAAGGAATGCGAAGACAACTTAAATCTCATTTGACACCAAGACCATTCAGAGGATAGCTTTTAATCTCCCTCGAGGTGAAAGACTTTCGGACGCAGGCTAAGATACGGGGTGCTAGTGGTTCTAAACGGATATTATTAATTGTTACTCCGGAAAAGACTTCTGGTCTTTAGGTAACAAAACACTAACCGAATGTGATCTTTACTCTACAAGTAAATTTCACCACTTTGGGAGCAATTTAACAAGTTGGCAACTCTAACTGATCGGCCACAGGCGCTCCCAGTTAGTAAAGAGTAGAACACTTAGAACATTCCTCCAAAGATCTTGGGCGTTTATCAAGTAAATACTTAAATATTTGAAATAGTTGTAAATTTCTCGTGATCAAATTTATGTTGAGGCACTTCTACAATGCGCCTTATCGGGTACAAATTTTTAGGAACATGAAGGCTACAAATATGTTTTCAGACATGATCGTCTTCGTCTGCTTCCATAATTGTACATATCCCTCTCTTGCGCATCTCCGTACAGGATGTAATTGCAAAGTGTTTTGCGGTAGTGTGTCGATTAAAAGGAAAAAACACATTGTGTTTGATATCTGAAGCCTAGGATTGTTAACAGTGTGTTCCAATACATTTGACCGATGTTTAAATTTTTTGTTGTATACCTGTATGTCGTATTAAATGACAAATTAGAAATAACGTGAGTATAACAAACTGTTAAAATTTAAATATAACCTTAAAAATAACCATTCTTAACGCTAATACACGTCTTATAATAAAAGAAAAGAAAACAAAAATATATATTCTCTGCCTTTTTGCAGGATGCCTGTTGCAACGAGGTACCGAAGGTATTTACGACTTCAGGAAATGCGACATACTTAGACATCAAGGACCTCGAACCGGGAACTAGTTACTCGCTAAAGTTCACTGAGAAGGGCATAGGGGGGTTACCAATGGAATTGACAGCTCATACAGGTATACCAGTCTTTATATGTTGTTTCTTTCTAATTGTCTATTTATTCAAAAATCAATGTACTGTACTGCCAACATGCGTCTGCTGTCGAGGACAAGGGTTGGTCATCACAGTTCTTGGAGTATGTTTTAAATCATTTGATTTTTTTCACTTTCATACAAATGAATTGCATAGACGGTTAGTAGTTAGAAGTTTAGAACGAATCCTGGTCTAGCCAAAATATGAAGTCAACGTCTTTGTTAATAAGCGACGGCCAAAGCTAACATCTGTGGCTTGAAAAAAACAACGTTGTATGACAGGAAAAAGAAAAGGAATCAGTCGACAAGAGATTGGGATTGTAGGCATTTCGATTTTACGAGATCCCTGAAGGTAATAATATAAGTTGGTGTTCTGTTGTTTTGAGAAGCGGGACTTAACATTATTTTATCTTGATCATAGAGTTTACAATTTATTTACTTGTTTTGGAGAAAACTTTTAATACTCAAGTTTAAAAAGTTCTTTATTAGTTCTTGCTTATCCAACGATGAAGAAAAGAGTGAACAAAACAACTAATTACAATTTTCCATGGTCTGCGTTTCTGCATTTCAGATTATGACTTTGTTTTCTGCAATTACAAACTTATCAACATGTCATCTGTCACGATTCGCTCACTATAAGTCCAAGCCCTACAAGCTCAGACCTTACCAAAAGCCGGTCTTCGCTCAACATTTTGGGTAACCAACGAGAATTAGCTTGTATTTATTTGGTCATGGATAAAAGTAAAGACCACCCATAGCAACAGTCCGTTCTGCCCATTATATCACGGATGATAATGGGCTTATCCTTGTCATGAAACTTAGATCTGCAATTATTAATAATGCAAATTAGCCAACATGAATATTCATATATCTTGTATATATATATATATATATATATATATATATATATATATATATATATATATATATATATATATATATATATATATATATTCACATATATGTATAACAATAATTGAAGTCAGATTTTCTTAAAGTAGGATGCTGATTTTTAAATCGCTAGTTACGTGTATTTCAATATTTATTCCATTCTTAATAACATAATAATAACAGTATGTTGGACACATTGTTAGGTACATAAACACACACACACACACACACGCACGCACACACACACACACACACACACACACACACACAGATATATATATATATATATATATATATATATATATATATATATATATATATATATATATATACATATATATATATATATATATATATATATATATATATACACAACTTATACAGCTATATGAATATACATATTAAAATACAAATACATCAATAAAATGAAATTACATGTGCATATTAACTAATTAATACTATCACATATTGACATCAAATTTAGATAAAAACAATAACATTCAACATTACACCTATAGAAAATAACGTATATTAATACGCTGAATTAATAATAATGTATTATAATCATTTACCTGTTATACACTAATGTCAAGATTGCTCTTTTTCATGTAGCGGTTTTGGACTGTCCAGAAAAACCATATAGCCTAGGTCTTCTGATAGGGGTTGGGTTCATCGGAGCAGTTGTCGTTCTTCTAATTGAAGGGCTTGTTGTCCTTATTAAGAAAAGGTATTTGCTATCGATTGTTATCCTTTGATTCAAATGCACCTACTGATAAGACAAGCTCATTTATAAATGTGTGCTTTATCTTTGTCTTGTAAACATATATGAACATATATTAAATGTGCCACCGTTTCCGAATTTTTACTAATATTTTGTTAACAACTCTCATAATTGAACATATTTCAAAACATTGTATTCCAAATATTAACCGACAGTAATTGATTTAGATTATTGCAAAAAATATCTACTATTTTTTACTTACTAATAAAGACTGACGTGCCGAAGGTCTGTAGACTTCGAGACACCCATACCGACACCTGACGTCAATACTCCGAACACGTACGATGTCCTGGAACTAGCGGACCGTTCTAACTCTGAACTAACATGTAATTACATTTCTCTGACTTTATAGTTATCTATTGGAAACGTATATACGTTTACATAATGCATACTGAAATCCAGAACTGCCCATTTGTATTCTTAATACATACATGTTGGTAGGACTCTAAGTTCAATATTTACTGCCACAATATCGTTAGTTTAGAATAGTTTTTAATTAAAACTAGGATCAAGCTACCCTGGTAAAGAATGCAAGTTCACCACTAGGAACTGTCCTTACTGTGACATAGAGAAATACTTTAACCCCGTGCTGTTTGGTTAAGGCAGCACACAATAGCAAGAGATTAGCTAAAAAGACCTATATTATTCACACGTGTATTTGCTTTTTTGTACCAGCGGAAAAATGCAGATTTAATAAAAATGCAACACTTTAATACCTAGAAGAAATTAAATACATCAAATACATTTAATTCTCTACTAAAATAGATATTATATACGATATACTAAACTAACTGAATTACCTACCCTAGCTTAACTACTTACACACTTTTCCCGTACTTTTTTCACTTTAAAACATCCTGGTAACTAGTGTGTAACTTAATGTGTTATTTGTTTATAATCATCCGATTTCATGTTCACTTTTAGTTCAAAAAGTGCCAGCTCTGGAGTAGAAAACATATCAATGGTGAAAATTTTAAGAAACAGTTTCTTAGGGGTGTAATGCCTTTAAACAAAGAGCAGTCATAATCTTCCGCCAAATTGGGGTCCAGCCAATCAGAGAATGGGTTTAGTAGGAATGGTTAGATTTTTAAAGAGATTTCACCCCATCACGTGTCTTGTGGGTTTGGAAACTTAAGTTATTGTTTGATTTGGATATGATATCGGTTGGACATTGTATTAATTCAGTTTATGTAGGTGTTATCCTATATTATTAATTAAATATTTAATGAAATGCATTTATTCCAAAAAAGATTAAGAGCGCGTATTATTAGTTCTGCTTTGTGTAGTGCAAAACACCTGCATCCGGTCTGAAAACATGTCATACATGTATGAAGATCCCAGCACACATAATCTGGCTGTGAAATTTCACTTCAGTAAAACGCAGTTACGGATGCGGGGAATAGGGGTAGAAAATTGAAATATACGCGTAGAGAAGAGTGGTGTAAGAATGTTAGTAAATTACAGATTTAAATTAATTTGTCTTAACATGGTACATTTTTACACACTTGTTCAATGTTTAAGCAGGGTATCATATTGGCTTCACTTACTTATCATTTGCCTACACATTTTACCATTAAGACGGAAATAGTTGTATTGTCTCGTTTGAAAGGTGTGAAAACATTACCGCCTATACGCGCTGGAAGTGGGCTGATTGGGGCAGAACGATTTGGACTAAACCGAGTTGGTACAGTATAAATAGGCTGATTGAACCTTTACTTTAACAACATGCCGTATCTGCCATGGTATTTCGTGTAACGTGACGTAAACGGAAACAGTACAGTATGTTGTATCAAAGCGTACACCGTATCGCATCGTAACGTGTAGATTTTATATCGTAATGCATATCGTGTATGGTATCGAACCGTAACGTGTATGGTATCGTGTAAAAACCGCACATGGTATCGTACATCGAACGTAATCGTACCGTACGTACATCGTATCGTATGACAACTGTTACGGTTCCAGAACTGTACACTGATAACCCTTAGGTCAACGTAACAACAACAAAGTAATCTTCTTCCAGATAGGTCTTTCTAACGGATAAACGAATAATTGATCTATACCGGTAGTCCAAAAGATAAGACGTTTTTTGCCATGATTTCCATGTTTTAAGACACAACTTTCTGCCAGTAAGGGTCGCAGATATATTATTTTGTTAAGTGGCATTTGCTACACCGGCCTTAAGTTAGTTTTAACCAGTAAATCATGTTTTAGGCTTATGTTGTAATTGAGTTCTTCTTATAGTGGTTTATTTTTTTTTTTGCATTGTAATTAACTATGTATTACATTTCATTCTTCTTACTTCGATTCAGCCCAAAATTAACTATTTCTTGATTTGTTCATGCTTAAAGTAAATCTTATTTTTTATGTTGGAATTAAAAGTAGGTGGTATATAAATCTTAATCAACTAAATCTTAGATTTATGATGACATGGATCATTAGCCTTCCAGTCAATGTTTCGTTAAAATGATTATAATACTTGCGCAAGCTGACTGGAAATTTTATGTAAAAAATACAGTAACCATTTCAGCGCATTAAAATATTAGAAAAATACAACAACCTGTTAACTGGGTTTTAACAACCCTATCCTCTTTTCAACATTATTTTCATTTATCACACATCTTGCAAATAGCTTCGCCTACGAGAGTTGATTGAGTCTTTCTTTTACAGCGTATTGAGGTGCAGTAACGTCGAGGACAAATCCATCAACCTTGATAGCGACAATACGGATTTATTCAGAACGAAAGTGTACATTCATGGTTTTTTTCCAATAGCGAATGCATATGTATCACGTGATTCCCCTTATTTTCCATTCATTACACCCTATTTATATTTTCTTACATTACAACTAGTGTAATACAGCTTTTTGATTGATGACGTCTTCGACGAAATTATAATAAAGAACAGAACAGAACAGAACAGAAAGTTTATTTGGTAAACAAAGGCCATCGGCCCAAAATACATAGCATATGTAATAATCTATACAAAGTTATGAAGTTATGAGTGTGTCATTATAAATGAATAATAATCATATGATTTCGATTTCTTTGATCAGATGGTAGATGTAATAGATACATTTTTAATAACATTCGTATCTTGTGAAGATAAAAAATTGTAGAAATCTTGTATACCAGTTCCATTTACATACCAATTAAATAAGAAGGAACGTCTTAAATCATTGTATCTAGAACAGTGAAAAAATGCATGAAACTCACAGTCAATAACATATATCTAATTATATTGTTAACAATAAAAGCAAACTCGAGCATCTTTCATTAGTCCATAATTACGCCCTTGTTCAATATTAAGTTTGTGATTTGAAAGTCGAAATCTTGACAAAGCAATTTTGTACTTTATATTTATATCTAATGTTAAATATGTCTCAACATTTAATAGACTTTTAAAGGAGGAATAATGATGGCATCTATCAGAGTTATTTACAGCTGTATGCCAATCATTTTTACAACTATCAATAACTCTCTGTCTAAATAAGCGAATAAATTGGTTTATGTTACCAGAATCCTGACTTATCCAAACAAATCCAAAATCATATTTATATAAAAGATTCCTTATCTTTGTTGCCCAACACAATCTACCAGCATCGTCTAGTGACTTGAGCATAATGTAACATTGTTTTGGATATCTATATAAAGGCATTTGAAGTAGGGTACACCAGTATTTAATACAATTAGTGTAATAGCTGACACAGAGAGGTAATCGTCCACATTCTCCGAGGACCATACATGTATTACTTGTTTTACGAACATGAAGAATATTTCGACAAAATTTAGTATGAAAAGTTTCTATAGTGTCAACATATTCATATCCCCAAATTTGAGAAGCATAACATAGAATTGGTTTAACCATTGAATCAAAAATCTTAAAAGACTCAATTATCGGAAAGTAACCAAATATTTTTTGGTATGATTTTATTGCAAAGAGAGACCTCTGAGCCTGAGCTGTCAACTTTAAGTGAGCAGCATTCCATGATAATTTAGGAGTAAATAAAAGACCCATATATTTATACATTAAAGTTATATTAATGGTTTGATTGCGGAAAGTCCAGCATTCATACCTACGTAAGGGACCACCATTACGAAATACAATTATTTCAGTTTTATCCAAGTTGATTTCCATTCCAGTACTAATACAAAATGTGTCAATAACATTAATTTGTTGCTGAAGTTTGACAACAGTCTCGGCACAATTTGCAACATCATCTGCGAACATCAGACATATTATATCGGGAATATCTTTGGTAATAAATATACCAGAACCACAATTTAACCTAAGAAGAGAAGATAACTCGTCTATAAACAGATCAAAGATTGTCGAACTTGATTTGTCCCCTTGCCGTGTACCAATATTACAAGGAAAGAAATTAGTTAAACCTGCTCTTGTTTTGACACAAGAGGTAAGATTATATAACACAGATTTGAGAACTTGTAAGAAATTTCCATGGATACCTTTACGCTCTAAAGCTTGGAAAAGTTTTATATGGTTTATCTTATCAAATGCCTTACGAAAATCGACATACAAGCAATAAAAACGGCCTCCTTGCTTTGAAGGATATTTTTGCACCATTGCTTGAAGACAAAATATATTATCCACAGCAGAGTATCCTCTCCGAAATCCAGATTGACATTCATCAATTTTATGGTTATCTTCAGCCCAATCATACAGGCGTTTATTTATTATACCAGAGAATATTTTATACATTGTATTAGTAATGGATGTGCCTCTGTAGTTACTAGGATCACTTGTAGGTCCAGATTTATGAACAGGAGTTATAACACTAGCTCCCCAAGATGTAAGAATAAAACCAGTCTGAAGGATTTGGGTAAACAAAAGTAACAAAATTGGAGCAATGTCGTCTAATGTTGCCTTAAAAAATTCTGTAGGAATCCCATCAATCCCCGAACTTTTACCTACAGGAAGCTGAGAGATTGATCGAATAACCTCATCAAGAGTAAATGGTTCATTAAGTAAATCAGCAGATTCTTCTGCATGTTCATGGTCGTTACCAGAGGTTGGATTTAAGAACACTGCATTATTATCAAACAACAGATTTGCAAAATACTGGTACCACTCAGATGGTGATATAGTGGTATCAAGTGTTATACGGTGGTTGACCTTGTTTTAGAATTTTCCAGAAAGAAGTCGGATCGTTACGACTCTGAAGCAGGCGATTCCTTTTTCTCATTTGAAAATGTATTACTTGGTGCTTGCAATAATTTTTAAATTCATTGCGCTTATCTTTATAAAATCTCAAGTCTAATGTTGTGGTTAGTTGCCCGAAAAAGCCTTAATGCTTGATACTTTTGACGTTTAAGAACATCACAATGTGAATTCCACCAATGAGGTTGCAATGGGAAAGAACCAACTGACGCACTAACCAACATATTCTTTCCAGCTTGTTGATAGAGCTTATAATATATCAGGCAGCGTTGTTTACATCAGAGATAATCATGTCTAAAATGGCATTGTACATCTCACTAATTAAGCTATGAAAATTGTCAACAAACATGTGCATGTATATCAGAATTATTATTTGCCTTAAAGTCTAACCGTAAACTACAAGAGATCGGAAAGTGGTCGGAATCATCCCTATCCAACACCTTAAAACGCATATATATACGAAAACAATTTAGAAGACGTTATCATATAATCTACCAAACTCGCACCATCATTAGCAAAGCAAGTGAAATTTCCATTATAGTCATCCACAAATCTGCCGTTCAGAAAATGCACATCAAAAACACAGCATAAGTTAACTAATGTTTTACCAAAATTATTCCCACGAGTGTCTAAACTACGTCGCGGAACATCAAATGTACTTCCATCATATTCAACATTACCAAATATACGAGCTAAATATCATAAGCAATATAATCAATGAAATCCTTACATCGACTATTTAGATCGCCAGCCAAGAATAATTGCGTGTTAGGATAATCAACGTTTATGTTTCTAAACAAATGTAACATTTCAGATATTCCATTTTTCTCATCCCGATCATTATAATAACAAGAACCCTCAGGAGATATATACATAAAGAACATAATTATATCATCACAACTAACATGGATGACAATTTACAGTATAATATAACACAGTTTTCATAATGTTCATATATCGCTCAAATGTGTTTAATTTGGCTAAGCTTCTTTTAATAAAAACACTGACTCCTCCGCTATTACGTAAAGCAGTTGGTTTCATAGGTCTTACAAAGTCATAATGTACATATGATTGCAAAAAAGTTATTAATTTTTCCATTATAATAGCTCCAAGTTTTCATGAAGCGATATAATATCAAAAAATGATAAGAACGTTTTCAAGTCTGTATTGTCACTGTGGTTTATGTAAACCGCCAACATTCCATGCGACAATGTTTATGTTTTCGCATGTTGAGCACGTGGAGCCTCGGCCTGCCCCCTACGGTAATCGTTGAATATTCCAATGGCTCGGCCTCGGTGTCGAGATCTGCGCATGCTCCGTGGTTTCCGCCATTGGTGCCATCCTCGTCGCAGATTGGGTTACAATGTGACCGTTCCTTGGCCACGACCACGTGGAGGACTGAGGTGTAGTAGTACTACGGCGTCTACCAATATACACAATGTTTTGTGTACGGTCATCATATTTGTAAATGTCATTGTTGACAATGAGTTTGTCGTACCGTATTGCTGCGTAATGTCCATTGGAGCGTTCAGTGATCATACGCTGCCCTAATAGTTTTCTGTGTTTTCTCACACGGTCAGAATAATCTTGCTGAACCGCAAAGTTAGAATTCAATTAAGTTTCTCGCCAGCCGTGTTAAGGATTATTGACAGTCTTTAAATCGAACAAATCGTGCTATGATTGTACATTTGTTTCCATCTTTCGATTTTAAGCGATGCGCTCGGTCAATTTCAATCGTATCTGCCTGATCTCCCATATTTAAATTTGTTTTTAAAAAGTCTCTCAATTTTTGCTCCGTTTCAGACCATTTTTCATTAATTTTTCCACATATCCCGTGAAATCTCAGGTTGTTACGACGAGAATTGTTCTCATGTTCATCAAGTTTAGTTTCGAGCATTGAAACTTGGTCTTGTAAAACGTGATATTCATGTTTTAAATGATCACAATCCAATTTTAGCCCATTTACAGTAGATAGAAGGGAATCGATTTTACATTTCATTGAGCTTAATTCTGACGTGACATGGTTATTTTGGTTTGTAATGTCTTCTTTCATAGAGCGTAGATAATGAAAAATGTCTATACCATTGGATTCCTCGTTTTGGTTGTTTACCACGTTTGATGGTGGTAGTTGTGAGCGTCCATCAGTGTTTACAGTATAAGAAGATATGGTTCTTGGGGTCTGGCGCGTGACCGGACCATGGCCGTGGGGTTGGGGTGGTGGGGCTGGTTGATTGTATGAGCGACCCTGCTGGGGTATGGGTGAGTCATTTGTAGCTCTGGTAGGGACCTGCACCCTTGATGGGGTTCCTTTACGGGTTCCATCCGCTATGGGCTTAGGAGGTCCAGGGTTCTGCTCAACGTCACCACATAGAATCAAAATGGCTGCCAAACAAATGGCCACTCTCAATCCAAGTTTAAATCTCTTATTGACTTGCACAACAAGCACATTTAAATTATTTTTACACTTCCTTGCTGGTCAAAACATTCTATTTTACACCTCCACTGTTGTAAAGTAATTCCCATCGTTTATTTATTTTATTTTCTCCAAAATTCTACTGCACGAACAAACGTGCGACCATGATCGACTAGGGGGACACTAATAAAGATATACCATACCACTATTTCACTTAGTATTGTTGTTAAAATTTCTTAAAGTCGTTTATTGGCGATTTAAATCGTGTGATATAAAGAAACTGACACATTTATAAAACTCGTCCAGGAAAAAAATATAG